>CM076583.1:1257495742-1257879362 GCA_034641835.2 Pinus albicaulis
GTCAATAATCAAAGACAATAATACATTCTCTTTTTCTCAATTTCAATACTAAATTCTTTATATTTACATAAATATATAAACTTTTCATTACTTAATCAGTTTATTATTTCACATTTACTTATTGCATTTAAGTTGTTTGCTAAAATATTGCAATGTTGTATCATCATGTTGAGAGACGGCATGAAATTCCTAAAGGCTCCCCTCTAACATAAGAATGATAAAATCTTTCCTACTATTAAACGCCACACACTATGGATGTGTACATTTTCCACATTGAAAAGTGATGATAATTCACATATAAATCAAAGACACAAATTCCATACACATATTCCTTTTGTAAGGTGTGTTTACCTCACATCTATCGTCATTCCATCTACTTTCTATTTGTGTGCAGGGTTCACCTCACATCAACCATCATCATTACATGTAGATTCCATTTGTCTGCTCTTTTCTACTTTCTAGTGAAGGGTATCTCAACAACGTCAAACGCAAGAAACTTCAACCCAAAGCTCGGGATAGTGATTGCCAAACACTAGAACGTTATGATGCTCCACAACTCAAACCAACAACGTTGTATTCACTTACTTTAAATTTATTCTATTTTAATCATTTTAATTCAGTATAATGTATATCACTGTAAATAAATCTGTAAATAATGATTTTTGGTGATAATCATATATGATCATGTTTTGTTGATGCATTTTGAACTAACTAGTGTAGTTCATCTCACATTGTAATTTTTTTCTTTTTTTTGATAAAATTTAAGTAACGATTTACACCCCAAAAAAATTATTCTTATCAACATTAAATAAGTTAAAATGAATTTATATCAATTTTTAATAATAATATTTATATATAATGAAATATTTGTATTTCTATTTTTTATTAAAACCTGTTAACATACATACATATATATATATATATATATATATATATGAGTTTGGTATTTTTCTTTGATATGTTTTACAATTTAATATGGGAAGATTTTGTAGTGTCTGTAAATAAGAGATGTTGTGATGTTGTATTGTTCGTAAAATGAAGGAATTGATTAAAACACAATAATAATAAAACACAATGTCAGTTTAATTATAAAAGTAATAACAAGTAAAAGAAATAAAAATAATAAATCTATTCAGTTCAATTTACTATTGTAATTTGTTTTTATTAATAAAACTATAGTCATTTTTTTTGGGAAAAAAATCATAATATGTATATCACATTAAAATAAATTTAAATAATAACGATTCATATTCATAACCATGATAAACATATAATCTTTTTTTTTAGGTATAAGTATGAGCCATGAGATGACTGGCACACTTGTGGCTTGAGAAATCATGACCCAGGGATATTTAAGCCATCAAAATCAACTGGGGATTACCCCTGGCCTAGGCCACACCAGCCATTAGCATGGTTGAATTTTTGCCCACGGGATTTCGAATACGTGACCTTTTCACTATTTAATTCCTTAATAGAAAACCCTATCACCCTCTATTCTACACTTTGTGGACTCATGATAAATATATAATCAATAAACATATAAAAACGTAATATATTTTATTTTATTTTAACAAGAAATATTATATATTTTGTATTGAAAATATGCACCTAGTCGCAGCAAATACATTGGGTATTACATCTCTTTTACCTCAAAAATTTTAACTAATAACAATTATCAACAAGAAATACAAAACTTATCTTCTACAAGTTTCCTTTGAACATAAAAATAGGGGATTATGCAAGTATACAACTTGCATAATTGCCCCATCCAAAATCTACAAAAGTAAAACATTAACTTCTTTGATTCAAAATGATTCTTGATACCACTGGATTGAATTTATGCTTGAAGAGGTTCATGATGTTTTGAGAAGTAGGTTGTTGGCTAAGGGATTGATATTGCTAATTCACTAGTGGTGTTGGTCCTTTATTGAACTTTTTTTTTAGATTATATATCTCCAAATGTAGGGCATCCTTCTCATCCTCTTGGTGGGATATTTGGACCTTTAAACTTTGCAGGTCTTCTCATTCTGTAATAACCATTATTCTTTGTGCATTTTGTTCCCTTTTAAGCTTAAATTTTTCCAATTCTTGAGCCTCAACCTACTGAACTAGGGATGCAATGAAAACCTTGCATTTACACCTCTTGGCTTCCTGAATAGGCCACACCAATGCAAGGATATTCATCATCCTATTGTTCTCGAGAATCTATGTGCTTAATAAGGAAACAAGCAGGGGGATCTTTGTTGTCTACACCCCTGTTTCCAAAAAAAAGGTGTAAGCTCTAAAAAAAGATCCAACCATTAGAGGAATTTTGAGGTCTAAAATGGACCTCCTAAGGAAATTATAAAATAATATTGGAAGTAATAAAATAAGATTAGATTACATCATCAAATTTTACAGGAAAAAAGAAAAACTACTTTTTCAACTTATCTCCTTATGGGTTCACTCAAATTTTGAGCGAGAACACTCGTTGGATGCAAGATTTGATTCCTCATCCAATGAGTACCAATGTTGCATACTTTCAATGGGCATTGCTACACGAAAAATGAGAAATACATGAAAAACGTGATTGCAATAACATTTTTTCATGTATTTCTCATTTTTCGTGTATCAATATCTAGCGAAAATATGCAACATGGGTACTCCTTGGATGAGGAATTAAATTTTGCATCCAATGGGTACTCCCGCTCGAAATTTGAGTAAAATCTTAGGGAGATAAGTTGAAAATACAAGTTTAAATTGTAGCTTTATTATTTTTTTAATTATTTTAACCGTTTAATTTTTTAACTCCAAAAATGGTAAATCATCCCCCATGGTTGACATCATCATATTGAATCCTATTACTTCTTATAAATTTTATTTTGGTTGTACATTTTTCTTAAGAAACCCATTTTATACCTCAAAATTTCTCTAATGAAGGGCCACATAGTTGGCAGAAACTCCAACAAAGACTATTGTGCAACGTGCAAGGGGTGTTATAGAGGCACTGAGAACAAAGAACCCACAAACTAGATAGAAAATATGTTGACTCCAATGTTCAACTATAAAAATTTCATGGGAAATCCCATGACCACCTTAAAACCTAGGTTGATGTCATAAGGCTTCCTACCACTGCACTTCCTCAAAACACAAATTTGTATCTAAGGATAATTAATGAGAAAAACATAATCTACCAGTAATATTTGCACTCACGACTACCAAAAAAGAGGAAACAAAGGTTCTGGAGTGCCTCCCAAAACACACTTAATTCACCAATGCTTGTAAATTAATAGGCTCTTTCTAGGAATTTCTCCCAAGTACACCACCATATACAACTCATGGAGCCTGATAGATGCCACATAAAATCCTTGAAATATCCCAAGATCAAATGGGAAATATCTCGATTGAGATGTGTTCACATGCCAAGTTTTCAAAGATAATGAGATCTGGAAGAGAAACTGTGAAAAAGTCCCACATATTTGCAACCACTCAACACAAACAAGATTATTCATAATATTCCTCTCATGGTGCAATAATGAATGGAGGTGTTGATTAAGCGATATGATGTATGCATTCACTACTTACTCGAGTGCAGAGGAAGGCTGAATTAAAGTGATTAAATGTGATAGATTTGCAAGAGAGGGAACATCCATACTTGCCAAGGAGCCACAATGACCCTTTTTTCCTCCACCTTGTGCTTGATCGATTTGATTGATTTTGAGCCTCATTAAGGAATAATGGTTGGCCTTAATTGGCCACTAATAAGCAATTCTCCCGCTTTCATTTGACAACCTTGATTGGAAATATTATATGCTTCATCATTTAGATAACGAAGGATGTGAAAATAGGATTTTGCTGGGATAAGATTTAACATGTTCCATACTCTTTTCATAAGAGGTTTCAAGGAATTTTCCTTAGGCATCAAACCCCTAAAGAAATGTTGTAAAATGGGCAATGATTCACCCATAAAGGTAAGCCTTTGTACCTAATTATCCTTACCAAGTACTAGCCCTTAATAAAGGTCGTGAAACTCTACTAGTTGTTGGTAATGAGTCCAAGTCCCCAAGAAAATAAGACTTATCTATTATCCTCGTAGCAGATAAAAGCCCCCCCCTCTCTTGCCACACTTTATATATATATATATATATATTTTTTTTGAGCATATAAATTAAAGTTACAATTCATATTCATAAATGTTATATTTTATAACTTTACATTAAAATATAATTATTAAACCTATAAAATTTCAATATTTACAATAAACTTTTTTTTTTGTTATTTATCTATATAAAAATATCATCAATAAAATTAAAAGTAAGAATATGTGTGTGTGTTTGTGTGGGGAATTTATATAACTAAATAATATTATTAAGAGCCAACATAGATACATCTTAACTTCAGATCTACCAAGTGTCCAGATGAATCAAATTTCTCCATGTGCAATTTTTTCTTTGATTTTTCCTCAAATTCTTCACTAAAAAAGTGGTTTGCATCTTGATAAATTTGATTCCTCTTGACACTTGGTAGATCCAAAGTTAAGATAGGTCTATTCTGGTTTAATTTTCTTATATATATATATATATATATATATATATATATATATATATATATAGAGAGAGAGAGAGAGAGAGAGAGAGAGAGAGAGAGAGATGCTTATTAATTAAATTTAAATATGAATTTTGGAAATATAATGGTACGATTATGAACCATTATTTAAATTTATTTTAACATGATATGCATATTACAAATTTTCTAGAAAAAAAATGCTTGCAATTTTATTAATAAAAATAAAATTACAGTATAATAAATTGGATTGAAATACTCTAACATTTTTGTTACTTAATTGATTTTTAAGCTTAGTTGACATTATGCTTTACTATTATTATTATTATTTGATCCAACACTTCATTTTACGAACACTACAACATCTCCCCCATATTAGGGTGTAGAGTAGCTCTCGACCCAATTAATGAAAATTCAAGTTGGCAAATTCCAAAAAACCCAACTGATGAAAGAGTTTATTACCTAACGTGTTCTATTAAATTTTCCACCTTATACTCACATTCAGTTTGAATGTCAAAATATTTGTCACGCTAGAAACCTTCTTAACTTTTTAAGTCAATAAAACTATAGTGATTATGAAATGTCTCTCTTATTATTTTTCCAGCATAGAAATGAAATTATTAAGAATTATGAGTAATATCTTATTTTCTCAAGGTTCCATAGACCACTTCGATCGTATTGGACGTTAATTGATGCCAATTTGGTCTTCAAAAACACCCTTTTACTCAACCCTTGAACTCCAAATTATGAAGCCACAACTTTTGGATCGAGGTTTCCACCCAATGTAATATGCCAGATTTTTATTAAGGCACGAAACAAAAACAAAACTTTATTTCACACCCGAGGAGCCCACATTGTGTTCGGTTCGAGGTCTGAATAGTTAATTCGGCCTATTCGGGGGTTTGAATAGTTTGGAGTCTTGAATAGTTTCAAGAGGCCAAATAAGGCAAGATTAGGTCCTCCACTAGTCTTGGTAATTCAGTATTTTGGGGGAAATTTTGACTTAAAGATTTAAAGAGGACTAAATACCCGAATAACTAGGTCCCACAACGAAAGGTGCGAACAACTACAATTTCAACATTTTTTCGACATTCGAACATCACTTCTGTTGAATTAGGTCCCTCTTTGGAATTAGGTTCATACTTCATGACTTGTGAATTTGAGAACCTTGGATACCTAGTTTTCCTATGTCCTAAACTTAACAATTCTTCAACATTTTCACTATATTTCAACGTCTCCTAAATCTGTCGATAACTCAGACTCTTTTGTGATTAAAATGAACAAACCTGCAATGGATCTGTTTAGGAGTGATTTACGATGACTCTATGCTCTATAGCAATAGTTTAATATATAACCATGCTAATCCAAAACATAGAAATCATAGTTTTTCCTTTAAATAAGCTATTAGTTAGAACACACATTGAACCAAAAAAAAACATTAATATATTCATAAAATAAGAGAGAAATGGAATAAATCAAGGAATCCAATCTCTGGTTACACACAAAATAAAAGATTAGAACCTTAAATCCTTGTCCTTTTGAACCCCTCTCTCAAGTTATGTTTTCTGCTTAAGTAAAAAAGGGATAATTTGTTAAGAACCATCCATTATGGATATGATTTCTAAATCTAGGAAAATATCTAATTTATTAAACTGTTACAATATCTCTCATGTATCATTGATAATAATTTACTATCCTATAGCAAATAAATGATACTTCACCTAAACATTGATTCTCTTAAATATTAAATAAATAAGCTAAATTTAGGAAATCCACTTCCTATAGTAAATGAAATTTATGACCATTGTGGTCAAAATGAATTGACTAGTGATGATGCTCCTACATTAGGCTCCTAGGGAAGAAAATAATTCATCAGAGTTTTTACAGCAATACCATACTTTGAAATTTCTTCTTACATCCAATTAGAATATTCAATAGGTTGATTCTTCCACTTGATTAAATATTGGAAATAATATTTCCCTTTGGTTTGCTACCTTAATATTTGGTTGAACAATGATTCAATTTCCTTTTGTACTACTTTTGGAAGTTGCTTCTCCCATCCACTGGTCCGATCTCCATCAATTACAGGTGCATCAGTTGTATATATGGTTGTTTCCTTAAATGGATATAAGTCTACAATATTAAAAATTGGTGAAATTTCAATGTTTTGAGGAAGTTATAGTTCATAAGCTTTTGAGGAAAACTTCCTCTGAATTTTACAAGGACGAATTTTCTTAAGCTTGAGTTTATTATCTGTTCCCACAAGAAATCTTTCCTTTCTTAAAGACGCCATGCCAATAAGTCACCAATTTCGAAATCCTTTTGTCTCCTTTTCATATACACTCGATGTTTATATTTTCTATTATTTTCTTGTTGTTTTTTTTTTTTTACACTTTCATGCAATTCATGCATACTCACTGCGAAAACTTCTCCTTCTACACTTTTGAGTTCTATATTTCCCAAGTTACTTAACTCATATGCTCCCCTAGGGTGTATTCCATATAAAATTTGAAATAGACTCATACTTGTACTCCTGTTGAGTGAATAATTATAAGCGAACCTTGCTTGGGCAAGCACTTGATCTCACTGTTTGGGATGTTCATTCACTAAAATCCTCATTTTATTTCTCAGGTTTTGACTTACTATCATTGTTTTACCATTAGTTTGTGGGTGATATGTTGAACTAAAATTTAAATTGGCGGCTATCATCTTCCATAAAGTCCTCCAAAAATGGCCTTTTAATCTAGTATCCCTATATAACACAATACTACAAGGCAATCCATGTAGTCTTATAATTTCTTTGAAAATAAAATTTGCCACATTAGTTGCGTCATTAATTTTTGTATGCAATGAAATGTGTGATTCTTTAAAAATATATCCACGACAAAAATAATAGATTCATTACCTCATTGTGTTTGAGGTAACCCTAGAAAAAAATCCATGTTGATTGAATCTCAAGGCCTATTGATAATGGGCAATGGATGATACAACCCAGTATTCTGACTCCTCCCCTTTTCTTGTTGACAAATCCTTCATATTTCCACAAATATTTTCACATTATCTTCTTGAAATTACAGTAGAATTAAATTAAACCTATTTAAAGCATATGCTATTTTGTTTATTGATCCAATAGTATGTTTAATTACAAAAGTGGAATTTTGTGAAAATTCTTCCCACTTAGCATGCCTCTGATTTAGTTTTGGCTTATTTTTTATAAATTGCAGTCCATGAATATTAGTGAGCAAGATAAATTTCTTAGGAATAAGATAATTTTTCCACTTCTTCAAAGCCTACGCAACATCATAACTCCTTGTCATATGAAGAATAATTTTGTCTTTAAATTTTCACTAAAATAGCCAATTGGGTGTCCCTCCTAACTTAAAGTCGCACCAAAGGGAACCCTGCTAGCATTTGTTTCTACCTAGAAAGGTTTTCTAAAGTTAGGAAGTGCTAGAGCTAGTTGTTCTGTGATCTTATGTTTCAAAAGTTGAAAGTTGTGGTCTACTGCTATATTCTACTTGAACGATTGATTAATTTCCTTAATAGTTTCAATAATAGGTGCGCACAGACTCCTGAAGTTTATAATAAACTCTATAATAACTAGTAAGCCAGTGGAAACTTCTTACCTTCAATATATATCGTGGAACTGGCCAATTTATAATTTCCTTCACTTTATTTGGGCCCATCTTTAGTTTATCCTTGGAGATTACGAGCCCAAATAAACCACCTCATCCTTCATAAAACTACTTTTTTAATTTATCAAGAATTTTTCTTTTTGCAGTGTGCCCAAAATAGACTTGAGTTGTTGTAGGTGTTATTCTCTTATCCTGTTGTAGACAAAAATATTTTTTAGGTAAACTATGACAAATTTCCCTTTGAATTCTTTAAAACTTCACTTAACAGAAATATAAAGATGTTGGTTGAATTTTTCAGACCGAAGGGCGTCACAAGCTACTCGTATAATTTTATCACTTTTTCGGACTCTTGAAAATTACAAAAAAGCGAAACCCTGGAGTTCTATTTTAATCCCTTTTCAGATTCTCTAAACATGAAAAGATTGCCGAGTACTTGACTATTCGAACTCGTTAAAGAAAATGAACAGTCTTCAGTATAAGTTTACCCCTTTTCCGGACTAAAATGGACTATTTACGAAAAAGGTATACGTTGACTAATCATGGTCGATAGAGTTCTCTCCTGTATTATTTTATCATTTTTCGGGCTTGAGAGACTAAATTTATGAAAATGTACACCCATGGAGTTTTCTTAAGTTTTTCTTCTAACTCCCTAAAATTGAAAAACACCGAGTTTGTCCTATACTGGACTCGTTAAAATTTAACAGTAAAGGACCTATCGATTACAAACGGGAACGAACCACTCCTTCTTAGGGTTCAATTTTATACTAAGTTGGACTCATCCGAAGGATGAGCTTATATAACAAGCAAATGTTATCCTCATCAAGCTTGTCAAAAATAAAGAGGTATTTGCCAGAAATGGTGGGGGAAAAAGAGAGAAAATGGATCCAGTTGTTAAACTTTGTTTAAAAGCAGTTTACCACTCTTGAACACAACACTTTTTTTCACATTTCCACCTGGGTTGGGAAAATCCTTTTCCTATCAGTTAATCAAACCATATTGAAAGTCTTTAGCTGGTTTATGGGTATTAGCTTAGGTCAATTGTTACCAAACCATCTGCAGTGTCATTATGTGTTCAAGAGGACAGTTCAAATAAACCATTCATTTGCAAAAATTTGTCTCCATTCGCGTTGACCATCCCTGAGTCAGTCCTTGCAAAATATTTCTACAAAACTTGATCTAATGGTTTTGTGTCATGGGCTTTCCTACGACGGATCACTTTCTATCGATGACAGCTCATCATCTAGGAAGTTGATCTAGAATCCTTCAGTACCTTGGAATCTGCATGCCTTAATGGCAGGTTTCTCGCCTTCAACGACAAGTTACATCATTGACCTTCGATCGAACGATTCCATGTGATGTTCGACTTCAGATCATTTATTCACATTTCATGGAATGTACTGAGTACTTTGAGGGCCATTGTCACTATTGGTGGTTTCTCTCACACTTGTTAAAAATTCACATCATTGACTGGTAATCAAGTGGTTTCTACCATGTTCGACTTCGACACAATCAATCGCATGGATAGAATCGTACTAGTTTGGGTAGCGGAAATCAAGACCCTAGATATAGTTTCTACCATCTAGGCTGCGAGGAGTTTTATTATTCATTATGGAGTATACTATTCATAAACAGATGACTGCGTCCATACTGTGTCTACATTATTGATGTAATATTAGAATCATTTCTATATCAAAACAAGTTTTAGTTAGTGTTTGATCTGAGTATGGGAATGCCTACCTCAGCGATGATATATATATATATATATATATATATATATATATATATATATGTTTTGCATTGAATGTTTTTACAGGATTCTGACTGGGGTTTCCACAAGCTAATCCTTGAAATGATAAAGCACATCACTCTTCGAATGGTCTCAGACTTCGCACTTTAGGGGGCAATCTGTCACACTAAAATTTTCACCATGACGTTTTACTGTCTGTATGGGTTCATCATTACTCATAAAATACTCCCTTAGAAGTATACATACATCAAGTTCCTAAAACCAAGCCTTGAAATTGAGAGAAAAGCTTATAAAAGTCATAAAAATACTTGTACTGTACTTTCTCTTAGTATTACCTGCGGTGCTGCATCTGTTTCTTTTAGAACATGTAGAACCGGCCGCACTTTCTCTTAATCTAAGGTGCGGTTCCCTATAAAAGGTAAAGTGAATGTGAAATTAAAATTTGGAAGCCCATCTGGTTGAATCTGGAAGCTTCTGGAAGTAATTATTCGATGGAAAGTTCGCTCCTTTCATGTAAATTCATCCCTCCATTAAAGGAGCCTACCCCTTGGTATGTGGAACTTAATCCCTTTGAAAGAGGATTCTATCCCCTCTTATTTGGAGCTGCAACCTCTTCTCTTTTTCTATAAATTGAGGCCATAGTTCAGCCTCAAAGGGAGTTAGGCTTTGATATTTTTTGAGGAGAATTGCTGGAGAAACTCAGACTCTCTTAACTGATTATCATATGGGAATGATTACACACTCATGTGTATGTTAGTCGAGAGAGTACAAAGGCTTGTCAAAGTAGAGGAAACGCTTGTTCCGGACCCTAGAAGGACCTGTACGACATCAAGGCGAACACGGTTGTAAGACTCCTTCTTTCATCAAAGATAATACAAATGGATCATGTTTTCTCAACGAGTTGTTTATTTAAATGTCTTATTTCTTGAATTCCTTGATCATCAAGATAGGTTTATGGTTTGCGAATTAATCTATATTATGCAGGTGCTTTTGATTCTTTCATGTTTTTTATTGCAAATACCAAAAGGAGACGTATTCAAAGCGACAAGAAAGAAGACTACGATCAGTGTTGGACTATAGGTAAGTCCTAAATCCTTCATTATAGATAATTCTAGATCAAGTATAATCTAGAGAAAGTAGTTTACATCTGTCTGTTTGTTGCTAGTTATCGTAAGATACTAGGGAGATATGTCTTGTCCGCAAGAACGATTTATCCGTCCAACAATGTCGATTCCTCTTATATAGAATTTTACTTTGGTGATTTATCACTTTTACTTGAAAATTGGTTTTGGAGAATTTTATATTCAAATTGCTAATAGAATATATACACATCCATAGACTTTAGCAGTCAAATAAATATGCCCCTTATCCCATAAACAAAGGGTGTCTCATACACAAATTTGATGTCTAGCTTTACCATGACCTCAAAAATAGATGATTATTATTATTACTAGTATAACCATATAAATTTAATGGCTAATAAACATCAATAGTCATTAAAATACTTATGTGATATTTGTAATGTTGAGAATTTGTAAGGTTGGGAGAGGAGGTAGGAAACAAAAAATAGTTTGGAAACCCTTGATTTCATCCATTAAATCGTGTATATGATTAAAAATATTTTCACATTATTAAATCTAGACCATCCATATTTTTTTTAGCTTTTAAAGAATAAAAAATTTAGAAGCCCTATTTCGAAATAGACCATGCCCATCAACGTTATTATTATTATTATTAATGATACATAAGCACATGATGTTGATTCCTCTTATATAGAAATTTATTTTGGTGATTTATCGCTTTTACTTTAAAAATTGCTTGGAAAATTATATATATATATATGCACTTGTATTATGATTGCAAAAAGTTACATGATCAATAGTTGTTTGCCTCTGGTATGCCCAATGGGAAACCATACCGGACGTTGAGCTTCAAATCCTTGAGGTTATCTATACCTCTCATGACTGTAGTGTTTGTTAAACAAAAATCATAAAACATAGATTCCCAAAATATAGATTGATTGAACCCATTGCAAGAACTAAAAAAATAAATTTGAGATTGCGTGAAAACCATTTTCTTGAGTTCTCCTTTAGGGGTCTGTTGGAGAACAACCCCACTTCTAGGGAAAGGGTTGTTGTTGCACTTGATGAGGAGGATGTTTAGTTTGTGATCCATTCCATCCAATTTCTCCCCTAGTTTTGTGAAATTGTAAGCATTATCCTACTGAGCATTGTTTTGGTCTGTGAGGATGTGCCCCAAGATAATTTTTGTGTGCCAGTAAACATTGACGACCTGCATGTAGCTTGAAAATATCGAGTGAGTTTTGGTACCTAAATTAGGGAACTGGTCCCTTATCTCACACCTAGTGTCCTACAAAATTTGATTACACTGAAGCAGAAGTCCTGGCCAATCCTTATAGGTGAGATGTTACTACCAAAATCATACCTGATTGGCTGCTACTCAAAAAACTTCATTGTAACTATTTCAAACCAATCTTGTGACTGAGGCTTAGCCTCCTCAATCTAAGAGGGCTCTCTCAAGGGTTAATGATATTGAATAAAGATGTAAATAGATGCCTAACTCTATGATTTATGTATTGGTTGTATATGTTTGTAGGTTGAAAAGATCAAAGATTACTACCATTGGGCTATGGAGTCAGTGACAGGGATCTCAATAACAAGGATTTCCTTGTGGAAATTGAGGATTGTAAATATTCCAATGAAAGAGCAAGACATAAAGGAGGTTTTCAATAGCTTGAGGTTGAAAGGAAGTTAGAGCATGTAATACATGAATTCTGAGTGATGAGACATCAAGACATTGAAGGTAAACTATCAAGAGAGATATACCATAGCTTAATACTTAAACGAAGTTAGGGCATGAACAATCATGAGTTCTGAGTAATAAGCATTAAGACATTGAAGAAAAAGTTTCAAAATATAGGATAGAAACTCATTGAAATATAATAAGAATCTTAGGTGAAGAAAAGTTGTGTTGTTACTGTATATAGAAGAAACTCCAATAGCTTTGCAATCAAATAGTTTTCTGAGATAACATCTCCAACCTTGTATGTTGAAAATAATATCAGTATGTAAACATTGGGCTTGACATGGAAGTTGAGGCAGGTTAGAGTTTTTAGTAGTAGGACACACACACATGAGATATGAAAATACACATTCAATTCACTTAGAAAGGAAGTCAGAGCATCACATGGATGAATTTTGAGTAATATAAATGAAAAACACTGCAAGAGAGATACATAAAATGTATATATAGGATAAGTAAGCACCAAAAAACTCCTTCGAAATCCCAAGTTGGTTAAGTCACAAATATCTGTATTGCTGAAACAGTCAATTTCCAATAAGCTACCATTTTGCCAAAAATCTCCAACCCTTTGCTAATTCAACCCAATGGCCTTTAATAGACATGTTACATCATCATATGATCTTCCTCTAGGCTAGATACATCGCATTTTTTCCTACTTAAACCTTGTATAACCATAAAACATCAAATTTATGACAAACAGACACCTATCCTACTTGATAGTCCTATTTCAACTAGGACTCAAACTCCTTATTACTATCCTTAACAATATTATATACTTGAAATTACATCATTGAAAATTATTTCATCACATGGTCGAATTTGGATAATGGCATTCATTTCTTCATGACCACTTAGGTGACCTCTTCAAAAAAAGGAAACAATACCTTGTTTTTTAGGCAAAGGATTTTTTTTTCTTCTTTGAGCATTCTGGCTATCATTTGATCTTTAATTCGTGGTCTTGAATGTTTAATCATGGCTTGACATATTCCATGATACTTTCATATCCTCCATATGTTCAAAAACCGCTTTAAAGGTTGCTCCAAAAGATAAAATACATTGTGCTACGAAAATACAGCAGTTTCGTAGCGCTTTCTGTGGAGCTGCCTTACAATCCTTTGTCCTCAAAATTTCTGACTCTTTCCTCTTGCATCATCTTGATCACCCCTCATCACATCTCTCATAATATTTTCAGCCCTTAACACCTTCAATTTTTATTAGAAGAAGCAAAAAATGCAGCTACAGTAGTTTCGTAGCACTTTTCTGCATTTTAAGCCTCGAGGCGCTACGAAACTGCTAAAAATGAATTTTTTTTAATAATTTTGGAAAATGAAAGTTTTTAAGTGCCAAAAACTTGTAACTAACATGTTTTCATCCTCCATTAACCATAAAACAACTCACTTTAGTCTCCTTGAAGTGTCAATCCCTTCTTTCATATTTAAGACATCCTTGCAGATTTTTCTTGTTTTTTCCTGAAAAATAAGTCTTGAAACAGAGCCTATAACTCTTAATCCATGATGTATTCTGTGAAACTGAATGATGATTTTGTAGGAAATTATGTATTGAATAAAAACATCTCCTGGGTTTTAGAAATACATCTACCGTTGCATAGAAACGACATTTGTAAAACATGTGTGAAACAGGAAAACTCTATTTTCTGAAAATAGTGCTTCAAATAAGTCGTTATATCTCCCAACTGATAACACCTGTGAGAAAAGTGAGAGAGGTTACTATTATTTGATATGTTTTTGAAAATAACCTCTCTTTGTTGCTTAAAATACCTTTATGTTTTCCCAGAAACCACCTTTGAAGTTGACTTCTCAAATTCAGAAAACTGAATTTAGGTTCATGTTTGCGCTATGAAACTATCCACGCTTTCGTAGCACAAAGTGAATTTTTTCAATTTAAAGCACTACAAAACTGTGGTTTCTTGGCTAATTAGCCAGTTTTGATATTAAAACTTCGGAAAATGAAGTGCAATGGAAAATGATGAATGTTTGACATGAAAGATTTTAAAAATGAATTTGTTTAAACCTTAGGGAAAGCTTCAAACTATAAAAAATCTAAAATTTTCCCTTGATCAAACTTGAAATGACTCCTAAAACCCTATTTTGACCCATGAAACTTTGTAACCTTTTCAAAATGATGTTTCAATTTTTTGAGTGATAACATGAGAACAATTACGAGGATTTTTGGTTTTCTTCTCAGTCTGAAGGCTTTCCTATTCGAGTCCGACAATGGAGCTTTAGATAAGCTAGAAGAATGGTGTCATTTCCTACCCCACTTTATGAGATTTTACACCCTAATTCTTCTCAAATGTAATTCTTACTATGATAAGTATTGGGTGGAGATTACAATCGAATAATGGTGTTCAAGCTCACTACATTTCATAGGAAACTATTCCACCAAGGGTTGTATTATTCTAAAAATTTCTTAGCTCATTTCACTCTTGGTTTCTAACTACGTTTCTACTTGCTATTTGAAGGTTGTAACATAGGTACGAGGTCCAACAAATAATTACTCACCCGTGATAAGAGGAACAAGTTACCCTAACTCAGGTTCTCTTTCATTCATTTTATAGGTATGGTAATTTCCACAACGTTTTAGATTTAACATGGCGTTTTATCCCTATGGCAAGAGATATGGCCAAATACAACCGGTAGTTTTACTAATTTTGGGACATAGTTGTTCCTTCATACTACTTCCTTAAAGGAGTTGAGGAGTTTTCACATCAAATAGGTAATATGTTAATTTAATAACTGTGTTTTTAGGTTTTCTTGATTAAGTTTATGGAACATTTACGAGTTCCTTGATTAGTTATGTAAAAATTATTGATAAATGGGTTTTGTGTCAAGAGAAAACCTTCTCCTCCATGATTTTGTTGTTGTTATAAATTTATTGGTTTTGAAGGATTCTGGCTTGACTTCATCTTCTACAGGGTCTATGAAATCTTTTCTCCGGTACATAATTTACTGTTATATTAGAGTTAAATTATTTTAAAAAACTCACACCTTAATTATAAATAAATTATATGTTTATTTTCCTTTGAGATGTGTTGTGGCTCCATTATTCCTTTGTGGGTTTAAACAAATTGATTATTTTATTTCTCTATGTTCATCCATGAGTGTTCCCAAATGGACTACCTCTCAGTATTGCTCGGGAACTAACCTGGGTTGGTGCTGGACTTGTAGTAGAATCCATTCGAACCTGGGAAAACTAGGGTTCCACCTTGTTATTAGAAGAGAAAGAGGAACCCCACCTGGTCTCGATTCCAGAAGATTCTATATATATTTTTTATTTAATTTATGTAGCATTTACCTTCTCAATGTTATTCCATGAATTGAAATTTTGTAGCATTTTCTTTTTCTATTATCTCATAAATAATTTGCCTCTATGATATTATTTGGGTTTATTTTTTGTTTATCATTGGATATGAATTTTAGTATATGTTATCACAAAGATATATAATTTAATATATATTTCATTGTCTGTATTTTCTGCCTCTGGAAAAAAAAATACTTATCACAATTTTGATTTAGTCCCAGCCAGACTTTTAAGAAAACAAATGCTTGGCCTTAAACATTACTCATTCAGTTTTAGCCAGAAAATTACAATAGTCATAGATATATATTTGAATCTAGCTCCATATAAAGTCACCAGTAACATAATTTTTTTTGATATTATAGTTAACTAAATACTTATCTGAGGTTAAGGTCTGAAGAAATCCACATGGTAACCAGACCACCCAACCATGAGAAAATGTGATTATGTCCTTCTCTCTCCCCTAATCATCCTCTTACCAACAAATATATGACTTTAAGTACCCCTAACTAGGTGTCTTGTCAGGTACGAGAATCCCCAAGGTTTGACCTGGAATCAAGATCAATAAAAATGTTTCCACCGACTCTATGTCTAGCTCGAGAATACCTCCAGGGAACATCCTACCATTTTCCACAATGTTTTTCTTGTGAATTTCCTCTCACCAAATATACCCCTTATCTCCTTAGAAATTGAAAGATAACTTATTTTCATAACTGTCAGGTACATGAGCTCTTTTCCTCCTGGTTTCCCCCCATGGATTCCAAGGTTCCCTTCCCTTTTCTTTCCTATTAATTTTAAAGAAAAAATTAAAATGCATAATTACCATTTAGTTATCTCATAATTAATTTAGGCTTACGCTCAACCATAATGTCTTGTGTTTAATAAAAACAAAAGTAACTACAATTTACTTACAAATTCAACATGAATGTAGGATCTTACAGCTTCCCCCTGGGAGCATAACACCATCCTCAATGTTATCTTGTCTTTTAAATAATTCAAGATAAGCTTCATGTATAAACAATTCATCCTCCGAGGTGTCTTCCTTAGGAGTAAAGTGCCTCCACTACACTTTAAACTGGCTTATGGCTCGCATTCATAATATTATTTCTCTCAACTCGATAATGTGTTGTCGTTCAACTAGGAACTCTCCATCTGGATCGACCTACGACACAAAAAACTATTTATTCAGCTCATAATATTCCCATAATAATTTTATTATATATCTTAACTTTCTTATTTTAAATTTTACCTGAACATCTTTCCAATGAATAAAATCTCTTTGGTCATATACATATTGTTTCGGTAGTGAGAAATGGAATACATTATGAACTCTTATATGGCTAGGTAATCCTAAAAAATATGTGACCAGTCCAATTCTTTCCAATACCTGGAAAGGGCCATAGAATATGGGGGCAAGTTTTGCATAACCACCCCACCGTGAAGAACTTATTTTTGTTTGATTCACACATAAACATGATCCCCGATCTTAAATTTTCGGTAGGTTCTTTTCTTATCAGCATAATATTTCTTTCAATCCTGAGCAACTTTTAAATTTTTTTAGACCTTTATCAATGTTTGTTCCATCATTATCAGCATATCTGGGCCTAACATTAATTTGTCTTCGACGCTATTCCAGTTAATAGGTGTTTTACATTTCCTCCTATATAATACTTTGAATGGGATCATATTTAGTGACTCATGATAACTATTATTATATGAAAAATCAACTAGATGTAAGTATTCCTCCCACTTACGAGGTTGTTGGAGAACATGCATCCTTAGCATATATTATAGCACTTGGTTCACATGTTTAGTCTTCCCATATGTTTTAGGATGTTACACGGTACTGAACAGAATTTTAGTTCCTAATCCTATGAAAATAACTTTCCAAAATGTTGAGATGAATTTCACAAATCTATCCAATATCACTACTTTAGGTACCCCATGTAATCAAAAAGCTTTTTTCATAAAAATATCAGCAATATGGGCGGTTTTATAGGTGGTATGTACAGGTATAAAATGAGTTGTTTTGATCATATTATCTACAACCACCATAATCGAGTCATTGTGCCTCTTGGATCTAGGTATCCCAGTTATAAAGTCAAGTGTGATAAACTTCAACTTCTGTTCAGGTATAGGAAACATATGTAAAAGTCTAGTGGGGTGCGGATGTCCTCCTTTTACTTGTAGACACTCTAAACATTTCCTTAAATATTCAGCAATAGTTTTTCTCATTCTTGGCTAAAAATAACTCTTTTTAATAGCTGAAAACATTTGTTGGTAACTAGTGTGTGCAGTATATAGGATCCTATTAAATTCATCCATAATCAGATCTCTGACTCAATTATGATGAGGGACATATATTCTTCCCTTAAAGGTTTACAATTGAAATTCCACAATACCATAATAATTTTTCTTTCCCAGATTATGAGTTTTTTTGGTTTACTTCCATAAGAATTTATATTCAGGGTATCTTTGGGTGACCTCTTTAATCTGTTATAGAAATTTAAATTCTATTTGATTGTAATGAATTTCATATATGAAATGAAATTTCATGCCTAATTAAATTGCAACACGATTTTATTTTCCCTTTGAATGCTTGATATAAAACTAAAAATTGCTAAGAAATGAATTCTACCTGGCCTTACGGGCATTCAGATTTGGTTGTTTAAAATAATTTGTCAAACTATTATGATCTGTCATCAATAAGATTTTTTTTCCTAGCAAGTAATGCCTCCAAAATTTTAGCGCGTGGATTACCGTAGATAATTCCAAATCCTAGGCAAAATACCTCTGCTCATTCACTTTCAATTTTCAAGACTCAAAGGCTATTGCCTTCCCTTCCTGCATCAATAATACCCCAATCCCTTCCTGACAAGCATCTGTGTATACTAAAAATTATTTATTAGGATCAACAATTCCTAATATGGGGGAATTGGTCAATAAGTGTTTCAGATGCTCAAATATTTTCTAACACACATTTGTCCATCTAAAGGCTCTTCCTTTCGTCTACAAGGAGGAAACATGGTAGGAAATGTGGGAAAATCCTTTGATAAAATGACGGTAATATCCCACCATACCCATGAAGGATCTAATTTTTGTGACGTTTTTGGGTACAGGGAAGTCCATTACGCTTCTGATCTTTTCAGGGTCAATAAGTATACCTTCCACTGAAATGATGTGTCCCAAGTATTGGATCTGATATTTTTAAAAGTCATATTTACTAGATTTAGCTTACAATTGATGTTCTCCTAACACTTGCAACACTATCCGAATATGTTCTTGATGCTATTTAATAATTTTGGAATAGAGGAGAATTCCATGTATAAATATGAGAATAAAATTATCCAGAAATGGATGAAAAATACCATGTATAAGGGTCATAAAAGTTGTCGATTCATTGATCAATCCAAAAGGTAATACAACAAGCTCATAATTTCCATATCAAGTTCTAAATGCTTTATTACAAATTTCATCATCTTCCATCCTAATCTAATGATAACCAAATCACAAATCGATCTTGGAGAATACTATATTGCCCTTGACTTGATCAAAGAGATCATTAATTCGGGGTAGCAGGTGTTGGGTGCCATTTTTTACTTATTTCCTACATCTGTTTCCCCCATTTTCACCTTCTAACCTCAAAGCTTGGGATTACCTTTGCATTTTTCCCTTCTTTTATATATTAAACAGTGTTTTTTTGCATTATTTCATTATCTTTCCGTTTCATTGATTATTATGATGTATCATTTCCTTTTTTATGGTGAACTCGGATGAATGTTGGAGGAAGTTCTTTGGTCTTTTTTTGTCCTTCGAGATGTTATTATTAGCACAAGAAGACCTGGAACATGAGGCATACAAAAGAAGTTGAAAGTGTGTTGTTACAGTGATTTGTTACACTACAATGTTGTCACATCATGGTGTTGTTACAATCTCACTATTACAAACTGTTGTTACAGTCGTATTGCTGATTGGATATCGTCAACCTCCAGATTTCAACATGTCCTCAATTGTTTTTATGCTACAATTTTAATTTTCCACGAAATCTGTAGAAGCCATTACATATTATATTTTAGAATGACAGACTTTAGGCAGTTTTGATTGTAATCCATATTCTCCCAATCATACTTTTTATTAAGGGATTGGTTCTAACTATCTATATCTTATTTTTATTAGCATGAGAATTGTGAGATTCTCATGACTGATCTATTCCACATTTTTCTAAACATGTAATCGTTATATAACTCTCGGCCCTTGAAGTCACAGGGTTAGCGGGGAAGATTGTTACTTTTGGCTCTATAATTTTTGTCACCTTAATACAAAGATATCACGTTGCTGGTGTTAGATGCATTGTCTGGTTTAATTTTCACTTAGTTTCTATCCCTTACTACGCCCTGCTAGGGAGGAAGGGCCCTCCTCTTTAGCAGGGACTGCAGCAGTTAAAGTAGTTATACAATATTTCTTATTTTCTTTGTGTACCAGTGAAGTGTTATTGTTTTTGTTCTAGCTGTAAGTAGATCTGCTTTGATTTCGATATTATTATGTTATTACACGGGTGTGATTAGAAATACCAGCTTGTGTAATTATTGTGTGGCACGCTAGGTACCATTTAATTGAGGCATCATAACATTCCTGTAGATTTTTTTATTCCTACACGAGTGTTAAGTTTCAGCAATAGATCCAGCAACGATTTCTATTTATTTTGATTTTGCTTCTGGTTTGATGTATCAGCACAGATAGTGCAAATACCATTGAAATAAAAGACATCCCTCGATTGATAATTTATGTGTAGCGTCTTAGTCATTTAATAGTGATTAATACAGTCCAAAATTTTGGCACCATTTCCAGGGATGGCAGTGATGACCCAATCAACCAAAATTGTTTGTTTGATGATAGGGTGTTCCTAGTCAGCAATTGTTGGGCTGTAAGATGAGAGGTAAGAACTTGCACATCTCTCTAACATACCTGGGGGGCTCATCATTTCTAATTTGGGGCACTTAGAAGTGTGAGTTTTTGGTGTTTTTATTCAATGTGTTTTTAGCTATATAGTTGTTGGGTGGTAAGAGGAGAGGTAAGAACCTGCGCATCACTCTAACATACTTGGGCAGGTTCACCACTGTAGAAATTGAAGCACTTGTAGGAAGGATTGATACACATAGAGTCCACGTGTTATAGTAGGACAATAGAGAAATCCAAAATACCCCCCTCTAAATAACTACAGGAAAGAAAAATCGTAAAAAGGAAAAGAAGAGTGTAGACTTGGGAAGAATGACATTCTTTGGAGATCTGATCTCAAAAGAAGAAAAGGAACAATCTACTGCATACAGAGATAATATGAAGACGTGACCACAAAAATATTCTACTATATCAAAACCTGAGGCATCGATACCTTCTGTATCTGGACCTCATCACCCTTTAAACAACATATCCACTCCTGATATCAAGACTCAAAATCTGAAACAACAGTGGAAGGCCATTGATCAAAACCTGAAAATTGAAGGACAAGGGAAGACCAGTGAGGAGCATCAGGGGCCTAAGTAACAATATTTAGTGGATCATCATTTGGATGCAAGTTGTGCAGTGAAACAACTGGTCCTGGAACAACCCCATCCTTTATTTATTTGTCAATTCCCTACATATTCCAAGGTCAGTTCATCCCATCAAGAAGGATCAGCCATGCGGGATGAAAATATTAAGAAATATGGTACTGTTACTTTTGAGTTACCTATATTGGCGACACAATATGAAGCTCCTATGAATAACATTTACTTATCATCTCTACCATCATTTCAAGGGATGGCTGCTGAAGACCCTGATACCTTTATGTTCTATTTTCATGTGTTGTGTAGGAGTTAGGACTACACTTCAAACCCCCAGAAGCTGAAACTGTTTCCTGCTACTCTGAAAGCGACAACATTAAGATGGTTCATGAGATTGGGTGATGGCATGATCTGAACCTAGAATGACATGAGGTAGGCCTTCCTCTTTAAGTATTAGGATTACTATTGAACCAAGGATTTGAAGGAAGAAATCTTCAAAATTACACAGAAGGAAGAGGAGAGTCTAGAAGACTACATGAAATGATTCCATTAAAATTTACAAAGGTATAATTTTGGTAACTTAGCACCGAAAATCCTGAAACCTATATTTCTAAGAGGTATAAGAGATAATTTTCTGGAGCATTTGAATCTATTGGGAAAAGGAGACATATCACAAGAACCGCTTGAAGAAATAATGAAGCTCTGTCTACAGAGTTCAAGAGGATCGGTCAAGGGAAGAATTTCATTTCGAGACCCTTTGGTTTAGATACAAAAGTTAACAAGTGGAGGAGTAACCAAAGAAGAAATCAGAAATCTATTTGAGGATTTTAAAACCAACCTCCTCAGTGCTCTCTCTGCCCAAATTACTATGGTACAAGTTAAGAAAGTACAAGTAGAAACTGAAGCATCTTTGGAAATATTTTGTCCTCGATGAGAAAAGAAACATTTAGAAAGAGAATATGGAATGAATAATGCCATCTTGTGCAACATTGTGAGTTGTCACAATGTACTGGTCAATGCCCAGAACTACCTAGATGGAAAGCAATGCTTAAAGAATCAAGCGAGGATGTCTAGTATTCCTACTTCATCGGATCAAAGAGACCTGACAGCCGCAACCTACAGGTATGCCTCTATATTTTTCCTCTTTTAATCCTTGGAATAATGCTTATAATGGTCAGCAGTTTCCATGGCCATATCCTACTCCTTCCTCAACACAATTTCCTTCACCATGGAGCCAATGGCCTTGCCCTCGACCAATGCAATATCCTCCATCATAATCTTATGCTTGGAGTCAGAATTGGAGAGGAAATGGCTAAGCTCCAACACCCTCTCTACTACAAATGCAGCAGTAGTTACAATTGCCTCCTCTTCAAACTCCGACACCTCCTGTCCAACCCCAATTACCTGTGCAACCTAACCCTAATTCGAATAATAATGCAGCTCAGAGCATAGACACCTCGGTTACTTTCCAGGCTTATCTCATCACTCCTATTGGGCTTAATGAGGTTCAACTTTTATCAGGAAAAGTATTCAGACCAGATCATACTCCCATCATTACCGAGGAAGAATGTGAGTCACCTAGAAATGATATAGTTGATTCTGAAACAAATGTTACACCTGTAACACATGATACAACACCTGTTGTTACACCTGTAGCAGCCAGCTCAGGAAAGCCTGATTTTTCTAAATCATCCAACCAGAGCAGTGCTGGTGCATCTGTGACAGTTGACTCAACTATTTGTTGGAAATATTGTCATTATGGCAAAGGAGCAGAAAGGAGCAACACCAAAATTATCATTGAGAACAAAGGAGAAGATCGAGATCAAGTGGAGTATTAAGGAGCAATAAAGAAAAGAAGGAAAAATTTAAGTGGAGAAGCATAAAAGAGAGGTAGAGGAGTATAAAAGTGTAAAAGAGAGGAAGAGGAGAAACATTAGAGGCAAAGGAGCAAGGCAGAGTAGCAGCAAAGAGGCATGGACCAACACCAAAATTATCATTAAGGAAAAGGAGTAGAGAGGAGCAGCAAAAAGGAAAGGAGCAACATTAGAATCTTTATCAAGGAGAAAAGGCAGCAAAGGCAACAAAGGAGCAAAGGCAACAAAGGTAGCAAGCTTGGGTCAAGTCGTGAATGTATTCAATCAAGTTTTGAACGTGTTGGGTCAAGTCATGCATGAGTGGGAAGAGTTGTGAATGTGCTAAGATAAGTAATGAACATGTTCAACAAATGGAGAAAGTCGTGAATGCACGAATCAAGTCAGAAAACCAGGTTGAAGGTTGAGAGATGGATGGTTAAGATCAAATATTAGTATTGAAGTGGAGGATGGATGGACAAGATCGTGCTGCAGAGTGAAGCGAAGATTGACGGTCGAGATCATATCGTGAACATAAAGTAGGAGAACGGACGATCCAGATTATATCACATTCAGCCATAAGATTGGTAGCGCACATCACTATCGGCAATTTTTATATTTATATGTTAAGTTATCGCAAGTTAATTGTTTGAAGTTTCGATGCAATAAGAAGTGGGGTTTCCGATGTGATGCGATCGCATATCGCATATGATAAGAAGAACCTTGTTATTGCTATGAACTAAATCTTGCGACATGCGATAAGGTATTCGCAACGATTTGTGAAATCACAAAATCACAATCATTGTGATATGGTTAAAACTGTGATATTGCGATGGGCTGATTTGAGATAACATAGTAGTGACATGGCGATGACATGGCAGTGATATGGAAATGATGTGGAAGTGATGTGGCAATGCCGTGGCAGTGACGTGGCAAGGTGATGTGGCACAATGACGTGGAGATGATATGGACCTGGCATGCATATCACACATCACAATCTCAGGAGGATAGGTGCTCAAGAATCATGTTAAAATGCCGAAGTGACAAATGCAATAAGAGTACTAAATGCGATGTAGTTTCAAAGAAAAAGTCTAAAGGATTTCAAATCCGGAGGTATAAGGTTTCCCTTTGCGAAATCGCATCAAGGTTTGGAAGAGCTATGCATAACAAGAAACACATAGGAGCATCAAAGTGCGAAGTGCGATAATGAAGTGGACGTGATGCAAGTCAACGTTGAAACCTAAAGGATTTCAAGTCTGGGTGTATGAGGTTTTCTTTTGTTAAATCACATCGAAGAATAGTAGAGGCTTATAATGTAGAATTATTGGATCATTGAAATGTGATAAAAGGACTGGATGTGAGGCTGTTCAAAGGTTAATTGGAATTTATTTAAGGTCGAGGGTTCTTTGTAGTTACATTGTTTTATGAAGAAAAGTGAACGCGGGCAGTAGACTCGGGTAAGACCCGACACTCGTGCAGAACAGTGGTTGATGCGGTAATTACAATTTATGAAGAAAATGTTGAACGCATCAGAATGAATCAGGTAGAATAAGACCCGACACTACGTGGAGAGAGTAAAGAAGTTACGCCTTGATAATGGAAGAAAGTTTGAACGTGGGAAAAAAGGCTTGGGTAAGGGACCCAACATAGAGAAAAGGGTCTTGAGTAAGCTAAACATCACGGTAATAAGGATATAGACACCATGGGTTGAGTTAGGCTCAACAACACTCTAGGCAGAGTCGGGCATTGAGACAAAGGTGAAGGCTAAACACTGTGGGCACGAGTAGAAGAGGCAGAGTCGGGCAAAAGGAGATATGGTCACACTGTTTTAAACATGCCAGTTGGGTTGAGTTGGGAAAAAAACATTTTTGCAGAACTATTATATATAACTGAAAAAACATAAAGGACAGTGACAACAATAGAAAGGACAAATGCATAGCGAGCCAAGAGTTGAAAGGGCTGAGTGAAATATACTTGTTGTAACTGTAAATGTAAATTAATTGATTATTTTGTATTTTTTGTGATGCAAAGGCAAGTCTCCATAGGCATAGGTAGAACTCCATGAGAGCTGTAAGGATTATTTCTGATGTAATAACCTGAACTGAATAATGAGGAATCGAATGGGTGGAAGGCACGGAGTCAATTTTGTTCACTTTGTATTCCCTATAGAATTCAAATAGTCAAGGAGTTATCTGTATAAGAGATTTAATATCAGTGTGCATAATGAGGATAGAAAGCACCAGAATGGAACAAAGAAGAAGAATGTAAGAGAGGTGCAGGAGGTTGGAGAGTGGAAGAATAAGAGAGAGCTGATAGATATGGTGTGCATATGAAGAGCTGATATGAAGCAGATATGAAGGCTGAAGAGGAAGCAGTGGAGAAGGAGTATAACAGAGTTGATATCCAGGTAAATCAACATTTTATGTTTCATGATGACTAAGGGGATTGTAGTATCCTTTCAAGTTGTAGCTTGATAAGTTTCCAGTTGGAGCTGGGTGAGGTAGTAGCCTCATGTGCGTTGTATCTTGTAGAAAATATATGGGAGTTAGAGCTTCCTTAAAAGTTGTAGCTTGCAAAAGTTGAGGTAGGAGCCTCCTATGGGTGGTAGCCTACAGAAAATACATGGGAGTTGGTGCTTCCATTTCAAGTTGTAGCTTGATAGATGTCTAGTTGGAGCTAGTTGAGGTAGGAGCCTCCTGTGGGTTGTAGCCTGTAGAAAATACATGCGATTTGGTGCTTGTGCTTCAATTTGTATCCTGATTGATGCCCAGTTGGAGTTGGTTGAGGTAGGAGCCTCCTGTGGGTTGTAGCCTATAGAAAATAGATGGGAGTTGGAGCTTCCTTGCAAGTTGTAGCTTGCAGCATTTGAGGTAGTAGCCCCCTGTAGGTTGGAGCCTTCAGAAAATTAGTTGTGAAGAGGGAGTTGGAGCTTTGCTTTGCATCACAACAATAACAAGATGTGGTTTTCTCCCTTATGGGTTTCCACTTATATCTGGTGTCTATGTGCTTGATGATTATGTGTTGATGTGATGTTTCAATCTGCTTAATTACTTGATGTCCACACATTCAGTTTTCTAATTCATTATGTATTAATATGCTTATAAAATGAAGTAGTTAATGGGTGTAATGAAAAGAGTTTTAAAATTCCATGAATGTACTAAAATAATTTACCCTCCCCCCCCCCTCAGTTTAGCTAAGGCTTCATCACTGTTAGGGTTTAGGATCCTCCATACCCTCAACGATTAATTGAAACTAGGTTAGCCTCACAAACTGAATCCGAGTTCCTCAAGAAATTACAGAATTTTTATGTGCGGATTCCACTATTACAAGCTCTTAAGGAAGTACCTATCTATGCCAAAACAACGAGATAAATGTGCATCAAAAATCCTGGAAGGAAATCGAAAGACCCTACTACTATCCATGTTATGGGGAAACTGTCCTAACTAATGATTGATCAACCTTTGTTGACTAAATATAATGACCCAGGGAATCCTACAGTGACTATCCATATTGATGACCAGCCCATAACTAATACTCTGATTGATTTAGGGGAAGCCATTAATGTAATGGCCATAGATATTTCTATCTCCCTAGGACTTCATGGACCCAGACTTACACCTATAGTGCTTGAATTAGTAGATAGATCCCTTGTCAAGCCTGATGGAATGATAGAAGATGTGGTGATCACTGTAGCTTCTTGCAATTATCCAACCGATTTTCTCATTATACAAACTAAATCCAACCTGGTGGTCATCCTTTAATCTTGGGGAGACCATGGCTAGCCACTGTAGACACATATATCAGATGTATATCTGGAGCTATGGTGATCTCATATGGGCAGGCCACTAAGAACCTAAACCTTTACCCACCAACAAAACCACATACGGATATGAATAGTCCTTCATGGGATGACTTTGAACCTGAATCTGATTTTTCCTTACCTCTCCTCACACTTGGAAAAGCACAATAATTTAAGGATGAAACAAAGGATGACATTATTAATGATTTTATTAGAAATTCACTCTTTTTGGCCTCTATTAGAGACTCGAGGGAAGAAGATGAGGTAGATGACGTAAACATTGGACATTTGAAAACTACTCCGCATACTGACAGCAGTCCTATTGAAATTGATCCAGGGAAATATTTAAATATTAAACCTAGCTTAACTGCTCAATAGAACAGATTGTTGATACAACTATTACAGAAATATAAAAAGGAATTTGCATGGGAATATACTGATATGAAAGGAATCCACCCTGGCCTATGCACTCACCACATTTACCTTAAATAGGGCTACAAACCAGTTCAACAACATTAACGTTGAATGAATCCTGCACTTAAGGAGATAATGAAAGAGGAATTACAAAAAATCCTTAATGTTAATTTCATCTACCCCACACTACTACATTTGGCGGAAATTCTGACACCTGTTTCCGACGCTTTTGACCAAATGTCGGAAATTTTCCCAAATTTTTTCCATCCCGCCCGAAACCGTCGCTATACCGACGTCTATAGAAAAGTGTCGCAATACCGACACTTAAACAAGTGTCTCAATTGCGACGTTTAAAGGAAAACGTCGCAATTGCGACACCATGGCCCAAAGCGTCGCTATTGAGACGACTCTAAACATCGCAACTGCGACACAATGTCTAGGTGTCGCCATTGCGACATTTGGAGGCACCGTCCTAATAGCGACGCCTTTTCCGCCGTCGGTATAGCGACAGTTATTTTCGCGCTACATAAAAATACCAAACTTATATGGGCGCTACATAAAAATTCGAAACTTATATGCGCGCTACATAAAAATGTTTGTCGCAATAGCTACGTTTGATATCACGCGCGCATTCGCTCTCTGCTCTTGCAGAACGACGTTACCCCTCGGCGGTCGGCAACTCGGCCTCTTGCGAGCAAGCATTTGCCCTCGACGTGCAGCCCTCGGCGTTCGCCTACGACTCTTGCGAGAGACGACGTTAGCCCTCCCGGCTCTTGCAAAATGGTAAGTTCTTACTGCAGGCCATTCCTCTATAGTAGGGTTGACTCTATTTGGGTTTTTTTGGTCAATTCCATTGGATTGTGTTAGGCTGTAGGGTTCTCTCTAGATGTCAAGAATCAAGATTCAATACCCTCTATTATCTTCATCACCCAATACAAGATTTAAATTTTTCCCAAAGAAACGCTTATTAATTTGTCAGCCATTATTTCTCCCTGCTTTAAAAACCCTACATTTAAATGAAAACAAGCATTGCATTTCAACTACAAAAATCTATTAGTGTTCAAATGTACATGTGTGCTACATTAACATCTGATATCATGCGCGCATTCGTCCTCCTCTCTTGCAGAAGAGCATTCACCCTCAGCATTCGCCCTCAGCTCTTGCAGAAACGGCCGGTCGCCTTCGGCCGTACACGGGCTCTGCAGACAGCAACATTCGCCCTCGGCCGTCGCTGGGCTCCTTGCGGGCGGCATTCGCCTTTAGTTCGCCCTCGGCTCACAGAACGACGTGCTGCATTGCCCTCGGCTCTTGCGGAAGCATTGCTTTGCCCTCGGCCATTAGCACCAAATGCCTGTGCGCGAACAACATTCGCCCTCGGCGTTCGCCCTCAGCTCTTGCAGAACAACATTCGCCCTCAGCTCTTGCAAAATGGTAAGTTCTTACTGCAGGCCCTTCCTCCTATAGTAGGGTTAACTCTATTTGGGTTTTTTGGTCAATTCCATTGGATTGTGTTAGGCTGTAGGGTTCTCTGTAGATGTCAAGAGTCAAGATTCAATACCCTCTATTATCTTCATCACCCAATACAAGATTTAAATTTTTCCCAAAGAAACGCTTATTAATTTGGCAGCCATTATTTCTCCCTGCTTTAAAACCCTACATTTAAATGAAAACAAGCATTGCATTTCAACTACAAAAATCTATTAGTGTTCAAATGTACATGTGTGCATCACTTGTGTAGGGTATTCCTTTTCCACTTTCACATTATCCAAGAATGTGTGCAGTATAGTTCATATCTTTTGTGATTTAGATTGTCTTGAAAAAGGAAAGGTAAATTATTTCCCATGGAAAAAGAAGGTTTTCCCTTTTTATAGGTTGTTTGGACTTACGTGGAAAAATTTATGGTATGCCTTTCATGTTATGTAGTTTAAATTTGAATTAACAGATTATTCTACATGAAAATATAATTACCTATGTGATGTCCTTCATCACTAATTAAAATTATAGGGTTTCAATTTCCTAGACTCTAACTCATTTGATGCTAAATTATAGGTTCTCATTGGTGGATCACTCTTCCATTGATTTCCTTTCCCTCTGGATCTTGTCATACTTTAAAAGTCATCAATGATACATATATTATTTCGGGTATCCCAAAAGGCTTTATAGTAGAACATATTGTGAAGTTTTTTTGACACTTGAGGATTCTTTTTAGAACTGCAACGTGGTCTATGCTATCGAGTTATATATCAAGCAACTTGTCCTTAATAACCACACTATGAGGTAGGTTCAACCAGTTTGAACTTGTTGGGACATAGCATATGAAGTTGTGTGATGAGTCCATATCACGGGTCTATTATGGTGAAAAAAGTGAAGACACGTAATGATAGTTATTATGTTAACATTACTAGAAACATTTTCGAAATTATCCATGCTATCAAGATGTCAAAATTCCAAGCATTAGGTGTCAATACTCATAGCTAATAGATAATAATAATAATATAAAAAAATCACAACTTTATTCTTGAAATATGATTGTTACACATTGGTAACCTAGTTCATGAGTTACTATCACCCAAAAATTGCAAAACAAACTTAAAATATAAATTAAACCAACATGAGAATCCAACTAAGGGTTTCTCGACAAAATCATGCCATAACCTGGCATTTTGAAACCCAAATTTGAATCCATCACAAGTAATACAATGCAAACTCAGATGGATTTTCAATGCATGTTTGCATGCTACACTTATTCTCTATCTAGATATCATTTTTTAAATGGAACCATTAGTCAAGCCCACAGTCCTTTTATGTGAAAAATTTCAGCTCTATTTGAGCTCTTTTTTGCTCCACCACCTCCATAAACCAGTGTTACACGGGGTCTCGCCCCCCCACCTAGGGGTCTATATTCCTCGCCCCCTCGCGCTCCGGGGTCTTGGGGACTTCTAGGGGATGTTTCCCTCATGCCCCCTCACGTCCCCTCACCGCCCCTTTTAGTTTATGGTTTTGTGTTAAAATTTGATGTGCCACTTAGCATATTTGAGAATCCAAGTGATTCTGATTCAGATGGTGACATGGTTGATCTTGATATATTCGTGCAGAAGTTGGATGCAGAGACTAGTGGGGCATTAACTTGAGCATTTATGCTCATTTATCGGTATGATGATATCATTTGATATTCATATGTTATGTTTTATGTTTTATGTTTCAGACATAACTTATTTGCGTTTAAGTTTTATGTTTCAGACTTGAGTTGTAAACTTCGGTTTAAACTCTATTTTGAATCTTGATATAATATGTCATATGATATCTTAAACTTTATTTTCATTGTACATTGTTAGTAGTTACATTAATGATTATATAGTTACAAACTTACAAACTTACATGCATGATTGTATGATGTATGTTTTAACTTTTAACTTTTAAATTTGTTTCAATTATATGATTCATCATTCATCGATTTGTGGACTTGGTGGAACATTGCCATAAACATATGCAAACATGTATCATGATCTTGTAATTCCATTACATATGTATGTGCCAATGTTCCATAATCTTGCCCCATCATCAATTTAAGAAATTTCCATTGACTATCAAATTATGGAGGGGGGGAACTTTTTGCTGCAACATTTGGCTCAAAATCAGGGACCATCTCCGTATGAGGTGAATGAGAACTATAGATATTTGAAGAAGTAGATTAGTGCCTTTTCCTCTGGCCATGGAGTCATATACGGTCATCCATCACAAAAATTTGTCTTTGTTCATTCTCACCTTGAAAGTTGCAAAAATTCATGCCCTAATTGAAACGACACTAAATTTGAAAGATATAATAAAATGCAAGCTAGAAGTGCCCTATTAATACAAAGGGAAAACCTTCCTACCTACCCTAACTGAGATAAATTTTGATTGAATAGGAAACATGATATTGCCAATGGAGTTGATCCAACAACTTGTTAAATGTATGGGACTAAATCATGCATTTGATTTCCAAGGAAACATGCGCATGAAGAGAAAAAGTGCAAAATTAATGGAAAATCCATACATGCCACTTATAAAAACTACACCGAAAGGTCAAAAAATACTTAAGGCCTTAACTTAATTTGAATCAAAAAATGACAAAACAGGATTAGTGAAAACACGAGAGTGGTGTGGGTGGACAACATAAATAAAAAGTGAAGATACCTTTCCCCAAGATGCCTTTGTCACCGTTGTATGAAAACATGTTTTCCTTTCCCTTTATACATGCAAGTGAATGCATTATGGGTATGGTGTTTTCCCGGAATAGGAGAAGCCTACTTAAATATATCATTCGTGGATTGAATGTTTGGGTGCCTTAATGTGCAATGACATGTTTCCAGGACTGAATTCAATGCAAGGCATATTTGAAACTCTAACTCTGTCTTCCGGTGTCTTATTAGAAATTATTTCAGTTTTCATTTTGTGTTTTCACGTTAGATATTGTTTTCAAGTTTTTACATTTATAATTTTATTGCAATGTGGCAGACTGATCAGAGCAGTGCAGGAACAACCCCGAGACAGGATGATCGCGGAAAGAGGCCAGCGGAAGAACATGTAAAGTGCTAGCATTGCTCTATCTTTAGGTATTTTAGTTATTTACATAATTGAAATAATATTAATTTTGTTCAAATATGCAGACACCTAGCCATGGTACGCCTGATGATTCCGTCTTTGAGGAAGAGCTTTTTTCATCCCTATCTCCAGTGTTGTTGTTGCAAAAAAAGGCACGAGATGCAAGGTCGGAATTTAATGCTTTGATAGATGCGCCTCAAACACCTGAAACAGAAGAGAGGATACAGCATCTTATGAGGCAGCTAAATAGATATCAGGTAATAATAAAAAGTCAAAAGGATATTTTTTTTGTTCTGCATGAGATGAATTGTGATAGTTTGATTTTTAATTTTTACATTGACTAAACTAACAAAAAGTTCTTTTGTATGTAGCGTTTTCTGGCATTTGTTGAACTCGGTGTTGGTGGTAGTGGGACACAAGGGCAAGAGATTGCCCAACAACCCTCTCGTACACCTTCTACTCCTTTAGGTGCTAGCCAAGAAACACACCCTGCCCAAGCTGACACCCAGCCAACTGCTGAACGTGTTGGCAACGATGAGGCTGATATGGCCAGCTACATTATTGCGTTTCCTGGAACTACACGTGTCAGCTCCACAGGGACCATTAATGGCACGTTGTTGGTGAACGATGAGGGTGTCCCTATAAAGCATGTACAACTCCCAGGTAAATTTTAATATTTTAACTATTTCATGTACTTTATCTAAAACATATTTATCATGATTTTTATTTTTAAATTAATGATAATGTCTTCCTTTTCTTTTGGTTTTATTCTGTGTAGGAAACAATGAGTTCTACAGGATTCTGGAGAGCCATGCGTTGGTAATTTTTGGCCCAACCATACGTACAGGGTGGAATTCCCAGAATTCCAACCTGAAAAAAGAACTTTTAGATTATCTAGAAGCCCTTTTTGGGGTCGGCACATTTGACAGAAAAGCGGTGGCTCAGGTAGCCGGCAAGTATTTGAAATATACCAGGGACACCTATAGGACGCAATTGCAATTTAACCCTAGATATGAGTGTCCTCTCGCAGTTTCAGAGAGTGAGTGGAGAGCACTCATCCATGACGGAAAAGAGAAAAGGGCAAAGAAAGAAGGAAAAATGCCAACTGGACCCGCAAGGTAAATTGCAACTTTAATTCAATAGCTTTAATTTTCTTTATGTCTAAAATAAAAGTGTGCTACGTCATATATGACTTCAATCTTTTGATGCTAGGTTGGCCCGACACCTCAAAGGCAACCAAAGCTAGGATTGAGAAAAAAGGGCCATCATGGTGCCTAATAAAATACTTAAATGAACAAGAATTGTAATTAAGTAGCTAAACATCTTATAATTAATTGTATCGCATTCCAAACGTTTTGTAATCCTATCGCATATGATTAAAAAAAATACACAATCATATATAATGTAGGGTGATGACTTCTAAATAACAACTACAGAGAAGATAAAAATATTGCTTTCCGTTTTGGCTATCAAGCCGTAGTTGAACGTTGCGTGCTTGGGCAGTCCCAAGATCTACACGTTCGATAAGGTAAAACATTAACCTTTCAATATTTTGTTTTCGTCCATAAATTTAATGTCTAACAACTCGAGCGAAATCGTATAACACTACCGCCCAGGTAAACAACCCGCTTTAGAGCCGATGTAGATGGATCCTCTCGTGCAACCTCGATCATTGTAGTGGGGATCGTGCCGACAATGTCGTTATCGCTGAGGGCCGTGACGGTAATTAATTTCCACCTCTATAATTTTTTTCTAATTATACCTCGATGGTTGTCCTTATAACGTTTTTTGTTTAAATGACAGATAATGTTTCCCGAGGATCTTACCACCGAGAGAGGAAGACAGGGAAACAATCCCAACGGCGACAACTCGGTGCACCAGGTAAATAATCTCATTGCAATTTTTTTATTAATATTACCGAACTAGGTCAATGATATTTAAAAACCGATAATTAAAATTTAATATTATCTCGTTTTTGGAGGCGATGCCCCGTCACCGGATGAGACCGTACATCGTGACAATGCAACTAGGTCACGGCGACAATCGGTGCACCAAAATAATCTCATTGCAATTTTTTTTATTAATATTACCGAACTAGTTCAATGATATTTAAAATCGACAATTAAAATTTCAATATTATCCGTTTCGTAGGCGATGCCCCACATCGATGAGCCCTGCATCGTGAATACGCAACTAGGTCGCGTTGCGGTTGAAAGACACGAAATGAGCAGCACGATGATATTATGATGTAATTAGGAGCTTTAAAAATAGGAAGAAGAAAAAGAAAATTTGACAATGTAAAATATTGTATTATTATAAGACAAACGTTACGTATACTTGGAACGTTTTTCGCGTTATATAAAAAACTCATTTATCATACTATTTTTATGTCAAGCATTAATTGCAATGTTTCTATACTTTTTGTTGAATTGTTTTTTTATTAGTTATTGAATATTTTTTTTTATGCTCATGAAAGTAAAAAATGAAATATAGATTGGGTTTTGGGAATTGAGAGTGATGTGAGGGGGGGGAAGGGGCCATAAGAGCTCACCTTCATGGTTGGCCCTCATAGAGAATAATTTATTGAGCGATTTAATCTTGGAGCAAACCTCCCTTGATCCAGCCGTAGCAACAAAAAAGTCACCGTTGACTAGTTGCGTTCTTTCAGATCGTGGGAGGCTTGTTCCAAGTTCACATCTAACAAATTGTTCTTGAAACGAAGAGGAGCTTATTCAAGTATGTTTTGACATTTTCAACATATGTTCTAACATTATCATAAGAATGCATCTTAGAGTAAAAAATACTACATCAATTACTTGTATTTATTGTATAGATAATGATGGATTTTGATTGACTCTGGCAAAGGCAGTACAAATCCTCTCGTATCATGAGAAATACAACTTGTCAACCAGGGTCATGTCCAGGATATTTTGCTTTTTATGCGCTTTCGACCAGGTTCGTAATGTCACATTTTAAAGTCTCTGCAGTCTATAATTCAATATTAAGCTTGTTCACGATTATTATCTAGGTTTCTTGTATGTGTTTTTTCATCTATTTGATCGTAAGAAACTATGCATGTTTCCCCGTTGTTCACTATGATTTTCCATTACCAATTCCAGATGAATCCGACTTTACCGTTACATAGGTTACTTTATTGTTACTATGATTTCTCCATTTACGTCTATATACAGTTACATCATGTAAAGTTGTCAATCTCTCAAAGTTATGATGAGCTTTAGTTCTCCCGTATTTGGGGCTTTTCTCGATATTTTCTCCCTCATGTCATTCCCTGATCACCTCGTTGTTTGAGCATGTCAATTTTCTACCACTTGTACCAATTGGCACATGTCAATTTGCAGCCACATTTCACCTATTTCTTCAAAGAGAGTTTAGGCTTTCTAACATAGCTTCGTAAATCCGATTCAATACCGTTGAATATTGTCACATAATACTTATGGTTTGGATCGATGAGCATACCGAATGGTTGGTTGATTCATAAGAACCACCCATAAATCTCCTTCCTCTAACACACAGAAAATAAAAATTTCTTCGACAAAGAGATGTAGTTTCAATACTTGAAACAAACTTCTATTCCCTTCAATAACTCAAAAAAAACTATTACACTACTTCCTCACCGAGAGGGATTACAAAATTATAACCGCTACAAAACGCAAAGTAATAAAACCAACCTACCGTCCGTTCAAAACAAACATACTCGTCTCAAAACACTCGCTCGTGTTTTCCCTTTCGACCGCTCGTGCATACACACTTAGAAAGTTACACCTGCCACTTTTTACACACTCGCTATGTAATAAAATTTACATATCGTCTATAAAAAACTATCCAAGCTTTTTCGACTCTTTTATTTTTTATATGCCGAACATATAAAACATATTATAATAAACCTCTTTTAAAAAAAATAAAATTAAAACTAAATTCTATGGCCCACCTTTCATTTTCGCATATGATATATATATAACATATGTATATATTAAACTACAAAACATTAAAGAACCCTTTCCGTCGACTTCAAAAGTCTAAACACTGAATTTCAAACCAAATTCGCGTTCCAAAATGGGATGTCCACGTCCGCCTAATTTTAACCTCGAATTCTCAATCCAATGTGCCCTATAAAAAATTCGGGGGTCCCAAGCCGTGTTTTCGCATTCCCTTCAATTTCATGCGATCCAATATTAATGCTCCACGTGTCCTCCTTTTGAATTTACAAAACTCGGTAAATTTCGTTTGTTTAATTTCCGGTTGGTGAATTGCGTTAATGTCAGTCGTTGTGTTTAAATACAATCCTCGTACATAAATATGGCCGTGGCCGTCTACAAAAAAAAAAAAAACTTGCGGAATTTTAAATGCCGAATTAAATTTCTGGATGGCATGCAAGCAACCTCCAAAAAAAAAAAATGTCGTCGCATCCGTCCTTCGTCGTTACTTAGTTAAAATTCAATAAAGATGTGGTTTAATAAGTGAGGGTGTAAAGGTAAATTTTTGTCGATGGTACCGGGATTAAGATCATCTATTCATTTTTGTAGGGTCTTATGGTGTTTGGTTTTTTAGTTTTCAAAGTTGGGTTTATTGAGTCTAAGATAGTTTTTGAGTGAAAAATTGCTAATGTGTATTAAAAAATTTCTGTTCTTTTTGTCAAAATTTATGAGCTTGTTAGGAAATACAAAACTCGACAATGGTTGTATCTTAAATTTGTGAAAAATAATTTGAAATGAAACCTTTGTTTAGGTTGTCGTGCAGCCAGTGCAAACCCCATTCAAATTACTAGGGGCATTGACAAGACAATAAAGGCCCTTGTTTTGGAACTCAAAATTTTGTCAAAGGATAAATGTCAGCTTTGAGTAGGTCAAGCTCTTTTTGTTGATGGTTTGGTGTATCTAATTGAATTAGTTGCCTAAGGTATTTTTGGTTGCAAACTCCTTTTCATTTTTCATACGTATTGGCCTTGTGGAATACATTTGATTGTGTGGTCTTGTTAGATATACAACATTTGTAGTTGTTTAGTCTTATGGCCAAGGTGCACTTTTATTATGGAAATAGTCGATGCAATATTGTCATTTAATCCTTACTCAGTAGCATGTTGAGAAGTTTTTTGTGAAACATTTGGTATTCAAAATGACACTTGATCCTATACAACATCATGCACTCGACTTCAAAATTCATATTCAAAGTGTGCCGTACAATTCTTGCAAAATTTCAAATATTTAGGGTTGTTTTAAACCATTATCTTTTTCATGTATTGGATGCTAAAATGTGAAAAAGACTTTGGTATGAAACCAACTCCAGAATAATTTTAAAGACAACAACCACTTCCAAGACATGATTTACAAGTAGAACAAATGTGCTTATGAAGCATGTAAAGATATCCTCGATGCATTGTCAATGTTTGGCTAGGGTTATTTTAGGAGAAAATAACTCCTTATTCCTAGAATAGTGATCTTCAATACAAGTAAATGCCGTAGAAGAGAGATCATCGTGTGACGCAACAAAATCAAATTGGACCCCCAAGGAGAGCCGGTGTGTCTACAATCACTCTTTACAAAGATTTTCCTCGGTGTACCCTATTCTTTCCTCCACCGAGTCTTAATTGATTTCTTCTTTTCGGGTTTATTTATCAAATTCATAGAATTTGATAAATAAATACTATCCACAATGGTTGGACTTTAATTCTATATTCCCGACTTTATATTATCTCCAATCCTTATAACCAATGTTTAAATTTCAACACTTTGTATTTATACTCCACGTTTCTTTTTAAATAAATAACTCAGAATGAACTTTCGGCTCTATATTTCACCACCCAAATCTTTACAACAATCACGCTCCGTACTTATGTTAATTATCTGCCAATCGTTTAATTAAACAATTTCATTATACCAGGCCCCACCTATATATATCAATAACCAATAAAACACTCAGATTGCATTCGGCTATCCTCTCGCACACCTTAGTTAACCTCCGGCAAGTTCAACGTGCGACCACCGTCCGATGGCCCTTCTCCAAATCAACGACTCTTGGCAATTTTTCTCGGCTTCCAACGCTTCTGCCGAGCGGTGAGGATGGCGTGGGTTAAACGGTTGTTTTCCAGGGTCACTTCGCCACGTGTCGCATTCCCTATGGAATTTCTCGCGAATAGAAATACCGCCTACTCCGCAAAAGCGTGCGATATGGGCAACCCGCTTTTGTGATTCCGCTCGTGGTTTTGGTAGAGGGCTTAACGACGGTGCATGTCCGGTTCCGCTATCCTTTTGTTTGTTAACTCATGTCCAATCCCTCGGTCAGTTCCGAAAGCACAACAATTTTGTCTTCTTATTAAGCTGATTTAATATGTGTATTTATATCAAAAGAAACCAACACAAATTTTATAAGACGGGATCAAACAAAATTAAATTTTTAAGTCGAGCCCGCCGGACTTCAAACGACGATAAACCATAATTCAAACCAAATTCGCGTTCCAAAATAGCCTGCTGACGTCGGCCAATTTTGTGACGCGAAAACCAAATGAATTCCGCCCTAATCTTTTTCGGGTCCGAAGTTGGGCTGGCGTACGGAGGGAGAGTTGTGACACGAATTTCTTATCAAATTCGCCCTAATATTTTTTGGGTCCAGATTTCCACTGCGCGAGCGGCCCAAACAAAGATCCGCTCCAATCAATTTCTGCCACGTGTCCTCAATAAAAACTTGCCCTGCTCCCGGCTGCGGGTGCATTCGATGGCGTTTAAGGCGATGGGACATGGATGTGGCGATTTCATATCAATCGCATTAAGATTTAACGTTGTTCAATTAAGTTCCAAGGTTTGCACATCAAATCGCATTAAATTTTAACACTGTTCAAGATCGGACCTCCACTCCCGTTACTGATTTTGCATGCTCCAATATGATCCGGCCTTCGGCTCTCATTAATGATCATAGATTAATTATGACGAGCGTCCTTCGATTGCATTGCATTGATAAAAAATCACAGCTGTAGTCACTGTGGTCTTCCGCGAGGAGGCCCAAACGGAGGAAGAATGCACCCGTCTGGCGGGTCTGAGCTCGTAAAAAGCCGGCCAGCATTCGGGCCTTCAGGAGGGGAGCCGTGGCATGCATGTGGAGGTAGCACCTAGCGATCCTGGACCTTCCGAAGGATGGTGCCGAATCGTGGAGGAACCAACGGAGGATTAGTTTGGTTAATTTGTTTTTCTTGCTTAGCAGGCCCAGTTAATTGGGTTGCTTTTAGTTTATTTTACTGTGCTGGACCTTTAAGTAATATTTTTGAATTCTGTAAATTAAACGTTCAAGATTGGTTTCCCCGTATGAGGGCAGTCTTCTTAATTTTTTGATTTTTTGATGACAAATTTGCCATGAGTATGGCCAGGCAATGTTTTTGACTTCGGTGTAATTTTATTCGCAATGTTAATAGATTAATTTTACTTTGAATTCTCACATGATTAGCGTTTTTCTTGATCTGTTCAAGGATTTTGGGTACTTTAATTTGTATTTGGAACAATGGACGTCGGTACTCTATCTGTTGCTTTACTGTTCTACATACTACTATTTCACTTTCTTATAGATGCCTCGGGCATATTTGAATGCTTTCTCAGATTGTCGATAATCTCAATGTGGACCGTTACTGGATTTTATATCATGTCCCTGTATGTGACATGGTGTATTTTTCTATCATTGTCTGGGGTGGGACTTCCACTTTTCTGGATGGATATTTGGGTTCCAATCTTCAGATGTGAAAATGTAATGACTTCATGGACTGTTTTACTTCATATAATATATTCAAAATAGCATTTTTTCTCTTTTGAAAAAAAATGATTAATGTTTATCATTCTGCCTTCAAAACTAGCGATGCTGGTCTATGTTGCTGGTTTATTGATATGGTCTGATGGTCTTTTTATATTTTGGACATATCACACTCCTCACATGATTAGCGTTTTTCTCTGTTCAAGGATTTTGGGTACTTTAATTTGTATTTGGAACAATGGACGTTGGTACGTACTCTATCTGTTTCTTTACTATTCTACATACTGCTATTTCACTTTCTTATAGATGCCTCGGGCATATTTGGATGCTTTCTCAGATTGTCGATAATCTCCATGTGGACCGTTACTGGGTTTTATATCAAGTCGCTGTATGTGACATGGGGTATTTTTCTATCATTGTCTGGGGTGGGACTTCCACTTTTCTGGATGGATATTTGGGTTCCAATCTTAAGATGTGAAAATGTAATGACTTCATGGACTGTTTTACTTCATACAATATATTCAAAACATCGTTTTTTCTCTTGTGAAAAAAAAAAAGATTAATGTTTATCACTCTGCCTTCAAAACTAGTGATGATGGTCTATGTTGCTGGTTTATTGATATGGTCTGATGGTCTTTTTATATTTTGGACATATAACACTCCTCACATGATTAGCGTTTTTCTCTGTTGCAGGATTTTGGGTACTTTAATTTGTATTTGGAACAATGGACGTCGGTACTCTATCTGTTGCTTTACTATTCTACATACCGCTATTTCACTTTCTTATAGATGCCTCGGGCATATTTGGATGCTTTCTCAGATTGTCGATAATCTCCATGTGGACCGTTACTGGGTTTTATATCAAGTCCCCGTATGTGACATGGGGTATTTTTCTATCACTGTCTGGGGTGGGACTTCCACTTTTCTGGATGTATATTTGGGTTCCAATCTTCAGATGTGAAAATGTAATGATTTCATGGACTGTTTTACTTCATATAATATATTTAAAACATCGTTTTTTCTCTTGTGAAAAAAAAATGATTAATGTTTATCACTCTGCCTTCAAAACTAGCGATGCTGGTCTATGTTGTTGGTTTATTGATATGGTCCGATGGTCTTTTTATATTTTGGACATATCACACTCCTCACATGATTATGATTAGCGTTTTTCTCTGTTGCAGGGTTTTGGGTACTTTAATTTGTATTTGGAACAATGGACGTCGGTACTCTATCTGTTGCTTTACTATTCTACATACTTCTATTTCACTTTCATGGACTGTTTTACTTCATATAATATCTTCACTTTCATGGACTGTTTTACTTCATATAATATCTTCACTTTCATGGACTGTTTTACTTCATATAATATCTTCACTTTCATGGACTGTTTTACTTCACTGTTGTAGGGTTTTGGGCACTTTAATTTGTATTTGGAACAATGGACGTCGGTACTCTATCTGTTGCTTTACTATTCTACATACTGCTATTTCACTTTCATGGACTGTTTTACTTCACTGTTGTAGGGTTTTGGGTACTTTAATTTGTATTTGGAACAATGGAGGTCGGTACTCTATCTGTTGCTTTACTATTCTACATACTGCTATTTCACTTTCATGGACTGTTTTACTTCACTGTTGTAGGGTTTTGGGTACTTTAATTTGTATTTGGAACAATGGACGTCGGTACTCTATCTGTTGCTTTACTATTCTACATACTGCTATTTCACTTTCATGGACTGTTTTAATTCATATAATATATTCAAAACAACGTTTCTCATCTTTTAAAATTTAATTTAATTTTTTTAAAATTGAACCCTCCGTCGGTCTACCAACGCCTTGTAGACGTCGGAACTGCGACAACCCAGAAACGTCGGAAGAGAGACAGTATGAAAAAGTCGGAAGAGCGACGTTCCAAACATCGGACCACATATCGTCGGCATTGCGACATCTTCCAGACGTCGGAAGAGTGATGTCCAAAACGTCGGACAACGTTTAGTCGGAATTGCGACAGTTTAGAAGCGTCGAAAGAGCGACGTCCAAAACGTCGGACCACGTTTAGTCAGAATTGCGACGGTTTACAAGCGTCGGAAGAGCGACGTCCAAAACGTCGGACCACGTTGAGTCGGAATTGCGACAGTTTACAAGCGTCGGAAGAGCGACGTTCCAAATTTCGAACCACATTTCATCGGAAGTGCGACAATTTACAAACGTCGGAGGCGCAACGGTTTGTGAGACGTCGGAAGAGTGACGCTTGTTCGGAACGACGGAAGAAGTGTCGATAGTGCGACACTTTTTACGTGCGTCAGAACGGCGACGGCATGACAAACCACGGTTTGTACACCCCCGAACTGTCGCTCTTGCGATGACTATGTGTCGGAATAGCGACGAATTGGCCGTCGGAATTTCTGCCAAATTCTCTAGTGTGTTATTTCATATTTTCATGTGTGCTTTACCTCTGCTAAAAATTCTTACCTGCCTCAGCTTGCATGTCAAGTGAACCACTAAATTACTGAACTTTTTGACTCCATAAGCCCAATGATTGCAGACTTATACTCTTTTCAACCTATACACATCACAAGCAAGTTGTTTTCCAAGTAGAGTTAGCCATCTAGATTCATCTTTATTCAATATCATTAACCCCTTTGAGAGAGCCCTCTCAGACTGAAGAGGCTAAACTTCAGTTACAAGTTGGTCTGAAACAATCACTTGAAGTTTTCTTAATAGTAGCCTATCGGGTGCAATTTTGTGATAACAAATATGAAGGAGAATTCCCACGATGTCTCTAAAATAATGAAAAATCCTCTTGAATTATTTAGGAATACTTGTGAAACCTTAAGGTTGCTATAGAGCTTTGGAAATAATTATATTACAATGTTGTGCATGTGTGTTAAGTGCTCTTGTTGAAGTAAATATAGAATGTTTAGTTCGTTACAAATGTCTAATATGAGTTGAACTGTTGAATGCAATAATTCAAGAATGTTTGATTTATTGTGAAATCAAGATTTTATAACTTATGTATGTATTAATTTACTAAAAAATGATGTGTATATAAAACTGATATGCATAGCAATACAAGAGAAGGGACCCTATAACTATTACAAGAAATAAAATTAGGCCATAGATCTACAATAAATTTTAAAGAAACTTATTTCTTGGTTTAATAAAAATTGCTATGTTTATGCACATGATGAGATTTATAATTAAGTTAGAAGCATGTCTTGCAGAACCACATTAGAGGGAAGATAAGAGTAACAAATTAGCCAAGGGGGATTGAATGCATCAATATGAACCAACTAGGTAACGATGTTAGAGCTATAAAAATATATTGGGAAGGGAATGGTACTAGGCTGACATACATTTTATATTTTATAAATGTTTAAATAATAAGAAAATAATAAACTAGTACTTGCTATGTTTGGGTAATACAATTAAGTTATCTAATCGATTCCATGTCACATGGAATATCCAATGGGAAAATGTGAATAATTATCTATTTCTGTTAACTACCACTGTTAGTGTGCATACGATATGCTTGGGCTTATGAGCTTGGTCATGTAAATATTTGAAAACAATAGAGGCCAAAATATAACTTTAAAAATGACAGGATAATATTAGAATTTGTAAAGTGGATACCTAATGTAAATATTTTTTTGAAAATTTAATTGAAACTTGTACACAACTAAATTGATAAAGTTGTGACTAATATGTGAGGTTGAGATCATTTTAAGTACCGTTGAAAATTACAATAGAAAATGTGCTACAAGCCACCTAGACTCCTACAAAAAGGCTTCATATGACAATGCTTGTGATAATAACCAAGTAAATAAGGAAAGTGGTAATCAAAGTTAAATGAAATAAATTGGGTAAGATTTCATTTAAGTTGAATTTGATATCTTTTGCTTCAAAATTAATGCATGCATTATATCGACTGCTAGGAAGGGGATGGTTAAGGTAAGAAGCCTTAAGTGTGAAATATTGCAATAAATTTTGTAATGAATGCTAAACAAAATAGAGAACAAAATTTCTCATGAATTTTAAATATGCATCTATCATTTTTAACTCTTTGGTATGTTAGAATAAAATTCGTATTGTATTATGAAATGCTCAGAATGAATGTGATGCACACATATGATGCTATAATAATTTCATTTCAGTCTATTTGAAATCAGATGGAGGTGATAGAATTATTAAATGCACAATAATTCTAAGATCACTTCAGGATGTTGTAAATCTTGAAATGAAAGGATTGCATGTATGAATAATAACAATTGTCTGGATGATTAAAAGATCATATTGCAAGAAGAGTGCTAGAATTGGGTGTGAGATAGAAAACACCATGATAATAATATCACCACTTGCAAGCGAACCCAATAGCATGATTTAAATGTCTCATGTTTATGAGATATGTCTTTTGAATGAAGCACATTTGGAAAATTAAATACTTTATGATCTAAAATTTTTGAGTACATATCATGGTAACTGAATGCTATGACACTGATGAAGTGATGGATCAAGGAACTTACCGGGAAGAGGATTTTTGTTGTGACATGGAAACACTATGATACCTTTTTTACTTCATGGGAGCAAGTCATAATCTATACCTTGATGATAAGACTCCACAAGCAGTGCAACAGGGAATGCTATATTGACACCCAGCCATACGACTCAATGCACCATATAATAGATCACGCTAGATCGACACTTGGAAAAAAGACTCTAATTATTTCCCCATGTAGAAAAACCCCCAAACAAGTAGAATTCTCATAATGGAGGTTTCATGGGCTTGGATGGGTTATTAGTTGATGGGGGCCCATGCAAGAAAACCATTGGACAATTAGACTAGCTAGAATGGGGTTTTACTAGGCTTGAAAGGGTGAGTAGATGATGGGAGCCCATGTTGTAAAACATTTAGATAGGTATAATGCTCGAAATGGGGGTTACTTGGGCCTGAAAAGGTGAGTAACTAATGGGAGAAGAAATATTCCCCATGCTTATTGGGATGTGAGTTCAAATGGACCTATTTAGTAAAGACAACGAGATGGAATTATTACCTGTAGAGATAAAGGAAGTAGGGGATAACAAAAAATAGAAATATCATTGTAAAGCATTACTTATGAAAATTTGGGTTAATTTGATTTTAAAATTTTTATGTTTAATCTCATGATAATTGGATGCTTGTAATATAGGTGAACTAATGAACTATCCAACTAGGATATATGATGTTTCTTACAAATAATAGCATAGTAGCGTAGTGAAAGTGTAGTGGAGGTAAAGATTTCACGGATTGGGCCATTGTGGTGACAATGGAACCATTTGGTATGTATTGAACACCATAACATATGTTGTGAAAAATGTGTTGTTTCGTTAGAGCATGTTAGAGGGATGCCTTGGATGTGATACTCCATCAATACTTTTCCTGTGCGAGGAAGCCTTGCCAAGGAATGGATCACCTGAGGGACTAGGGAGGTGTGTGATTGTAAGGAAGAGGAAAATTGATTAAATTGGTATCAAGGAGTCATATGAAAGCTTATTGGAATAATAAATATATTGGGTGTGCCTTAGGAAGCAATGAGATAAATCTGTTCCTTGTTAAATAATTGTGGATAATGATTGACATGGATTGATATGAAAAAACATGAAATAGGAAAATTTTGCTGAAGTAAAGGTTGTAAATGTAAGGCTTAATTTTTTTTTTTTCTCTATTATGGAACATTGAGGATGGTGGTCCTTTAAGGGGGTGGGGTTTTTAATATCCCCTTGTTCTAGCCCTTCTTATTGTAATAATAAATGTGTCTGCAACACCAACGTGGAGAACCATGACTGGTTGAACCTCTGGTTAAATGTATGCTAATTAAAATTAATTGAATGAAAACAAATGAGGAAGGGATAGCCTTACAAATCCTTCATATGAGGGAAACTACTTTCTTTCCTACATGTTTCAAAAAACCATACATATTCAAATTTAATGAAAAATATTCTTGCAAACTTGGGAAGCCACCTGGCATGATTTTAAAATGAGGCGAGTAAGGTTGAAATAGAATTGGGAGAGTTTCTTGTCAACCATTATGTGATCATACTAGGGTGGGGAAGGATAGGTGATGCCTATTATACTTTCCCTCTCATAGATTGAAGATACAACCATAACCAACTCTTAAGGAAAAATGCGTTGAAGAGTTAAGGTGGTGCTCTCTTAGCTATATCAAGGATGTAGGAGAAATTATAGATATACATGCATTATAAGTGAATTTAAGGCTCTATTTTTCGATTTGAATCTAATTTATCAACATTCATTATTTAAGATTTTGGTGGAATTGAACCTTCCCTCTCCTTTTGAGTTCTAGTGCGTGGGAGTTCACATCACCTAGAGGACTAAAGGAATCAAGGATTATTTGAGATAACGTGGAACTGTGAAGTTTGACTTGAGTGATATATTATTGGTGGAGCTGACCTTGAGATAGTTCTCTATGACACCAATCTTGTGCCCTATGGATCAGGGTGTTACTTATGTTGAATGTGTTCGACACTACTAAACTCCTTATGTGATCTTGTGTTCCTGTGTGCAATTTAGTGATTGAATTCAACTTCTAAGTTAAAGAATTTAGCTAATGAATCACTTAGTGCTTTGCAATTGGCTAATGAACCACTAAGTGCATGTTGACTGATAAATTAAACCAATGGGTGCTTGTTATTGGATAATGAATCACTTAGTGCTTGCATATTGATTGATGAACCAATAAGTGCTTTCTAATTGGCTATTAAAGGTCCAGCTACATAGTAAATTCAATCCTTGGAAACTAAGAAACACACTCCTATGGAATCTCGATGAATCCTTGTGTTTTGGAACTCAGAGAGTAAGTGAGTCAATGGGGTGCTTACTACTAGAGAGTGGTTGAGGAACCACTCGGATAATCGAATCCATCTCCTAAGTGTTTGACTAAACAATTGGTGTGAAAATTCCCATGTGCAAGGATTCCCTCAAAATCTTGATCCATCTCGGGGGTGGTCAATTGCAAGAGAGATTGCATTGTAGTTGACCTATAGTTGCTTGGAGAGTGGAAGTCCCTCCTTAAGTTTCCAACTAATCCAACTCACTTATATAAGTATAATGATTATGCATATTTTATTTAAATATGATGATATGCTTGTTATATTATGTTATTGGATGATGTATGGTTCTGTATGACTCATGAAGGAATGCTTGAATAATTGTATACTCATGGTTGACAGGCTATCTTAATTTTCCATGGTGGTAAGCAGTTCTTGAATGAGGTGATTGTTACTATCTTCATGAATTTGCAAGAAAACTTACATGATTACGACTGCTTATTTGAAGATCACTTAGTTAACACGCTATCTTATAAGCTCTCAATAATCTTATATGATCATGAATTCGATAGCTTGTTACCATCATCATGATTGTAGGTCACCTTACATGTTACAAGTTTAATCTATGTGCTATGTGATAAATGAGTAAACTAGTGAGAAATAAAGGCCAATTAGTTTATGAATGATGTGATGATATTTGGGTTTATGCACACTCATAAATTATTGGAACATAGAATTTTCATTACTTGTATCAAATTGATATTCACTATGAACACATGACCTATAATCCTTATGAATGGTCACATAAAACTTGCATGCCTCCTGGCTAACAAATATCTAAATCCTAGTTCACTGATGAAGTATTTGACTTGTAATAGACCTTGGATTGGGTTGCCTTGCATATTACAATTTTTACAGTATGTAAGCTAGTTGAAATGGCTTATGGAGCCATGTTCTTCCTTTACGCAAGATCTAGTGTAGTTGGGTCTCACTAGTAACCTTATTATTCACACTAGACGGAGCATAGGGTTGCTGAGAGCTTATGCTTAATCTGAGGAAATCATTTTCAGAAATTTTATGTTCTAGGGAGATGACCTAGTCTTGTGAAATATTTGTAAATCCACCATATTTCCTTAACTTTCAATTTTCTTTAATTTCCTTGCAGAAGACCTAGTGATCTTAGGTCCAAGGACAACTAAGCAAAGTTCCCTTGAGTACGACTCATATATGCATCGGGGTCGAATATATTTTCCATGGCCATTTCATGTCTGGGTAGATTCCCTTCTAAGTATTAGACCTAATATTTCAGCATCTGGTGTTGGAAAACACCATCACCTATGTGTGTAGTTCACATCCAGTATTATCGGATTACCTTTATGCAATGCAACCCACATCCGAGATTTGGGTATCCTAGGCATGGATGGGGCATCAAATCTTGCAACATGCTAGATGTGGTTAAGGTTGGATTACTCCATCAAGGAATGGTTACATCTGGGTTTCAACTACAGTCGAGGGAAAAAGAAATTATGTGGGTTGGATTTGCGATGAGTTAGACATCATTTGATGGGTCCTACTCTAGGTACATTTCTCAAGCCATGGATACATAGATTCAATATTTCTTGGATGGAATGAGCTAATACAATGTTGTAGCACCATTTCCCCCCCAGGGTATATGTAATGTAAAAATATTGCAAAACATGAAGGGGGAAGACAAGGTGGGTCCTACAACTTATGTTAACATGGTAGTGCCACATGGGCTTAACATGGGCTTAACATGGACCACATGGAGGCCAAGTAGAAATCCATTGATGACATGGACTTGTGTTATGCCGGTATGGCAATGCCATGTGGATTCCATGTGGTATTTAACTACTAATATGACCTAATATGATTGGATAAAATTTAGATGAGCATAAATTTCAATCTCAGATTTGGATTGAGATAAAAATTATATCACTAGAAATATCTCGATGAGCTAAACGTGATGTTGGAATTTGTTTCGAGTTTTGACAATGTTGGAAAAAAAGAAATTATTTAACCCCATATTCATAATGACCTTGGAGATTAGGTCAAATAAATAGGTAACACCTCCACAACCTGAGTTAGTACAAGGGATGGGAGTGAGTGTTACACCTGATATCTTTCCTCTCTCCCTTTTTCTTCCTATATTCTCTATAGTCAAAGAATTACTTGACGTCTCACTTGTGATTTTATATTGCATTTTCTCACTATGGATAACACCAACAACAACATCAAATTTTAACGTGTTTGAACCAGAGACACAATTCCTCACAACCATGACTAAGCCATTCTAGCTCTCTAGTAATGAGAAAAAAATCAAAAGATTTGTTACCTCACTATAAAATTTTACTCCTACAAGACTTAATGGACTAATATCTATGTTAAATTCATTTAAATGTTGATGTAAACTTTTGGTAAACTGTGTGTTTTCCTTGTTGAGATGCCCTACATTTCAGGTGAACACTTCAGCCATCTCCAGGGACATAAATATTAACCGATGATGTGAAGAGTGGAATACCATAAATAAATATATGGTGGAGTTAGAATCTAACCGTTATGGAGGTAAACAGGTAATTAATGTTGATATATATTAATAATTAATTAGGAATTTAGTAATATTCAAATTGAACTCGAATGATTATCAAAAATGGTCAAATTGATAATATTGTTTTTTAAAAAGGTCAAATAATTATATTGAGTTAGAATTGAAAAAATATTATTAACAAATATTGGATAAGATTATAATAAATAAAGGTTAATAGAAGAATTAACAAAGAGGGAATAAGAATTAACTAATTAGTTAGAATGAGATTATAATTATTTGATTTGGTTAAAATAATACCAATATAGAATTTATAAATTAGTTAGTAGAAGATTTAAATATTAAACTAAAGGAATAAAAATAAATAAATAGAGGACGAAGTTAGAGTCTAACCACAAGGGTAGGTGAAAAGGATGTGAACAAAGATAAATGAAAATTATAATCATGAATTTAATAATGAAAAGGTTGAGTAGAAAATTTTGGGAAAGGGAAATAATAAAGGATAATGAAATTGATTTTTTATAATTGGTTAAATTGATAAAATTGATTTTGAGAAAAGGTCTAAAATATATTTTTTATTATTTAATTAGAATTTGATTTTATTTTTAATTGAAAAATGATTTATAATAAATATTGGATAATATTAGAATAAAAAGGGGGTTAATGGAAGAATAATCATGAAGGGAATAAGAATAAGAATAAATTATTACTTCATCAGAACGACCCAATATTTTCCTCGCTTTGTTGGCGATGAGGAAAGAAGGGATATTATGGAGCCTGTGACAGAGGTAGAACTGTAAAAGGTCCTCCATGGTTTCCAAAAGGACAAAAGTCCAAGCCCCAATGGGTGGAAAATGGAGCTCTTTCTGTATTTTTATGAGAAGTTGTGAGGTGATCTCTTAGAGTTATTTAGTAATCCTGTTCATCTGTACAAATCTGCCCCTCTTTCAACTCCACTTTTATTGCCCCCATTTCCAAGTATGACATTAACCCTCTCTCCTTCAATGATTCCAGACCTATCTCTCTCTGTGATTGCATCTATAAAATCATTGTAAAAATTATAGCTAGGAGGTTGAATGCTATCTTGTTTAATAATATTTCCAGTGAATAGTTTTCCTTTCTGGAGGAAAAAGAATACACAAAGCAATTAGGGTTTCCTAGGAAATCGTTAACAGTTTGAAATCATGGAAGAAAAAGGAATGGTTATTAATATTGAATTATCAAAATCATATGACCGAGTGAGTTGGTTTTATATCGTATTGGTCCTTACACACCTAGGTTTTGACGTGACATTTATAAATTAGATTACAAGTTGCTTGTCGTCGGTTTCATTTGTAGTTCTTATAAATGGCTTTGTTTCAATTTTTTTTCAAGCTCAAAGGGGCCTTAGGCATGGATATCATCTCTCACCCCTGCTTTTTCTTCTTGTTGCTGAAGGTCCGAGCAGACTAATAAAGGAGGAAAAAACAAGGGGTGACCTACACGATGTTTGGGTTCATGAAAACTTGATTATCACTTATCTGTTGTTTGTAGATTATGTATTTTTTTCAGCGATGGATCACCAAGAGATATTAATTCAATTAAGGAAGTCTTGAGTTTGTTTAAGAAGACATTAGGAATGTTGGTCAATGATTATAAATTCTCTATATCTCAAAATGGTCTATCCAAGGATGAACCTGAATATGCACATAATATTTTCCCTTTCCATATCCTGGATTTTGAAGTAGGTTTGAAGTATTTAGGATTCTATTTAAAGAAAAATGATTATTGGAAAGATGATTGGTAGTGGCTTGTTACAAAGATATACAGAAGAATAAACTCCTGGTGCTTCAAATGGTTGTTTAGAGCAAGAAGGTTAATCTTAATCAAGTCAGTTTTAGAAGCTATACCAGTGTATTGGATTCCTTGTCTTGGATCCCTGCTAGAGTTCTAAATTCCATTTACAAATTATGTAGTAGGCCCCCTCTAGTTGGGAAGCAAGGATGGGACAAATTTTCCATGGGTTAGGTGGGATAAAATTTCCTTTCCAAGGGAATGTGGAGGTTTGGGATTAAAATGTTTTCCTTATTTCGCAAAGGCCCTGATAGCTAAGGTAGGATGGAGACTCCTCTCTACAACGAGTCTATGGATGGATGTTACTTCTAGGAAGTATATTTATCCAATATCACCTGAAGAATGGATATGAAATCATGACATAAAAAGATAAAATATGTCTATCATATGTAAATATGTTCTTTAATCTTTCTTTATCGGTGAAGAGGGTCCGACCTGGAAAGTAGGAAAGGGTGAGAAAGTAAAGATGATCAAACATCCTTGGGTTGGGTGTGAATATAGCTATCACCTATTATGTAACTTGATACAATTATTAAATGACCAAGGAAGGTATACATTGAATCAGGTTGCTGAAACCCTGTGATCCTTAATACATACCCAACGGATGGATTACTGCCCAACAACCTAATTAACCCCCATTTTTTCAGGAGTTGTGGCATAATTATAAGTTTGCCCTAAAAAAAGCACATGTACGCATAAGAGAGAAAGAGGACGACACTCTCTTTTGGGTTCACTCCTCATGGGGAAAATACACCCCAAAATATGGTTATGCATATATTAACAAAATCTTATAGCGTGCAATGACGGCCTGTTGCTAGAAAAATTTATGGAAATTGAAAATCCCACCAAAAGCTCATATTTTTATGTGGTGCCTGCCAAAAAAACATGACACCAACTTGGGATCACCTCCAAAAGCGGGGCATGTAGGGTCAGGTTGGTGCACCATGTGTAAGAATGTAAAAGAATCAATGAATCACCTTTGTATATCTAGCCCTTTTATGGGGGATATCTAGAATATTATTAGGGAGCATATGGGAGGAGTTATGAATTGGTTTGTGGAATCTCTTCTAGAATTGGTGGGAGTAGGTTAATACGAAGCAATAAATAAATATGCCTCCTTTGGTCTTTTGGGGCATATGGAATGCCATAAATAGAGAAATTTCAAGGGCATGTCCTTTGTTCTGGATTGAGTGGCGGCCAAAGTACTTGTTGATTTTGAGCTTCTTCTTATGGAAGCATGATCCCATGATCCCCAGGTTATTGTTTCTGAGGGGATGAATAAATCCATTTTGTGGGAATATTTATATGGCACAACATTTGAGAATGGAAATTGTGGTAGAGGGGAAATCCTATACATTCAAGATAATCACATTTTTAAACTTCAAAGCAGTCCGGGGAGGGGTATAAACAAATATGTAGAACTTCTCAACCTAAAATTTCTGCTTCTTTTTTCTATTGAAAAATATATACAATCCTTGCATATTTTTGGTGATTCGATGGTCATTGTAAATTGATTTAATGAGTTGCAGAGATGACACATTCACACATTGGTTCCTATTCTTGAGGAGGTTCTATTGCTCAAAAAACATTTTAATCAGATTTCTTGTCGACATATTTTTAGGGAGTAGAACAATGATGAAAAGTCACTCTATAAGGAGGGTGCTTCTTAGGATTTGGGAGTTTGGAAAATATATGAGCAACTGAATGATGCCTTCATGAAGTATTTCCATGGGCCTTTTATAGAAGGTATCCAGGTGGATGTCCCATACATAGTTTCTACATGACATTTTATGATCCTTTTTTATATATGCATGTTTTTTCAGTGTTGTTCTTTCCAGTTTCTATCTCTATGATGTATTTTTAATGCCTTAAAGGTTGGGTGCTTATGTTTTAAAAGGACTTATGATACTGTACTAAACTGATGTAATTTCTTGTTGTTGAACTTGGTATAGCTATCTAATATTTAAGAGATATATTTTTTGGTTTTGGTGGAAGTTATGTATCCTATGCATGTGACTCACACGTATAATATGTATTTTTATTTGCATTAATAAAATTATAGTTTTTTTTCTCGGAAAAATAAATAAAAATAATTTGGTCAAAATAATATCAATATAGAAATGTTAATTTGCGATTAGAAAATTTAAATATTAAACTAAAGAAAATTAAAATGAATTGATATATTATAATATGAGATTAGAAAATTATATAGAACTTAAAATAAGATAGAATTAAAGTAGAAAGGAAAAGGGGGTCACATAAATTTTATGTATTAGAAAGAAAGGAAAAATAAATGGAAAAGCGGGGGGGAGAAGAAAGAAAAGGATGAGAAAGGAAGAAGAGGGGGGGAGGGGGAAAGAAAAAGGGGAGGTGGGTGGCGCGCGGGGAGGGGGGGGGGTGCTGGGAGGGGAAGGGGTTTTAAGAAGGGTTAGAGCTATAATTAGGGGGATGGGGTTTATAGGAAAAATAATGTATAATAGGATTCCAAAAATGTATTAATTGGTACCCATATTCCTTATTAAACTTGTTAAGGTGTTGTGAAAATCTTCATGCAAATATTCATTTAAATGATCAACAATAGAGCCACCTTTTGACTTCTCCATATTAAATAAATGGCTACTAAGAAATAACTATTGGAAAATAGTATACTTATAGATTATAAATTATTTTCCTTATCAAGATAATTAATTATGATGTTATTTTGTTACTTATTGATTATTTATACCTATTCATCAAGTAATTACCAAAATAATGAAAATCACAGAGAGACAAAGTACACAAGATATAGGCTCCAGGCAAGGGAAAAACCCCTTCAAGGGGAAAACCCAAAAAATGTTTCTCTTCTTCTTAAAATATACTTACAAAAGAGACTTCCAAGACCCAAATACCAAAGCCAACAAACCCTCTATGCCACAAGCCAACCCCAAACAAGATCCTCCTTGAGACAACTTCCAAAACTTTAAGTTTTCTACACTACCACTGCAACTTTGACCCCTGCAATAGAATTTCACCCCCCTGCAACTACTACAAAATTTCGTCCTCTCGCAACTAGCAACTTCACAAACCTTAGCAAGACAAGATAAAAATTTAGTTGACAAAAAATTATCTTCTGCTCTTCTTCTTTTTCCTCCCAACTACTCTTCTTCTCCTTTGCTATTGTAGATCGAACTAGCTTGAGATGTGTGTCAAAATGAGGTCGGAATCCCTTGTATTTATATCCTTTCTTAAGGGTTGAATAACCCTCCTTTAGGCTGACTTGATCTTGATCTTGGGATTATGCATGGATTTTTCTTGATAAAATAAATATTTTTCTCCTTTACAATGAGTCCAAATGGGACTATGAAACATGAAAACTATTATTATTTATGCTAGAAATACCTATAAGAACTAAAAGCACAAATAACATGCCTTTTAATCAAACTTGAGTACAAAACCTATACTCCAAAAATAAAATATAATTTCCTTTTTCCTTCTCTTTCAGAATATATCATGTCATGATTACAACCACACCATAATGAAGACCGAACCTAGTTACAAATTTCAACACTCCCTCTTAACTAGGGAGGTATTCATGGTACACAAAATCTAAATCTTGACGCATTCTCATAAGAATTGTCAAATTGATAATCCATATTTTTCAAGAATATTTTTATCATAAACAACACTATCCCTGAAGGCCTTAACTGAAAAAAAATAATCTTTAATTATGAGCATTACGCCGGGCGGCTTTACGTGAGTTTCCACAGCACCTCTCAAGGCACATAGCCCATCAAAATTTCTACAATGTATGTCATTTTAGGACTAGTATTATCTTGGATTCCCAAACCTGGATCCTTAAAGGATATTGGTCCTCTTCAACTACTCTTACCTTGGATGCCCTACCTCATCCTCAAAGAGTATTGGTCAAAATTTTCTTTCCTTAGATTCTACCATCCATAAGAAGTTCCAATCTAGATACTTATCTAATCCTCTAGACTCCATTCTTTCTTTATGGCCTTCATTAATACTATAGTTGTTAGTCCTAGTCTAGTGACTGACCCATAAAGACGAGAACTATCTGATATCAATCCATCACAATCAAGGAAGAGATATCCACCAAACCAATATTACCTATTAGGTATCGAGATTCTTGTTTGGTAATGCTTTAGTATGTCTGCTACCTCTTCATATGTAGGTAGATAGTGTAGCTCTATGGCCCCATCTCGTACCAAACTTCTAATGTAGTGGTACTTGTTCATATTCTTTGTCTTAGAATGAAATACTAGGTCTTCTGTCAATCTTATGCAACTCTGATCATCACAATGTATCCATGTAGGGCTAAGAGGTCCTTAAAACAAGTCTAATAGTAACTTCTTGAGCTAAAATACTTCCCAATATCCCTTGCTTACAACAAGATATTAAGCTTCAATACTGCTCAAAGAAACTATATCATGCTTTCTGCTCATCCATGAGACCATGGAAGATTCTAGGCTGAAGCATCCACCTATTGTGCTTCTTCCATATGTCTCACTTCCACCCCAATCTAAATCTGTATATCCCACAAGTTGGACTTCATTACTAGTGTACCGAAGGTAGTCATATATATTTCCACCAAAATATCTTAGGATATGCCTGGCTACAATCTAATAACATGTTTTGTATCCATATGAAACTAACTTAGGACATTTACTGAAAAACAAATGTTTGGTCTAGTATTTACTAAATACATCAAGTACCCAATCAGTTATCTATAGCAATTAGGATCCACCGGACTAGATTTCGAACTCATCAAATTCTCTAAAATGGTAATCATAAGAGTCATCATAGGGTTGCAATGCATCATGCCATACTTTTGAGCATATTTATCACATACTTACCTTGACCAAGATATATTTCTCCTGGTTTCTACCATACCTCTAGTCCCAAATATTAGTGCATAATCCCAAGATCCTTCATATCGAATTTAACTAATAACTGCTTCTTGCATTTCTTAATCTAATGCTCTACACTTGTAACTAGTAGATCATCCACATACAAGAGTATGATGATAGTTTCATCTTGGACCACTCTGATATATAGGTTAGGATCTACAATACTCTTGGTAAAACCGAACCGAGTCTCAATATATATGCATCCATCCTTGCATACTAGGCCCTAGGTGTTTGCTTTAAGACATATAGAGATTTCTTCAATCTATAGACATGAGTCTCCCTCTAATTTATTTCAAATCCTTGAGGTTGCTTAATGTAAACCTCCTCATTAATGGTCCAATTCAGGAAAGTTTCCTTGACATCCATTTGATGGATGTTCCATCCTATAGTAACAACCAATGAAATAAGTGATCTTATTGTTGTATACCTAGCTATGGGAACAAAGGTTTCCTCATAATCAATGCTTTCCTTCTGCGAGAAGCTTCTTGATACAAACCTTGCTTTGTATTTTTCTATGCTCCCATTTTCAACGTGATTTATCTTGTAAATCCATTTTGAAGTGATTGCATATTTGTCACTTGGCCTAAGGACAATTTACCAGACATCATTCTTCATTATGGTCTGGTATTCTTTCCTCATAACATTCCTCCACCCTTGAAGCTTAGCTGCATCTTCATAGGAGGAAGGCTTTACTTCAATAAGCCTTATCATGCATGTAGCATATCTAGAATACCTCTTTGGTCTCTTACTTTCCCTAGATTTCCTTGATGTTGTATGTCCTTCTGCCTCTTAGAGAATGGTTTTCAGCCAAACAAGATTCTTCTTATTTTCTGAAATAATTGCTTGTTGTATAGGCTCACAAGGACCTTAAAGCTCTTCTTGAGCATGTCTTGGTTCTTGACCATCACTCTCCTCAAATATAGGTATCTCTTCTTCATCAGAGTCAACCAAAACATCCCTTTATTTCTTGTAAGATATTCTCTCATCAAAGATGACATCCTCACTTCAATTCAACGATCCTCCTTAATATAGATTCTATATGCTCTTGATGAAGCACTATATCTCAAAAATATTCCCTTTAAAATCGTAGGATCTATCTACTTCCTCTTGTTCTTGGGTATATGAATATACATAGGACACATAAATATCTGAAGATGATCCACACTTGGATTCTTACCTGTAAATGATTCTTCCAGAGTCATGTTATTAATAATCTTGTGAGGACTTCGATTATGTAAGTAGATAGTTTTCATGCATGCCTCTACCCATAGAAATTGAGGGGTATCTTGATCATGTAGCATAGCCCTGACACATTCTACAATAGTACGGTTCTTCATTTTTTTGACGCCATTATACTCAGGATTACAGGGAAAAATGAGCTCCCATTTGATTCATGCTTCCTTGCAGAAAGCTATTAAATATTTGGAGTTGTATTCTCCATCATATGTTTACCTTAGAATTTTGATATTTTTCTTGGTTAGGTTTCCCACTTCATTCTTGAACTCCTGAAGCTTTTCGAATACCTCATCCTTGTTCTTGAGAAGGTATAACCAAGTCTTAATTGAGTAATCATCAATGGAGGTTACATATATTGATGCCTGTCAGGCTAGGAGGTAACTCTACAAGATGAATTGTATTTTTCATTAAGGGTGCACACAAATATATACATGGAGGGAGAGACTCTTAGGATTCATCTCCCAATGTCTCTTCATATTCCAACTCTCCTTATTTTATCTTTACATTATTTTACATTTTCACCCAATTCCAAGGATTAGGTGTCAACATTCCCCCCTTAATCTAAAGGGATGCTGGTTAGTCCAAGCATCATTCTGAATATTTCAAACTTTTCTCTTCCAAGCGCTTTGGTGAAGATGTCTACAATATTCTCATTTGTGGAACAATAGTGTAGATGGATTTTCTTGGGCTCAACATGATTTCAAATTAGATGGTATTTTGTATTGATGTGCTTCGTTCGATCATGGAACTTTGGGTTCTTGGCCAAATATATTGCAGAAGTGTTGTCGATCATGAGTGGAGTTGAATGCACTTGTTTCTCCTACAAATCTTCCAAAATTTTCCTGAGCCACATAATTTCCTTTGTTGATTCAGTTGTTGCCACATATCCTGCCTCAGTTGTGGAATTTGTTGGAACTAATTTTTTGCATGATCACCAAGAGACAATTCCTGATCCAAGACTCATAGTATAACCTGAAGTAGATACCCCAGTTTCTTTCTCTCCATCAAAGTCAAAATCAAATTATCCAATCAAGATGAAGTCACCCACCTGTGTATACTTGAGTCCAAAGTCTTGAGTCCCCTACAAGTACTTTAGAACTCTTTTTGTAGCAGACCAATGTCCCTCACAAGGCTTTTGCATAAACCTGGGGAGGATTCCAAGAACAAATGAAATGTCGAGTATGCTAGTAGTCAGTTAATTTAGACTTCCTAAAAGTTGTCTATACTTTGTTGCATCCACAGATCCTTTTCCTTCAATGGATGTGAGCTTCAAGTTTTTTTTCCATTGGAGTAGTCAAAGGATTGCACTCATCCATGCAAAACATGTTCAATAGCTCTCCAATGTACTTCTTCTGAGAGAGAATATAAAATTAGGATGTTGAGTTATTTCAATACCAAGTGTTGTGGTGGATTCCACACATGAGTGTACGAAATCACACACATTTAGAGAATGTGGTATTTTCTCTAAACCATAAGTAACAGGCAGTATCTTGGGGGAGCTCAGAAGTATAATACTTAAAATGAAGTAATACACTTAAGTATGCTTTGTTGAAAAAGTAAACTAAAAACATAAAAGAAGCTAAATAGAGAGTTCCAAAAAATAATAAGATAAACAACGGCTCGATGGCCTTCTTCTCAATGAATGCTTGGAATGAATACAAATCTTACCCACTTGCCTAAAGGCCTAGGCAGAGGCTCTAGGACTCGACGCAAGGATGTTTGTCCTTCAAGTTATACCTTCTGACGCAGTTCAACTCTCTCTCTTTGCTACAATGGACTGAAATTGTTGAGTGGTCAACAATTGAGTCCCCTTCTTCAACTCCTGCTCCTTGGTTCACACAAACAACTGGTGTTGCTTGGGCAACTTTGGCCAGCATAACCTTGTGCTCACACATTGTTCATCTCTTTGAGGGTTTATATAGGTGGGCATTCAAACCTCCTTCCCTCCCTTGGTACATGGTGGATAGTGACCCAAGGGAGGGGAAATATTCCATTGTGGGCTAAAATATGCTTTTGTGTGCTCACACAAGGCCTAAGGAGGCACTAGTGCCATCCTTAGGCAGCTTTCACATAAGGAGAAACTGTCATTTGCTTTCTTGTGGTCCCATAAAGGGACATTTTTCCATTTCCAGAAATGCGTGCTTATCGGGCTCCAGTGCGCACAGAAGATGCTCTTCTCAAAGGAAAAAGCGCGCATTCAGGCATTTATGACTAGTTAAATCTTGAATTTCTCAAAACCTTAGAGATTCTCAATATTTTTGATTCCATAATGTATCTCTGTCCTGTAAATCCTTGGGCTCGACATTACTTGATGTCGTTTTCTGTTGTACGATTTTCCAGTGTTAACAGATGCCCCCTAATGTGTGAGGTCTAGGAAGAACTGTATAGCCAAAATACATTATAGTTTCTTTTTTGTATCATATGTAGAGAGAGAGAGAGAGAGAGTGAGGCTTGCGTGTAGAAGGACAACATCTTGCACCGGTTTCGAGATAACCACTGCCTAGGGGACCCCCTGCAAGTAGACAAAATATAAAACATATTTGCAAAATTTCAATGAGGCGGGCATGTCCCATGCTCATGATGCTATGGCTAGTTAAACAAAATTGATAGATACATGTGCTGTCTGTGTCACTACTGTGGTAGTGATGTTGGTGGTTGTTGACGACGATTGCTGACGCCCTCAGGGGCGTTTTTTATTTGACGATAGGTGGAATGTGGTACCCATATGCGTAATCTTGGTAGGGCAGATCACTGTGCAATGTACGCATATGTACTGGCTGGGACCTTCCAGTGTAATAATTGTTGTCAAAGACGCTTATAAAGGCACGGGTCTTCGACGGATATTGATCAAAGTTCAATGGTTGTAAGGTACGATTCCATTGTGACATGAAAGCTTTTGCTGTAGTCGAATTTCAAGAGGATTGATGACATCTATGGACAGTGATGTCTCCCATAGTGCCACCCAAGGATACCCCTGTACATGGGGAGGGGTCATCCAAGGTACCGCTTCCTTTTTGGAAAATAGGTGTTTATTTCGACAAAAAGGAAGCCTTAACCAAACCATAATGGGTTTAACATAGGCAATTTGGTGAGCGGTGGCTGAAAATGGATGAAGGTGATTTAGTGGCTCGAGGTCGAAGTATATTTGAGTAGCTTGGTGGCAGTCATAGGTATTTTCGGAAGGGAAAAAATCCCTAGAGTCGATAGGACTTCCAGGGCGGGTATGAATCGGCTATGATTGTCGTAATTGTGTGTGTATGGAGGGTGTGAAATACTTCGACCAAGGGAGATGGGGGACTGCTGCCATGGGAATAAAAAAGTGCAATATGAGGGCGAAGAGGTGAAGGGGGTTGTTTGTGACCTTTGTACAAAAAGAATAAAATAATAGGGTTTGGTTTGTACAAAACACAGAGACGGGTACCCGAAAACATGAAAGAGGGTCACTCACTCGATGGTGTGAGGACGGTGTTTTGCTAGGGGTAGGGGTCCCATTGGCTGGTCTCATGTGTGGGGTTGATGAAGCAGAAGATGTCGCAGATGGATTAATGCTGATGGAGGTATGGTGGGCCAAATGCGGTGCGTGGAGGTGCACTTTCATTCTGGTTGTACAACCTGGTCGTCTGGGAAGGGGGTTGAGTTGGAATGGTGAACTTGATCTTATGCATGATATATGGATGGGCATGAGGTGCTTCCTAGACTAAAATGGTATGTCCATGGTGTCACTTTGTGGAGTGATGTATGTTCTATTTTTGATGAAGATTTCCATGGAGGGGATGCTCTACCGACCATCGAGGACGTTTATCATATGCAGGGTGAGGTGATGATAAACGTGGTCAGGTATGAGGACCCTAGGGTATATTTCTGATGGAGAAATGATGTCAGGATATGCAAAGTTTCTGGGACTCTATCATGCTAAGGGTAGAATGATACCTGCTCTGGAGCTTTCAGTGGTGATTGTTGTGAATGGTTTGCGGGTTCTTCCTGCAAAAACAACTACCTCAAGTGAAAGCATCTTCTTTTCATTCAATATTATTGACAAACATGAATTTTGGAAAGGAAGATGGGAGGGTGCATACCTGCCAGCGCTTGAAAAAATACTTGTTTAGAAAGTGACTATGGGGCATCACTTTCGTTCATCATGGTATACTGATGATGGTGCAACTTACGGTTTGTAGAATGGACCTTTTGATCTCCTGTTATTGACCTCCGAAGTTCTGGAAAAGGGCGATAAATAAGGGATTATTGCCCTAATCCTATTCATTTGTACTTGCTGAGTTTAGGAGATTAGAGGTGGTAGCAGAGCCTTTCTTGCCATTGCAGTCAGCCTGTGTACTGGGGATTAGTGATATTATGCTGAGGTAACTCTCATGACGTCCTACATTTTGATTTTTTCAGTTTGGTGACGTCGAGGGCCATACAAATTAGGTTTGTACGACCTCAAAGGGGCTTTTTTCCCTAGATTTCACGGGCGATCTAGGGAAATAGGCACCCCCCTTACACATATTATTCAGGTACAGCAGCGCAAAGGCGCGTTGTGCCTACCTCTTTGCACACAAGGGCGCGTCTGTAAATAAAACAAGCATGCAAGGGCAACATTTTGGGAAAAACTTGGGTTTTTTTACTGTCCTTAATTATTTTTCTCCTTTGTACTGATGGGTGCCTCTTGCTTGGAAGGTTAGTATGGAGAGAGCGAGATTGGCCCGAGATCCAGACTGCTCTGGCTGCTGATGCTGTGGCGCGCCATTAGTTGGCCACATGGGGCCTCCTGAAATTTTCTGAGAACGAGTGCCTTCGGTCATAGGACCGATTGCTACGTTATATTATACGACATTGGTGCCAGAAGCACAACATGTTTGTCTTGAGGGGGATAAACTTGATTATTCATCCAGAGATGGATATTTATTTTGTGACTGGATTACTGCCTCAGGGAGAGGCGCTGAGGTATCTGCTTCCTGCTGCGCGAGTGAACATGGACAGGTTCCGGCAGTGCCATTGCGATGGTACGCCTCTGACTGAGGGGTGCATCAATATAACCTCAGTGACAGATGTGGCCGAGCAATGTGATCTGGCTATTATTGTGCGACTGGCGGGGTCGTTTGCGCCACATCGGGCATCAGGCCCACAGGTGTGAGTTTTACGCCACTTGAGGAACGGGCATTTCTTCGATTTTTCCCATTTCTTCTTTGATGGTATGGTGTTGCAACTGAACAGGGTCCAGCGTGGATCCAAATCTTTTGCGTATGCCAAAATTTTGTGCAACATCATATATGAGAGGGTCGTGCTGCTGAGGCCCGTAGTGCCTATGCCTATCGGGGGGCCGAGGGAGCCACGTATGAGGAGGTGGGCTCCGGTGATGCCACACGGTGGTGGTGGAAGAGTGGGTTGTTATTGGAACGACATGACGAAGGCTTGGTTTGAGGCTAATCCACAGATTTTTTTTCCATACCCTTACACGTGGATGGACTTTCAGAGGGATCCATATATTGGTCTCCCTTTTGGTTATGTTTGGGGTCCTACAGGTATATGTTATGTTTCTACATTTACTCAAGTTTTTTGTGTTCTTCAATGTTTTTTATTGACACTGGAATTCTTTCGGTTACTCATGCAGATGTTGGCGAGGTGGGACGCCCAGTGGCCCGGCTGGTGGGTCACAACCCTCCACCACGACCGCCTGGTGGTCGGGGAGGTGGTGCCGTTGGTGGATCGGGCGAGGATGGTGTTGGCCCTTCTGGTGAGGGTAGCAGCACAGGTGCAGCTAAGATAGCAGCAGAGAGAGCTCATGCAAATGCGGCTGAGGCACCCGTTGCAGCACTTACAGCTGGGGTAGAGGCTCTAAAAGACTTCCGGGGTCGAGTGGACCGTTTGACCCACGGAATGCCTGCTCGAGGTCTTATGGATGATTTAGAGGAGATATGGCTAGAGATAGTGATGGCTCGTGAGAGGGACTACCAGTCGACTTTACGACAGGTAGCTATCGCATTGGTGACAGTAGCTCCGATGGGCCCAGGTGCTCCTCTTGAGGGGGCACCCCCATAGAGTAGATTTGTACACAGGGAAAGCACCCATTATGAGGATGCTTCCCTTATTTTTGACGACCTCTATATTTTTTGGCTGGCCAATGGGCTAGCAATACTATTTTTTGTACTCTAATACACATATTTTTGATATATATATGAGAGATATTTTCTACGGCTCTACATGGTGTGATGTCAATTTCGGTTTATGCATTTGTGTTATGCTGATGAATATACATGTTTTTGCTTTTTATGTATGGTGGTTTGTTCGTGATGCATTCCAGTCTCGGATATTGTTAGCTATGTGATCAGTTGTTTGGTTTTTATTCCTTGATACATGTGAGAATGTAATATAATCAAATTTTCTACTTAATCTTCTGGCACACAAATATTTTCTAAATAGGTTTGCATCCCTGGTTTCAAATGTTTGGTTTAACTGCGAGACTACTAACTGGGAATCAAGGTAGACCTGCATATGGCGGATGCCCTGGTGGAGGGCCTCGCACATAAGTCTGATAACGACGTCATATTATACCTGATTGTTGGTTGCTGAACCGATGCACACACCGTTTGAAAACAGTGGTGATCGGTCAGGGTGATAGATGACCCAGGTGGCTGCAGCTAAGTTTTGAGACCATCGTGATGCTCCATCAGCGAATCCGAAATAAGGTTCAAATTAGTGATCCATGGTGATTTTTTAAGCGTGTTTAGGTTTTTTGGGTCAAAAATATTTTGGTGTTTTTGGATTGTGTGTACTCTAACTCTAGGAGATAAGGGCTTGTGGGGCCCTTATGGGTAGAACTTCCTGAGGTAAAGGCCATTGACATGGTTAGTGAGGTAGGTCCCGTCCGGTTCTGTCAAGATGTATGCCCCCTCTCGGAGGAAATGTTTGATGATTTAGGGCTCTTTCCATAGGGTTTCGAACTTTCCTGGCCCTAAAGCTTCTTTTGCGACATCATAGCGAAGGACTTGCTCTCCTTCGGTAAATGAGCGAAGGGTGATGTGGTGGTCGAATGATGCTTTTACCCTTTTCTTATGGGCCTCATTGTGTTGTAGCGACTGGCGCCTATTTTCGTCAACTAGCTCTAGTTGTACTGAGCGCTATTCTAGAGGTTGGGTGTCATCCAGGAGTTCGATGGCTGCATGTAAGTTTGGGATCTCACGGAAATCGATACAAGGGCGCAAGGTGCCCTGGTTTTTTGCGACAGGAATAAAGCTAAATTCTTGTGATGGAGGGGTTGTTGAAATCCTGTCTTGGGCGTGCGATGACACAAGTCGTATGTGATGAGTTGTGTCGCTAGCATGCAGCGGGGGAAGGATCTCCGTAACGAAGTCCTAAATGAGCCGATAGTTGGCCTTCCTGCTAGGATAGTCAATTCCTGGTAGATGGAAGTTGATTTTAACACAGAGATGTCTGAACATTTGTAGCAACGGACATCCCTCTGGTGTGTGATTATGATTGGTGAAAATGGTGCAGGGTATCACAGTGCTGACATAGTAGATAGTGTGATAATCTACACTACTCGATGTTCCGGATGTGGATGTTTGGAAAGGGTCTGTTGTGGACCAAGGCATCTTCTGTTTCCATCTTTGCATCGTAAGTTGGAATCTGCCCCCCTTTCTGGTTGGTGGCTGACTTAATGCTGCTCTAGCTGCTCTCAGTTTGGGGAGATGCATGCACTTAAATGTATGATGAAAGTGTGAACAAATTTGGCAGTAAGTACGTGTGATATTCTCTTGATTGGAGATAAGCTTTTGAGGGAGAGATGTGATTATGCGAAGACTATTTGCAAGGGGTTTGAGTTCTCTCCATTGATTGATCCAGTGATCGTTTAGATCACATAGGCCACATGTTATCCTCGGCTGGGCCTGAGGTTTACGTGATTGTTTTATGGTCTTATTAGGCGTGACGAACCACCCTGGTGGCGGGTTCGAAGCAAGCTTATAACACCATCATGGTGGTGGGGGTGTCATTGGGTCGATGACGTATCTTTTATGCCATTCATGGAGGTCACTCGTCCTTTTTTCTATGGCATTAATCATGTCGATAGTGGGATGGAGTCATGAGACCTCAGTACAATGTCATTCATAATGATCACCCTGACATATCAGGCGAAAAGTCCATGTTATGGGTCTCCCATTTTGTGTGGTCTGAGGCCGAGCGGGGTAGCATCGTTGTAATGCTGCCAAGTCAAGGAAGTGGACTACTATATGGTCCATTTGCTTGCATAATGTGCATGCGAGTGGCTTTCGTTACATGTCTGTGACGGTAACTATGGGTTGCTTGCTAGGTCGTTCTTCGACTGACAAGAACATGATTGACCCGCTCATCTTCTCTGCTTGGGTCATGGAGCTACCGATGGATTCGTCATCCATGTAGTCTTCTTGGAAAAGACGAACTATGGTTGAGCAGAGACTAGCAAGGGCTAGACGGAAGCAAGGTATATAGTGACAATCCTCCAATAAGTGATTGTCATCACATAAAGGGCATGTGAATTTTGTTGCCCGTAGCCCCACGTAGTAGACCCTCTTGATTGGATACCATCTATGGATGAGTTCCAATGTGGCGCACTCTTCAAGGTAGTGACCACGTTCATCGCATAGTGTGCAACGTATAATGGGCAATACTAGGTGGCGCTCTACATATCGGTTCTCCTCTTGTAAGTACAAGATGGAGCGTGACTTGTCTTTGATAGACTGGATGGAGGGATCCTCTTGATAGGATCGCTTAATCGCGTGTAAAGCGTCTCAATACTGTGGTATTTATGGACAATGGTGGGTATAGTGCCCATAGGTGTCGCAGAGGGCACATGTGTGATTGGTACACAACGGTTTTCCTGTACTTTTGGTGGCAATTTCCTTTTTATGGGAATGCCATTTTGAGGTGCCTGCCTCACAGCCGAGGAGTGGTTTTAATTCGTCCAACTCTGGGCGCATATGTGAGTAGGGTGTCCTATAACATCACATATAATGTAGGCTGATGACTCCCTCTGCATGGTAGGGGTCACCACTTTCTTTCCTTTCTTGGTGATTTTCTTTATCATGGTCGCCGATTTCACAGCGGGGATTTGCCTTATGGGGGCGGTTTCGACTGTTGCTTGGGTAGGTTGGAGCTCCTCAGGACTGAGAGGTTTTAATCCAAACACAGTAATGTTGGTAGCTGGCGTTCCTGGAGGGGGTAATGAGATACCACACTGGGAATGCCAATGATATGTTGGGTAGTACCAGTGTTGCCAAGACCTGTTGGGAGGTAAAGCCAGGTGGTGGGTATAAGAAAGGAGTTTGGGAGGCGGCATAGACTAAGGAGGCTGCAGTAGCTGATGCCTCGATGTAGTTACTGCTTGAGTCTGTGTCTTGACTAACCTCAGTGCTTGATGTGGACATCATGCATACCGGGGCCGCTGTGGCATCGGGAGATACCTCAGGGGTAATAGGAGGATCTCCTAGGAAGGATCCTAGGACGGATGATGGTTTGAATTGGCCAGGGCCATATTCTTGATACTACACATGAACATTAGTGGTTGTGTCTACATAGGGTAGAACCATATCTGTATTGGTCAAGGGACGATTTTCAGTGTGTGTCAGCTGGTCTACTATAATGATTTGATCCTCATGGGGGAACATCATGATGCGGAAAACAGAGGATGCTATGGCAGACATGGCGTACATGTAACTCCACCCAAAAAGTATATTGTAATCCAAGTGAGCGTCCAAGATTTCGATGTCTATGTGGATTTTTTTTCCGGCTAAGCAGACCGGTACGTTTTGGAAGAGATCGACGGGGGTGGAGGGCTGACCGTCGTATGCCCTAAGTGTGATGCTAGAAGGTTTGAGTTTTGGGGCTCCTAACTTATGCCATACATTCTTTGACATGATGTATGTGAATGCATCCTCATCTATGACACATCGGTGAATAGTGATATGTTGTACCGATACTGGTGTCTGAAAGGCAACCATGGAGGGAAGCCTAGGGGTGGCTTTGTCTAAATCGAAAGCCATCATGCGCGTGTCGGCAGGGTCGATGACACCTAAGGCGGAAAATAGGGCTTTCCGCTGCTTTGGGCACGACTGCAGTACCTCCAAAGCGGACATAGCAGCAGGTGACTGGGCTAAATCTTCTATGATGCTGTAATTGTGGGCTGCTTTGGAGTAGTTATCTACTCGCCTATTAGGCCCTTTAACCATTTTTGGCAATGGTTCCAAAGGAATATTTGGAATGGTTAAAGGTGTATTTGGTGCAAATGTACTAGCCCCTGACATATCGGTGTCTGGTGGGGTGTTGTAGCTGCGATTCCGAGTTTGAAAAAACATTTCTTCACCAACCATGTAAATTTCAGGGCTATTTTTCTCAGAATCATTGGGGTTTTGCTGCTGAGTGCTGACCGTTCCTTGATGGGGGAAGGGTTCTAGCATAACTGCAGTTGTCTGGGAAGATCCTCCTTGTCCTCGGTTACTCTGAAGCTTTTTAAGCTCAGGGAGTTCGGGACAGTGGAGAGTATAGTGCCCGTACTCACCACATATCGAACAAGAATGGTTTGTTCGTAGAGGTGGCCTTTTGGCTTGCTTTTGAGCATTTCTTGGCTCATGGTTCTAGTTCCGGTTGAATTTATCTCCAGGCTAGGGTTTGTTTTTACCTTTATTTTGACCACATTAGGAGGGTAATTCTCCTGATCATACTGGTGTGGTTGATCTTGGGACGGCTGCACAAAGTTCACCTGTGCATTGTTTTGCGTTGGTGGGTTATGTGCTTGGGACTGAGCATACTGATGTCCCCTATTTGCACCTAGCTGTTGGGGGGGAGTTCTTCCATCATTTTTTCTTCCTATGTACTAGGTCCCCCCGGCCGGAGGGTAAGGTCGTATTTGGTGTATGTGGGTGCCCTATTAGTCAAATTTTGTTGCTGCATATGAGACTTTGAAATCTGGGTTGAGACATGTCCTGGGTAGACCCATGTGTATAACTGGGATTCTGACTGCTGCTGCCTAGGTACCTTTGGGTCATCGACCTAATAAGTTCATCTGCAGAGTTCGACGCGCCTAGAAATTCTTGATAAGATTGCAGGCACGGGGCGTTAGGCAGGATATTATATATGTATCCTGATTGCGTATAAATCAGTTCAAGCTATTGGGCTTTATTGATTGTGTCCTCTTCAGATGTGGGGTTACGTTGCGCCACATCCTTTGAAATCTCCACCGTCAGAGTTTTCAAGAATAGGTCTAAAAGGACTCGGTCGTCGATTTGAGCTTTGCATAAGCTACGATGCCATCTCCATGGTGAATGGGTAACTGAAAGTAAGTGAGGAACGCAGTAGCGAGGGCGCTAAAGGTTCTGTGTGAATCAAGGGGTTTATCGATGTACCATTTCGCGGCCACTCCCGTGAGAGTGCGTTGAAATAGCCTCAATCGAATAGTATCGTCAATGATGCTATTCAATGAGCACCACAGGTGGAAGGTCATTATATGATTCCCTGGGTATTTTGCTTGCTTGCCTTCAAAATTTGGTATGTCTGAAGGGAGCTTCGTGGGCATGGGAGGCCAATTGGGGTCATGTGCGATGGGATCATTGGTGAGCTTGGTTAAATCTAGTAGATTTAGTGCCACTAAGAAGGGTGACTGAGAGGTTGATGCCATGGCAACGTGTGAAGACACGAAGTTCTAGTTAGAACGAGGGGTAGTCTGTGACGTACCCGGTTGTGAATTCAGTTGGCTTCCCATATGGGATGCACTCTTCTGCCCCCTAGGGGACGAGGACGTACCTAGTTGTGAATTCAGTTGGCTTCCCATATGCGATGCACTCTTCTGCCCCCTAGGGGACAAGGGGAGAGTGATGTGCGGTATGGTGTTGGGAGACCGACTAGGGTTCCCAACTAAGGTTTCTCCAAGAAAGGAGGAACCAACCACCGTGGCAACGTTTCGTCTTTGACTCCTAAACGGTGAAAGACCTGGAACCCCTCCCATTAATGGGGGGAGGTCCAAAAGATGCCTGGACCGACGAGGTTCCGTTGGAACCGTTTGAGGGTCGTCCAAGTTAGGTTTTGGATTTTTTTTTTGAGGGGATTGAGTCTATGATCACGCCAAATTTATGGCCACATACATAAAACAAAGCGAAAAAGAAATGATTTTTCCTTTAATTTAATCTATGTGATCAATCAAGCAAAAAATGGTTTTGTTTGTTTGCGCGTGATACTAAAAAACTTGGAAGACCTAATAATGTCCTCACACTCTCAAAAATAACTAGGCCTTGAGAGGATTTCTTACGAGTGCTGGCACAACGTCCCGAAAGAACTCGCGACGCCCCTAGTCAGCCGAAGAGAATCAACCAAGGTAAGGGTAGAGGGTCTGGTGCTTGCCTACACCGTCACCTATAGGGTAAAGGATGCCCTAGTTTTGGCCACTAAGAACCATCGTCCCATGTGAGCGTTCGAGTCTTGGGCTTCTTGGTAGTCAGCTAATAGTACCGAGTATTAGACGGGTCAGGTAGCCCCAACCGATACCGCACGCACTGCGCCTAAGCCTAACCCCCTCTGAATCAGGTCTCTGCCGCACTCGGGTTTTCTTTTCCCTGGGTTGATAGGTGGATTTTAAGCTCCCTGTAAACGTAAATTATATGTTTCAAATGTGAAGCGTGATCAAGGCGGCTTATTGGATGCCTACCCCCTTGATCCTAACTTAAACTATAATTTCTCTTGTGGCCCCTATGGGGAGAGTTTAGTGATTTGGTTTAAGTTATTTTTAGGTGGCTTGATTTTCTTAGTGGGTGAATGCATGTGAGCATATGGTGAACAATCTCATAATTTGAACATATGGATATCGGTGATCCATTACAAATGTCCCCTAGTTAAACTATGTGATGTTGTTCCTTGCTCAAATAAAAAGCATTTGCGGATAATGGGCCGCTTCCAAAACCTCCTAATTAGTCTATGTGAGTGACTAAAGGGAGATGGCCAATCACAAATATAGAGTGTTCATATTATTTTCTAGGGTCACCCAATGGCGCAAAGACAACAAAGATTACTTACTCTAACTTGCAATTAAATCCTAGTCCCGCAATTTCCTAAATGCAAAAATTGAAATTTAAACTAAGAAATTTCTACAATAGTTTATGGATGTGTGGTCATGAGCCACTTACTTGGACTAGTTAAACTAAGTGTGCATACTAGAATTTGCAAAAACATAAATTTTTCAGAAAGCAATGGTTAATTCGCCCCCTACTTAAACTATGTGAACACTTTTTGAAAAAAATAAATTTAAATGAAAACTATAAATGCCTACAAAAAGTAGAAAAAATCAGTCTTCAAAAGCTGTGGGGTATCAACACAGGTGTTGGCAGATACATTATGGGCTTCCCAACACACTTACAAGCAGGAAAAAAGCAACAGATAGGGAGAAAAAATATCTTTGTAAATTGTGTGCGAAACCTTCTGACAAGTGCGCCTTCCTGTGCGCAGGTCACTCTTAAATGCGCGCACTGCACATCTGTGTGTAAAAACAACGTACAAAATTCTTGCAAGTAAAAAATTAGGAGCTCCCTTATTCAGTCTGTCACCTTAGTGAGGCTTGAGACTGCAATATGGGTCAGAGGATTGTCAACTCCACTCCAGCATATACTAAGGGTCTCTTGCAAACGATGGCACAACCACATAAACTTGAAACACATCAGTGGAGTCGCCAATCCTGTTGTGGTGGATTTGACACACGGGTGTACGAAATCACACGCATTTAGAGAATGTGGTATTTTCTCTAAACCATAAGTAACAAGAAATATTTGTGGGGAGCTCAGAAGTATAAGACTTAAAATGAAGTAATACACTTAAGTATGCTTTGTTGAAAAAGCAAAATAAAAACATAAAAAGAAGCTAAATAGAGAGTTCTAAACAATAACAAGGTAAACAACGACTCGATGGCCTTCTTCTCATTGAATGCTTGGAATGAATACAAATCTTACCCACTTGCCGAAGGGCCTAGGCAAAGACTCTAGGACCCGACGCAAGGATGTTTTTCCTTCAAGTTCTGCCTTCTGACGCAGTTCAACTCTCTCTCTTTGCTGCAATGGACTGAAATTATTAAGTGGTCAACAATTGAGTCCCCTTCTTCAGCTCCTGCTCCTTGGTTCACACAAACAGCTGGTGTTTCTTGGGCAACTTTGGCCAGCATAGCCTTGTGCTCACACATTGTTCATCTCTTTGAGGGTTTATATAGGTGAGCATTCAAACCTCCTTCCCTCCCTTGGTGCATGGTGGATAGTGACCCAAGGGGGGAGCAATATTCCATTGTGGGCTGAAATATGATTTTGTGTGCTCACACAAGGCCTAAGGAGGCGCTGGTGCTGTCCTTAGGTGACTTTCACATAAGGAGAAACTATCATTTGCTTGCTTGTGGTCCCGGAAAGGGACTTTTTTCCATTTCCAAAAATGCGCGCTTATCGGGCTCCAGTGCGCGCAGAAGGTGCTCTTCTCGAAGGAAAAAGCACGCATTCGGGCATTTATGACTAGTTCAATATTGAATTGCTCAAAACCTTAGAGATTCTTGATATTTTTGATTCCATAATGTAACTCTGTCCTATAAATCCTTGGGCTCGACATTACTTTATGTCGTTTTCTGCTGTACGATTTTCCAGTGTTAACACCAAGATAGTAGTGAACATAACCCAAGTCAGTGATTTCAAAGACTTTCCTCAATTCCTTCTTTATGGATGCAATGTAGCTCTCGTTGTTCATTGTCGTCAAAATATCTTCTACTTACACCACAACATATATAACTTTTTTTCCAAAATTCTTTACAAACAAATTTGCATCATCAAGATCATAATGTTTGAAGCCAAGTTTTAGAGGATGCTCAGTTAGCTTCTCATACCAGGGTTGTGGTGATTTCTTGAGGCCATACAAGGATTTTACAAGCTTTCATACTTTTAGTTCTTGGCCCTTCACAAAAAATACTTTTGGTTGGGACATAAAAACATTCTCCTTTAGATATCCATTCAAGAAAGAAGTTTTTACATCCATCTGATGGAATTTCCAACTGTTCTGAGATGCCAAGGAAAAGAATGTCTGGATGGTAGCCCATTTTTATATGGGGGCAAAAGTCTCCTCATAGTCAACCCCTTCTTTCTGTGCAAATTTTTTTTGCCACAATCCTGGCTTTGTGCTTGTCAAGTGAGCCGTATTATTTATACTTGTTCTTGTATACCCACTTGCAGCCAATTGATTTGGTTCCCAATGGAGGATCAACTAGCTTCCAAGTGCCATTATTTATCAAGGCATCATATTCCTTCTGCATCACTTCATTGCATTCATCATGAGAAGCAACTTCTTTGAAGGAAGTTGGTTTAAAATTTGTAGACAAATTCAATTCACAATTATAAGATTAAACATCCATATCAACAGGTGAATCAAAATCATTTACATCACCTCCATTTTTCCTAGTGGAAATTCTTGTTCTTGTCTTTCCAACCTCATCAGAATTAACATTTTCAGGTGTCTTTGTCAGCCATTTTGGAGGACCTTTATGAGATTTCCCAGGTTGCTCAATTGACTGAGTTGGGGCTGAATCAAGACTTAGTCTCCCAATTCTTTCAATTACATCACTCAAAGTGTCATCCATGGTTGGAGCTTCATGTGGGGGAGAAAGTGCTTCAAAATAATATTCCATAGATTGATCCAATATAGGAATCCCCCCTTCAGGATGTGGAATTTGATTATCAAATTCTTGAAATGACTTTGCATGCCCCAATCTATCCAAGCAATCAAGCTGTCGCTCAACAACATTTTCAGCCTTGGAAGATTCAAGAAAGATGACATCTCTAAATACTACAAACTTCTTATTAAATTCATCATAGAGATGCTATGATTTCGAGGTATTTGAATACCCCAAGAAGATACACTTTCGATTCCTTGCACCAAGTTTATTTCTTTGTTCCTTAGGTATCAAGACATAAAATATGGAACCAAATACCTTGAGATGCTTTACCGAAGGAATGTGGCCATGCCACATTTCATAAGGAGTCTTGTTTCTAATTTCATTATAAGGACACCTATTCTTTATATACATATCACATAGAACTGCATCAACCCAAAACATCAATTTTAAATTCTTGAAAAACATCATGGAACATACCATATTTAAAATTGTCTTGTTCATTCTTTAAACTACTTTGTTCTATTGGGGATTATAAGGTACAATTGTTTGATGTTTGATCCCATGTTTGCGAAGATAGTTTTAAAATTCATTTTAAGTGTATTATTTTCCATTATCAATGTGTATAGAGCCAATATGATTTTGTGCATCATTTTCAATCCATGCATGAAAGTTCTTGAATGTTTGAAAAGCATCATATTTGTTCTTCAATAAATAAACCCAACACATCATGGTGTAGTCATCAATAAATGTCATCGTATATTTATTTACATTTGCAAAAGGAACAAGCATTGGGCCACATAAATCTGAATGAATGAGTGAAAGTTTTCTATCTGCTCTAGAATGTGAATCATGAAAAGACCGTTTGCTATGCTTTCCTAGAATACAAGCATCACATTGCTTAAGTTTCCTAGGAATTGTAGGTAAACTAGTAACACCATTTTTCTTCAACAATCAAAGGTTGTAATATTTAAAGTGTCCAAATATAGCATGCAATAAAAGAATTGATGGAAATGTACCTTCATCATAGTGAGAGATGAATACAAAGTTTTTTGCACGATCATAGGTACCTTGCAGCCTTAGAAGTCTTTATTTTTCTATCCCCGTCATGACAAGTGAGCGATCTAATGGTTTTTTTACCTCAACCTTGCCATAAAACATATGAATGGAGTGTCCTTCTCGCAGATGTGGACTAAAGACAAAAGTTTCTCCTCAACTCTAGGAGGTATAAACCTCATGTAAAATAAAGTCTAGAAGACCAGGCAGTTTGAGCCTCATTGTGCCAAGCCCTGATGGCTTGAGTTTTTATTTTTCTGCAAAGTATACTGCTCCATTAAAAATGTTAGTAAATTCTTCAAAAAATTCTCTTCTAAATGTCATGTGGCATGTTGCTCCTAAATCAAGCAACCAATCATTTTTCCAAGAAACAAGTGAAGCATTAAAAAAGTCTTTAGTTACTCAAATATTACAATGTGCCACAACATAAGGAGCGGATTCAAGTGCTTTACCTTTCTCTTTTTCATGATTTTTACCTTTGGCTTCATTTATTTCTTGCTCTATTCTCTCCCAAGGAAGCTTACATGTGGATGCATCATGTCCATCTCTATTGCAACGTGTGCAATGAAGATCAAACTTTTCTCCTTGAAATTGTCTACCCCCTCCCCCACCCACCGCCTCTAAATTTTTTTCTTCATCTTCCTCTTCGTCCACCTCTTCCTCTAGAAGAGTATTGAGCATGATTATTCTCTCTATGTGCAAGACACACAGGTTCTTCAAAATATTGAAGAGTTGTCTTCTTCCCAAAATATTTTTCTCTCTCAACAAACTTATTCTCAAGGGAGTCAAAGGTAATATCCTTGAGATTTCCACTTGCATGCAATGACTCAAGATAATGTGAGTAAGTGGGATATAATGCCTTGAAATAAAATATGAGAGGTATGTCTATTTCAACACTAGTTATTTTAATGTCATGCATAATATATCTTACTTCTGATGCTAAATCAAGAGGGTCATCATTTCTCAATTTAAGATTGAACAATTTAATCATCAATTGGACAAATTCAAGTTCAAAGTGTGAGTCATACAATTCTTTCAACTTCTTGAAGGCATCAAAAGAATTTGAGAATGATGTAATATGGTGACTCGCCTATTTATTTTCAAATGTTGTAATCAAGGCTTAGGCCTTGCTGTTCTTGTATTCCCAAATGGAGATATCCTTGTCTAAGGTGGGATTTTCAGGTTCATTTTATTCGTCTCCTACACAAACTCCTTTCCACAACTCATTGAAAATGAGAGTGTGTTTTATTTTCTAGGACTACTCAAGATAGTTGTCATTGCTAGTTAGAACCACTCCCATAATAGATATGAGTGAATGCATTCTAAATATGTACAGTGAAAAAAAAATATACTCTATTACCAATATGCCAATACTGTAAAACAAACTGGAATTCTGGTGCTAATTTGTGAAAAAAAATTGTGCTTTATACAACAGATATATATTTGGGGAAGACAATATATGGGGGAGGTTTTATTTGGGGGAGGTGGGATATGGGGGAGGACAGATAACATTTGAAAGGATTTTAATGGTGTAATAAAGGGTCGATGTAGTTGGGGTGAAATGGAGGGCTAATGCATTCGAGGTGTAGTCAGAGTGCAATGGAGGGCCGATGCAGTCAGTGTAATGTAGTGCTGTTGGGGTGTAATGGAGGGCTGATGAAGTCGATGTAATGGAGGGCCAATGTAGCGTATTACATTGTGGCGTAGTGCAGTCAGGGTGAGGGAGATGCAAAAATTTCACAGTGGGAAGATGTCGAGTATGGGAGCACAGAGGTGTGGGAAGCATGTATGGAGCGCAGCGTGTCAGTGACTATGACGAGGCTGGCATTGATTCGGATTTATGAAAGAATGAAATAATATATGAAAATAAACATAAACACAGAGATGCAGTAGAAATAAAACTTCATTTCATTAATATCATAGAACAAAAATATGCTTACATACATAATGGAAATAAACATCTAGGGCATTGGTATGCTTATCTCTGAGAAGATATGTGGCGGCTACATGCCTCTAAACTATGTTACAATGAGGCTCAAGGGCCTATTTATTATTGAGAAACAATGGAGAACCCTAAACATCCAAAAATGTAACCCTAAAAGATGAAGCGCTAAAACTATGGGCCCCGTTTGGGTAAATTGGTGTTTCAACTTCCCGGGGACGTAACTTTGGCATATGATCTCCATTTGACACGCTCAATACCTCGTTAGAAAAATATATTTGAGGAGTAAAACTTTCAATGTGAGCAATATTGGTCGATGTACCCATGTTGCTCCCGGTTTTCCAAAAAAACGTCATTTAGGGCCTTAAAATGGCTCTGAAAGTTTAAGACCTGAAAAAACTGCTAAAAATAGTAAGTTGTGCTAAAATGAAAAACCGAAAGAACTAATGGTGGTGTTTTGAATGGAATAGGTGGGTGGTCACCAATATCCACCTGAATTATTAGGGCCCCAAAATAGCGCCGGATGTACAGGACCCGAAAACCTGCTAAAAATAGTAAGCTGTGCTGAAAGTGAAAAATTGAAAGAACTGATGGTGTGGGTCCAAATGGAATAGGTGGGTGGCCACCAATATCCACCTGAATCAGGTACCAGAGGAAGGTCAGAGGAGGCGTGATTCCATAGTGGGGAGGAGGCTTGATGCCACAGTTGGGAGGAGGTAGCGTGTAGGAGGCGTGCTCCGATGCTAGGGCTATGAGCGAGAGCCACAATTATATAATTTCTTATACATGGATATACTTCAATGTGAGAGAAATTATGGTATGTGGTTCTATAATTAAAATATTCTAAACTCTTTTTTCCAAGTATACAAATCAAAACAAACTGCTGTGACCACATATAGGACTGTGAACGAGAGCACGTTTTGCAAGAGCGTATGCAACGTGGAAATCATATGCTGTGTAGTGGTTAGCACTCTAGACTTTGAATCAAGATCAAATGCAGGTCGTGCAAAGGGTGAGGGGCATGCACCGTAGGATGAGAACAATGTGGACTGTGTGTATGGAATGTTGTGGGAGAAGCACGGTGGGGCACTCGTATAACATGTTCAATGCACATGATTTTGTAGGAATATGATAGAGGTGTCAGTATGCAAAAAAAATACATAACAAAGACAGGAGGAAGTTATAAGAGCATAGAGGGATGCCAAAAATGGAGCTGGCTCTGATAACATGTCAGTCCAGGAGGTAACTCCATAAGATGAATTTTATTTTGCATTAAGGGCACACACAAATATATACATGGTGGGAGAGACTCTTGGGATTCATATCCCAATGTCTCTTCATATTCCAACTCTCCTTATTTTCTATTTACATTATTTTACATTTTCACCCAATCCCAAGGATTAGGTGTCAACAATGCCCATTAAGATACTTTACTACCATAGGTCAACATATATATGTTGAGAAAACAACTCCAAAAATAGAAGAAAAGAGAGATCAACGCCTTAGAAATCAGCCACTTCGAGGGGGGAACCTCCAATACATTACATAAATGAACAATTCTGGGATGATACAAAACACCTCCTTTCTATATATAGGAGTCCATGGGGCCACAATGTAATCCTAGTGGGGCCACAATGTAATCCTAGCCGACCTAAAAATAATAATTTAAGGGCACAATAATAACAATATGGGCTTTACATGGGTACAACAATAACAATAAGGGGGTTACACTAACAACAATAAGGGGCTTTACTAGTAATATAGGGACCTAAAATGCTCCTCTCAGTTGTCCTCAACACTTGAGTAGCTCCGTGTGCTTTTGTATAAAATTCTCATCCTCCCATGTAGAATCTTCAGTGGGTAAGTTCTTCCATTTGATGAGATACTCTGAAATTGATCGATTTCGCAGTTGTCGAGTTCTTGTTTCCATGACTGCTTCAAGTTCCAACATCGTTTTTCCTTCCTCATCAAGTTCTGGTAATATTGTTTAAACTAGAAGTTTGTCTCCTATAACCTTTTTTAAGCATGAAACATGGAAAACTGGATGCACTCGTGAAGAAGCAAAAAGCTCCAATGTATGCCATAGTACCAATCTTTTGCAAAACCTTGTAAGGACCATAGTAATTTGGCGATAATTTATTATCCTTCTTAGCTTTCTTGAGGGACATTTGTTTTTATGGTTGTGGCCGTAAAAATACCCAGCCTCCCACATCAAAACCTCTCTCACTGCAATGTTGATATGCCTGTTGTTTCATTCGATTTTGTGCCAAATTTAGGTTATCCTTTAAGAGTTGGAGAACTTCTTGTTTATGCTCGATATGATCCTCCACTGCTTGAACCCCAACATTTTCCCTTAAAGAATATGTGATGGATGGTGGATGATATCCATAAAATTCCATAAATGGGGTCATTTTTGTTGTAGTATGGAAGGAAGTGTTATACCACCATTCAGCGAGAGGTAACCACTTGACCCATTGTGCTTGCTTATCAGATACAAAACAATGAAGATATCCTCCAAACATTTATTTACTATCTCTATTTGACCATTGGATTGAAGATGATAAGATGAGCTATGAGCTAGTTGAGTACCCAAACAAGAAAATAATTCTGTCCAAAAATTTCCTGTAAAAATGGGATCTCTATCACTTACAATAATCTTCGGGTTTCCATGTAGCTTTTGAATTGTTTCCATAAATGCAGTAGCAACTGTACTCACTTTAAATGGATGAGATGATGCACAAAAGTGTGCATACTTGGTAAGTTTATCAACTACCACCATGATGACACTCCTTCCTTCGGACTTAGGTAAACCTGTGATAAAATCCATTGAAATCTCCTCCAAACATTGACTTGGAATGGATAAAGGTTGTATAAGACCTAGGGTCTTAATTGTCTCAACTTTATTTTGCTAGAAAACCAAAAATTCTGCCACAAACTTTTGAATATCAGATTTAAGGCCATCCCAAAAAAATTCTTTCTTCATCTTGTGGTAAGTTTTTAAAAATCCCAAGTGTCCTCCTAAAGGAGAAGCGTGCAATTCCAAAAGAATCTTTTGTTTTAGTTTGGAATTCTTGCAAATATATAAGCAATATTTGTACCATAAGGAATCATTTTTCCAACTAAATGTATCAGATGAACTAGGATCTTGCTGCAACTTTTGAAAGAGAGTATGTACTTCTTCGTCCTTCTTCCATTCATCCCTTGCTTCGATTATCCAATTTGGTTGGATAATTGAAATGGAACAAAGCAATGCTTCCACCTCTTCATCCTTTTTTGAGAGTGCATTTGAAACAAATTTAGCTTCCCTTTTTTGTAGACGATTTCAAAGTCATAACCCAACATCTTTGTGACCCATTTTTGCTTCTCTTTTGAAGACAGTCTTTGTTCCAAAAAGTTTTTAATACTATCATGATCATTTTTTACCTTGAAGTGTATTCCCATTAGGTAAGGTCTCCATTTATTTAGTGCATGTACAACATTTCCTTCTTATAAATAGCCTTTTGTAAATACTTTCCTTTGATTGAACGACTTTCAAAAGCAATGGGTCTTCCTTCTTGTATTAAAACAACACCAATTCCATTTCTTGAGGCATCACATTCCATAATAAAGGTTTTTGTGAAGTCTGGCATAGCTAATACTGGTGCTAGGCACATTGCCTCTTTAAGATGTTCAAAGGCCTTAGTTGCTTAAGGAGTCCATGAAAATGCATCTTTCTTCAATAATGTTGTTAGAGGTGCTGCTATTATCCCATAATTCTTAACAAAATTGTGATAATACCGTGTTAACTCAAGAAATCCGCGCAACTGCTTTATGGTTGTGGGGACTTTCCATTCCTTAATGGCTTTAATTTTGTTAGGGTCTACCTTAAAACCCTCGTGAGATACAATATGACCCAGATATTCCACCTCTTGTACTCCAAAGAAACATTTGGATTTTTTTGCATATAATTGTTTCTACTCCAATAGTTTGAGCACCCTATGAACATGTTGCACATGATCCTTCCAAGACCTGCTGTAGATTAGTATATCATCAAAAAATACTAGCACAAATTTTCTAAGGAAGGGTTTGAAAATGGAATTCATCAACCCTTGAAATGTAGAAGGTGCATTGGTAAGGCTAAAAGGCATGACCAAAAATTCATCATGACCCTCATGAGTTTGAAATGTTGTTTTCAGAATATCTTCAGTCTTCATTCTAATTTGATGATATCCTGAACAAAGATCCAACTTGGTAAAATAAATTGCTCCATGTAATTCATCCAATAATTCATCAATCATAGGAATGGGAGATTTATCTTTAATATTGAGCATATTTATCTCCCTATAATTCGATTGGCAAGCAGATCCATCTTTCTTGCAACTAACACATCGGAGCAAAGAAATGACTTTGATTAGGCTGAATTATAATGCCTTCTAACATTTCAATCATACATTCAATTTCGCTCTTTTTGACATAAAGATATCCTCAGGTTGGCCCGATGTTTGAGGAAACATCTGAATCAATGAATAGCACATCATGGATTGCATTGTGTGGGAGTCCTTTGGAAGTATCACCACCTGAATATCGCAAGACTTTTGAGATCTAGAGAAATAGCATTTTGATGTTAATTTCAGGAGTATACCTGGGCAATGATTGTTTTATTTTTGTCTTGGAAGTCATTATTATTGGTTCTTATTATCTTTCCGGATTCCCCGGACACTCCATAATCATCCTTCAAAAAATAAGAAAGTTCTGAAAATTAAAAGCATTCACCCTGAAAGATTGTAACCATTGTACTCCTAGTACAACATCAACACCTCCCATTGGGATGGAAAACATTGGACTATTCAATACATATTCCCCCATGGCTAGCTTGATATTATGGAATTTTCTAGAGAAATTTATAGTTCCTCCATTTGCAACCATCACTTGAAATTCTGGTGTTGGGTATAGGAAATAATTCAATTCCTTGGCTACCTTACAATGAATAAAATTATGGGTACTAACCGAATCAATCAACACTATTACCTTTTTCTTCTTGATATGTCCTTTTATCTTGAGAGTTTAAGGAGTGGTAATTCCTACCAATGCGTTACATGATATGGTCAGACTCATTTCTTCTTCTTCTGGGGTTTCTTCCTGGTGTTTATCCTCTACTTTTGAAGTTTCTTCTTCATTTTCTTCCTCCTCTTCACAATCTATGTAAAATAATTTCTTCTCAGTGCACTTATGACCTTTAGTGTATTTGATATCACAACTGTAGAAAAGCCCTTTTTCTATTTTCTCTTCCAATTGTTGTGGTGTCAACCTTGTAGGTTGTGGAAGTCTAGGAATAGCAACACTTCCATCTTTATAGATGTGTGTGGTAGGCTTCCTTATCGCCATAATTTTACATTCAATTTTTCTTGCCAACCTGAATTCCTTCTCCAATGAATCAAGTTCCCAAATGCGAACTTCATGTTGGATGTTATCCTTTAAAGTCCCTATGAAGACATCAATCGTGTGTTCCTCTGGAATATCAGTTAGCCTTATATTCAATTTTTGGAGGTCCTTAATGAGCTCCGCCACTAAACCCTTTTGTTTGAGATTTATCAATTGGCTAAAGAAGGTGTTTCTCTTTGTATCCTCATAATGTGCTATCATTTCCTTCGTAAAAATTGACCAACTGACAATTTTTTTACGAGAGAAAAGCCATCGATACCATACAAATGTATTTTGTTCTAAATGTAAAGTGGCAATGCGTACCTTTTGTGTGTTTTGCATTTTATTGAGATCAAAATATTGCTCCATCTGTAGTATCCATGTTACAGGATCCTTGTCATCAAACTTCCTCATATCCATCTTTGGAATATGGTGGTTCTTCAATCCAACATTAGAGTTTATGAAATCATGATTAAAATTTATTTTATTCTCATCATGAGTTTCCTCTACTATATTTTCGCCATTAGGAATCATTTCGTGTATCAACTTTGTCAAACCTTCCATGTATGCTTTTAGATCATTCTTTATGTTTTCCATGTTTTCTTTCATTTTTTCTTCCATGTCCTCCATCTTAGCTTCCACGCCTTTCCTTAAACCATCCATCTTCACTTCCACACCTTTCTTCAAAACTTCCATTTCATTTTTTGCGGCTCTTTGCGAGAGCGAAATTTGGTGCACTTGCTCTTGTAATTTTAATAGATCATGTTGCAATTCTTCATCTTCATGAGTCATAGTAGAGTATTTTGAGGGCTTAATAGGTGTTGAATTATTTTTAGGAGGTGTTTCAGAACCCAATACAGAAATATATGCTAAATAGGCCCTTGGAATCACTTCAAATTGACTTATTTACACAAGACTTATGCAATTCGGAAAACAAAATACACACATTTTTCTTGCTTTTTAGGAGCTTGATATTGAAACTGAATTATCTCTGTGATTATAGATCTTCAATATTTAAAAGTTGTCCCTAGGGTAGCCTTTTGAATCCTCTTTCGAATGCCACCGGTCTGACCTGATTTGGATTCTTCAAGGCAAAGTTATGTCCAATCTCCCAGAATGACCTAATTATGGACTAGTTCAGTAGAGCGAACTTGTACGAATTGCCACGTGTCACAGTTTCCTCCTTCGGCTCTAAATGTGATAGAAAATAAACCACTATCTGTGTACTTGTGGCCACTTTTTATAGAATTCCAATTTGATGCTCAGAGAGAGAGTTATGAAGATTTTCCCACGATCACCTCTTTGAGATGAAATTTGGGAGCTTGAACAATCCCTAACTTCCACGGACCATATCTCCGAAAATATTGTGAACCAAGCTTTGAAATTTTGCGACTATCTTTTTATGGATTTCTTCTTCACTCCCTAAAAATTTCAGCTTCTGAACCTTCGTAGAAAAAGAGTTATAGACAAAATTCCACGATGACCTATTTATGTTAAATTCAGGAGCCTGCAAAATACCTAACTTCCATAGATCATATCTCTGAAAATGTTGCGAACCAAGCTCTGAAATTTTGCGATGATCTTCCTCAAGATTTCATCTTTTCACTCTAAAAATTTCATCTTCTGAATCTTCGTATAAAAAAAGGTATAGTGAAAATTCCACGATGACTTGTTTGGGGTAGTGAAACCCTAGAATCCAAAGCTATGATACCAAATGTTGAGAAACCAGCTCCAAAAATAGAAGAAAAGAGAGATAAACACCTTAGAAATCATCCACTTTGAGAGGGAAACCTCCAATACATTACATAAATGAACAATTCTTGGATGATACAAATGACAAAACCTCATTTCTATATATAGGAGTCCATGGGGCCACAATGTAATCCTAGCCAACCTAACAATAATAATTTAAGGGTACAATAATAACAATATGGGGGTTACAGGGGTACAACAATAACAATAAGGGGGTTACACTAATAATAATATGGGACTATACTAGTAATAAAGGGACCTAACAACCTACGAGTGTATGAGATCTAAAATTTCCTTAGATTTAATCTCACTACTTGCAAATTTATTCTTTACATTCTTTCCTAGAGCACATCCCTTACAAATCCCTTCACGATCTCCTTTTATTTCTGGAATTCCATTGACCATTTGACTTAGGGATGGAAATATATTATAATGAATATTTCCATACCTTCTATGCCATAGTTCAGAAGGACTCACTTCTAGGTTAACTAGAGCTTGAGCTAGGGGAGTGTCTATGCAATGTCCCTTCATGAATCCCAATCACCCTTGCTTCATTAATATTGGATCCCTTACCCTAAACCAAAACCATGCCATCAACAAAATCAACTTTATCACCGTTATCCTCTAGACAAGAAAAATAAAGTAATTTTTTCTTCAAACTTGGAACATATAAATTTTTTTTTAGGTGAATACTTCCACGTCACTCAAGCTCCAATGATGTAGATCCAATGCCTTTCACTGGTTAGATTTTGTTATCTCCAAGTTCTATAGAGTGAGACAAGTTTCCCTTAGATAGGTTTTGGAGTCGAGTACATTCTCCCATCATATGTATGGAGGCATCACTATCAATAACCCATACATTCTCATGCTTGAATGTGCCAAATAAAGTGAAGAATAAGATTCCATCTATTTTTTCCTTTTCATGCTTGGAGATGATTTTGAATAGAAAATTCTGGATAGATTTAACAAGATTTACAAGAACATTGAAACCCTTCCTTATAACCCTTTCCATAGTGCCAACAAATATGTGATATTTAGTCGCCTTCTTGCACCTTAGCTCTGATACCATGTTGGAAAATATGGATTCTTGTAAATTAGAAATTATTTTCCTTAACAAGATAATTACTTGTGATATTATTTGGTTCTTTATTACTTCTTTAGAATTTTTCATTAAGTAATTACCAAAAAAATGAATGTCACAAAGAGACAAAGTACACTAGATATAGGCTCCAAGCCAGGGAAAAACCCCTCCGAGAGGAAAATACAAAAAACACTTCTCTTCTTCTTTAGAATCTGCTTACAAAAGAGACTTCTAAGACCAAAGACCAAAGCCAACAAGATCCTCCTTGAGACAACTTCCAAAACTTCAATACTGCTACATTGCTACTACAACTTCGACCCTTGCAATAGAATTTTGGGCATGCAATTTAAGCCCCTTGCACTGCCACACAATTTTGTTCTCCTACAACTAGAAACTTCACAAACCCTAGTGAGACAAGAGAAAAAAATTCTTGACAAAAAATTGACTTTTTTCTCTTCTTTTTCATCCTCCCTGCTACTCTTCTTCTCCTTCACTATTGCATATCAAACTAGCTTGAGATGTGTGTCCAAATGAGGTTGAGATCCCTTGTATTTATAACCTTTCTTAAGGGTCGAATAACCATCCATTAGGAAGACTTGATATTTCTCTTGGGCCGACTTGGTATTGGGCTTATCCATGGATTTTCTTGATAAATTAAATATTTTTCTTCATTAAAATGAGTCAAAATGGGACTATGACACATGACCAATATTATTCTTTATCCTATAAAGACCTAGAAGACCTAAGAGCACAAAGAACATGCTTTTGAATCAAACTTGAGTATTAAACCCATACTCCAAAAATAAAATATAATTTCCTTTCTCTTTCTATTTATTTTATAAATAATATACAATTTCATGATTACAATTACATCATAATGAAGACCAAACCTAGTTACAATTTTCAACAATACCTTACTGGAATCTGAGGGTTTTTTGTATAGTTATAAAATGTTGTCATCAAACCCTCTCTTGTATTTATTTCGAAGTTTTGAAATCCACCAATGCTGCTAGGAATGGGTGAATTTTTCCCAGTGCCTTTTTTTTAGAATATCCCATTATTCATCTTTCATAGTCACCGAGAAAAACAAATCATCCCGCCTACCTATGATATATATATATATATATATATATATATATATTACGTATAATCTTGCATCGCATTTTCCATAGTTGTTAGTTTTGGCCATCAAAATTCTCGACCCTAAAACTTTCTTTTTCCATTTCCCCCACTCAAACCAGGAACCCTCATTTCATGTGATTTTTATCATCCAAATAAACCTTTGGATTTGATACTTGTGGTTAGGAATTGGGGTCCAAATGTGAATAAAAAAATTCCTCTAAATTAGGAAGATAATTATGCTCCACAACCAACAAATGGTGATCTTATAGATAGACAATGTACATGCTCACATTTCTGGTGAGATTTCTCTCTTTTGGCTCAAGTTTTAGAGATTCATGATCTTGAAACATTTGTAGAAGCTTCTATACATCTAGATTGGAATATAACAATGCATGAATAATATTGTTCATCATTGGAGAATGATACTTGATATCTTGTATCTCTAATGAAAGTAATAAAACATGTCAAATTTACATGAGTTATGCATTAAAGGGGTGTTGAAAGGCATAATGACCAATTATTTTCCAAAGGATTTTTACAAGTTGAAGGAATTGACTATAATGAAACATTTTCCACTATATCCAAAATGAATTCCTTTTGTCTTGTTTATCCCTTTTCACCTCGCATAAATGAGAGGTCCATTAAATGGATGTTAAGTATGCCATTTTGCATAGGAATTTTCAAGAAGAAATTTATATGAAACAACCTCTTGGTTATGTTTACAATGACCTTATTTGTGTGTTTCCTTAAGAAATATATCTATGGTCTTAAGAAAGCTCCTCAACCTTGGTATGATAAAATGGATAGATTTATTCTTGACACTATTTTCTAGATGTCATTTTTACTTTAACGTCCATATCAATAACATAGAAATCCATCTCATCAAACTTGTTATTTTTTTTTATGACCTTATCCTCACTAGTAGCAACCATAAGAGTTTAAGCCAAGTGAAATCCAATATCAATAAGAAATTTTAAATGATCGGCTCAAGTTAGTTTCACTAATTTCTTGGCCTCCAAGTATAGCAAACCAAGGAAGGAAGGAATTTCTTGGCCTCCTTTCCCAATCTAATTTTGTGTGTTTCCTTCTTTTCCAGTTCCACATGGAAGATCATAAACCAACCTGATCACCTTCTAGTTTGGAGTCAAACTTGTTGCCACCTATACTATATCAAAAGTAGATGTCACTTTGTATGATTAGTTAGTTGTTACTGTTTTTAACTCATACCTATCCTAATATTTCCTTTCTTAGTGGTGTTGTTTCCTGGTATATAAAACACCTTATAGAAGCCATTGGAACGTGTAAAAAATGATACTTTGATATCTATGGGGTACAAGTACATTTAGGATACATTACAATTCAGTGGGGACTCCTTTTTCGATTAGTTTAATTTATTCTGATTTGGCTAGTGTTCCTTCTGATTGAAAATTTTCTGTAGGTTATGTTTTTAGTCTCGGTTCTTAACTTGTCACTTGGGCTCGTAATAAATAGCAGGGTCTTAATCTTTCTTTAGTAGAAGCATAATAGCGATAACGCAAGTCAAGAAGTAGTGTGACTTTGAAAAATCATTTTAGCGTTTGAATTCTAGCAACAACATTTGACCACACTCTGGTGTGATAATTAAAGTGCCATCATGCTCATCAGGGATCCATTCAACATCAATTTCACAACAAACACATTAAATTTAATTCACTAGAAATCTCATTCATGATTATAGTTTTAGTGTTGCTTTTCCCTACACATGATCAAGTTGTATACATTTCACAAAGTATATTATAGAAACAAAGTTTTCTGAACTTCGATGTATGTTAGGAGTTCCATAAATTTTAGTTAAGGGGTATGAGCTCTAAAGCCTATTTCCTTATCCTATTGTTTTCCTTCATAAATCCTTCAATACTATCCCAAGTTGTTTTTGGAGGGTGATGTTAAGATATTTAGACACTTATGGGTTTGTTAAGATTAAATTGGTTTAATGTGGATTTTAGTGTGCATTTTTTATTATGTAATATGATGGTCATGCTATGTTCTAGATGTAAAGTGATTTTGTGACTCATATTATGTTGGAAATACTGAGAGGAGGGGGGGGGTGGTGAATCAGTATTCCTTTCAATTAGTATTATTATTAATCTTTCAGAGCATTAGTTAATCTACAATTATTATCAGTGTTTGTACAATGATAGCAGTAAACAAAAGCAACACAACTGCACATAGTTTTTAAGGTGGAAACCCTCTCCAGGACAAAAACCACCTGAATTTTTTTCTAATAATTCTTTAATATTCAACTCCAACTGAAAATAAATCTCCAACTTCCTAGAATCTAGAAAAGCATTATTCTCCAACTCCCATTGGATGGATGCTCCAACGCCCGAGATTCTTCAGTAGTCAACTGTACGGATGCCCCAACACCTAATGAGCTACAACTCACCCTAGCAACACCCTACCACCCTGAAGTTTTTACAGGCTTGAACCTGTTGGTGACTTCATGCACCAGCCTAGCACCACCCTACCACCCTATAGAAGAATAAAAGAAGAATGGACTCTTGTACTAGGGAAAATGGTCCACTTTACAATGATATAGAATGATGTAGAAGAAGAATACAAACTAGACCATAACACCAACTATGACACAACCACCTAATGATGATCCTAGACCTCCTGACACTGCCTCTTCAACTCTTGGCAGACAGACACTTGTACAATTTTTACAATGATACATTTACAATGAATTAGTACAATGATACCTTTATAATGAATGTATGCAGTGCTGCCTACTTGAATACTTCATGTGGTGAAATTCTTGCTTATGTTCTGCACCTTGATTGTTGCTCTTTTCATGCTACCCTTTGCTGCCCCTTTCTTTGCTTTGCTGCCCTAGAAGTTCTGCTCCTTTGCAGCCCTTGAAAACACATGATCTAGCTTTTTCTTTCCTTCTAGGATCTCAATATTGAATCTTGTGTATCTCTGTAATTTCAGATCTCCAATATGTGATTTTCGGTTCTATAGTAGTCCTTTGAGTCTTCTTCCTAATTCCATAGGTTTGACCCAATTTGGAATCTTCAAGAGAGAGTTATGCCCAATCTCTCACAATGACCTTATTATGCATTGGTTTAGTAGAGTGAACTTGTACGACGTGCCACGTGTCATTGTTTATTCATTAGGCTCTGAAATTGATACAAAGAAAACTATAGTCCGTGCAATATCTGCCAATTTTTACATAATTCCAATCTGATACTCAGAGAGAGTTATGACGATTTTCCCAAGGTCACTTCTTTGAGATGAAGTTTAGGATCCTACAAAATCACTGACTTCCACAGATCATATCTCCGAAAATATTGTGCACCTTGATCTGAAATTTTTACAGGAGCTTCCTTAGGATTTTTTCTTCACCTCACAAAAATTTCAGCTTCTGAACCTTCTTAGAAAAAAATTGATAGCACAAATTCCATGATGACTTGTTTAAGGTAGCGAAATCCTTACATGAGGAGGATATGAGGATCACAATTTATATAAATTCTTAGGTTGAGAAGGTCCTCAACAAGTGAATGTGGGATTGATTTTAGGAGCTTAAAAATTATTAATTATTGAATTTTAATGACCCATGCCAAAACCCCATGGGGTTTTAGCCCACTAACTGGGGTTACAAACTTCAAACATGAATATCTCTCAAACCGTGAAGAATTACATGGCGTGCCATATATCAACGGAAACATATCGACAAGTAGAAACCATAAAAATAATTCCTGACCCATAATATAGTAATTTTGTAGGTCAAAATTTCCATGCAAGATCGGGGTAGCCCCTAGTGTTGCTTGGGTTGACATCAATGACAACCACTGATCAACATATTCTCCTTGATATTAATAACTATATTGATTTGTGGCTTAACACTTGATTGTTCCATGAGAAATACCATGGAAGTTCATTCATTGATGATCGATTGTGAGAAAATATTATGAACATTTTTTTCCTTTGCATTAATATATCTTCTAGTTACTAAGTTGGTTGGGATTATGGATTGTTTCCCTCTTTGAGGCTTTTAACTACATAAAAACATTGGCATATTGATGTTTGATTTTTTTGTGTGAGAGATTTTTAAAGGTGTTCGTGTTGTGGAAATACTTAATTTTTTTCAACATAGAATCATTTCTTGCCTTAACATTTACTCTTTTCCCAAACCTTGTCCACAAGTTGAGAAAATTTTCTAGAGTTAGAAAATCTTCGCGTGTTGGACTGCCTCCAAGGTTGTTCATGTCAACAGTGTAGTTTTGAAGGGATTTATCTGTTCTTATTCATCTATAATAACATCCATAAATGTGCCCACATTGTCCTAGGAATTTAGTGATTTTCTCGTCATCATTGAACAACCTCTAGCTGGTTATATTGTTTGGAACTAAGGGTCTAAAAGTCAAATCAATAGAGAACCACCATTTAAAGGAAACAAACCCAAATGTATCATTAATTTATGTATTGGTAGCTACATATGTAAAGAATTAATATTGAATCCATCAACATTGTTAATTAACTTCCAAACCTTTGATTGGCAGCTACGTAGATGGGGGGAAGATAGTGTATGCAATTTTTTACCTACATGATGATAGTTTCTAAGTCACTATAAACCTTCAAGCATTTTAACTTTAAATTGATAGCTTCTGTATACCTTGAACCAAATTCTCATACTCTTCTATGTTATTGGTATATTCAAACTCCAATTAATAGGAAATCAAAGTCCTTTTTTTTTGTGGGTCGATATGTGTTAGGTGATCCAAATATGTTAATGCAAAGTTAGGATAAAATATTTAATAAATATTAGAGATACTAGAAATAGAATTTTGTTATTAAAAATACGACTCTAGAATAGAGTTGTTTCTAAGACTCAAAAATAGGAATAAACTTAGTAGAGTGGTTAGAAAGTCATTTATTGTAAATGGATACTTGTTATTTTTTCAAGTGATCCATATCTAAATTAAGTTAGGACATATTTCTTATAAATAGGTTAGTATCCTATTTTTCAAGTTAGTAGAAGTTTACATTTGTAAACTCTGCAACTTTCTATGTAATTTCTTTTCCATAATCAATAAAAGTACGTGTTTGAGGACATTCTTTACCAGGCATTGGAAAAAGAATGATTTCAAATGTATGGTATGTCCCAACATTCAAACAAAATTTATTGTCTTTAGTCACAATTCGACAAGTAGGGCATATGGCAATTATGGAAGATGGCTTAGTTAAAATAAACTCAGTTAAACAAAACATGAAAACAGTGATGACAGTTTATGAAGATGGAAAACTGTTAAGGATAAAAGGGACAATTATTCCAAGAAATTTTGATTTTGCCGGAGCAGCAAGTACAGATATTTCACCAATCTGATTATGGCATGTCAGATATGGCCATCTCAACTTTGACATTCTCTCTCGGTTACAAAAATAGGGAATGGTTAAAGGACTTCCTACCTTCAGAAGGGAAAATGCAAAGTGTGAATCTTGCATTTCTGGAAAAGAACATCAAGAGACTTTTCCTACAAGTTCAAGGCACGCAAACAGGCATTTGCAGTTGGTTCACAGTGACATTTGTGGACCCTTCCCAACTTCGCTTGGAATTTGCAGATATTTTCTACTCTTTGTTGATGATTTTAGCAGGATGACTTGGGTATATTTCTTGAAGCAAAAGTCAGAAGAATTTGAAAAGTTCAAAATTTTTCGTCAACTTATTGAAAATGAAGTAAAGGAGAAGATTGGCACTCTTAGAACTAACAATGGCAGAGAATTCACTTCAAATGAATTCAAAAAAAATTGCATGGATAATGGCATAAAACGACATCTTACCAATGTATACACTCCGCATCAAAATGGACTAGTAGAAAGAATGAATCGTACCTTGTTAGGAATGGCGCAATCTATATTAACTTTCAAAAATTTAAGTCCTTCATATTGGACCGAAGCAATTAATACCATTGTCTACTTGAGAAACAGATCTCCCACAGCTTCTTTAGACGAAATCACACCTTATGAAGCATGGTTTGGATTCAAACCTTGGGTAAAACATCTCAGAGTTTTTGGATCAGTCTGTTATGCTTTAGTTCAGAAGGAAAAACGAACTAAGCTTGATGCACAAAGCTTGAAGTGCACAATGACCGGGTATTTTGATGAGAAGAAAGGGTACTGAATTTTGTCGAATGGGAAATTTATTTTAAGTAGAGATGTGATTTTTGATGAAAATGAGAGTAAGAGTGCAGAAGAAGTTGAAAGTCTTCTTCAAAAGTTAGAAACAAAAAGTGATAAAAGAACCAGAAATTTACAAAGTCAACCAATTTCACAAAATTGGTATGAACTTGAGTTTCCTTCATCTGAAAATGATTCATCCAGTCTGTCTTCATCATCAGCACCATCTGGGTCTTCTAGCAGTTCATCCAACTCTCCTAGTAGCAGGAGTTCTTCTGATAATGACTCTCCACCCCCAGAACCTGTGGTTGATCAACAAACATCAGTTTACATCAACCCTCGTTTTAATGATGGTGATTTTTCACAGGCTCAAACCAGTGAACATCAATTTCCGAAATGGGCATTTCAACTTTTGAAAGATGTAAGGCCTAATGAACAGAATAAAATAGGAACAAGGGGATCAAAACAAAATGAAGGAAATTTTGCTTTGATAGCAAGTGATTTTATTGAACCTTCTTCTTATCAAGAGGCAGTAAAACATAAAGCATGGCAATAGGCTATGGTTGATGAATATCAGACAGTTAAATACAACAACGCTTGGCAACTTTTTGGTTGTCCTCAGCATGTTAAACCTATTGGATGCAAATGGGTTTATCAAATTAAGTACAAGCAAAATGGTGATATTGACAAGTATAAAGAAAGACTTGTTGCTAAAGGTTTTGCACAGCAAGAAGGGATAGATTATGAGGAAACCTTTGCTCCTACAGCTAAATGGAACACCATCTGACTCACACTTGCCTTAGCAGCTCAACAAGGATGGAAAGTTCATCAAATGGATGTAAAAAGTTCTTTTCTCAACGGATATTTACAGGAAGAAGTGTACATGACACAACGATTAGGTTTTGAAATTGAGGGACAGGAACATAAAGTTTGCAAACTGATAAAGGATTTATATGGGTTAAAACAAGCTCCTCGAGCTTGGTATGCCAAAATGGATTAATACCTTCGAAAATTTGGTTTTCAACATAGTGAATCTGATGATACCTTGTATGTACGTCAACAAGGTAAAAATATGGTGATTTTAGTTATGTATATAGATGATTTGATTATCACAGGCAAAAATGATGATCACATTGCATAGGTGAAAAAGGAGTTACATGCAGGTTTTAAGATGACATATTTGGGACTACTTCACTACTATCTTGGAGTTGAAGTATTCCAATGTCCACATCAGATCTTCATTTCTCAGAGTAAGTATGCAGCAGAAATTCTTCAACGATTTGGAATGCAGGATTGCAAGCCTATCCTTACCCCTATGGAACAAAACTTGAAACATTCAAAATTTGAAGGGGAGGAAATGGTGAATAGCACTTCTTATCGACAGTTGATTGGTAGCTTGATTTATCTGACAACTACTCGACCAGATCTTTCTTATGCCATTAGTATTCTTTCCCTCTTTATGCAGGAACCACGAGACAACCACTGGAATGCAACTAAAATAGTTCTTCGTTATATGCAAGGAACAAAAGATTTTGGTCTTCTTTACAAAAATACTAAAATTTTTGTACTTGGTGGATTTTCATATGTCGACTTTGCTGGTAGTATTGATGATAGGGCATCAACCTCAGGTTATTTAATGAACATGGAGTCAGCTGCAGTTTCCTGGAGTTGCAAGAAGCAACCTACAGTGGTCACTTCTTCAGTAGAAGCAGAGTACATTTCAGCATGGGAAGCAGCATGTGAGATTGTTTGGTAGCGTCGAGTTTTACAGGACTTGGGAATTCCTCCAGCAGAAGCTACTTTGTTATTCATCGATAATTATTCAGCAATAAAGCTTGCCAAGAATCCAATTTTTCATTCAAAGACAAAGCATGTGGACACCAAGTATCATCATATCAGATCACTCATTGCAAAGGATGTCATCAAGCCAATTTATTGTCCTTCAGAAGATCAAACCTCCGATATCTTCACCAAACCTTTTGGAAAAATAAAATTTACTAAGTTCAGAGATGAACTTGGTATATGTTGTAATGTATCTTTGGGTCATGGGGGGAATGTTAGATGATCCAAATATGTTAATGTAAAGTTAGGATAAAATATTTATTGAATTAGAATATTTAATAAATATTAGAGAATAAAAATATTTATTAAATTAGAATATTTAATAAATATTAGAGATACATAGAAATAGAATTTTGTTATTAAAAATAGGACTCTAGAATAGAGTCATTTCTAAGACTCTAAAATAGGAATAAAGTTAGTAGAGTGGTTAGAAAGTCATTTATTGTAAATGGACACTTGTTATTTTTTCAAGTGATCCATATCTAAATTAAGTTAGGAAATATTTCTTATAAATAGGTTAGTCTCCTATTTTGCAAGTTAGTAGAAGTTTACGTTTGTAAACTCTGCAACTTTTTATGTAATTTATTTTCCATAATCAATAAAAGTACGTGTTTGAGGACACTTCTGCATTAATATGAATATAACCTACCATGGATCCTCCCTATGAACTGGAGCCACTGAAAAATAATCCAAATATTAGCATTTATTTTATAGTCATGATTACTAGTCCACATGTAATGGAGGAGTTTGAACTGTGTTTTTGCTTCAACAAGTGATTGTTGTGATGCTTAACACCCAAATTTAGCATCCAAAAAATAATCTATCATTGAATGCAAGAAATTGATAGACTCATTCTGACCTTGTAACTCTATTATAGTGTATTATATGAGCCTCTTTATCCACTTTGATTTGATTCATTTTCCCTTTGTAGGGTAACCATATATGTGACTATTCAATATCAAAATACACTTGTAACTTTTGTGATTAGTCTATGCTCAACAATAAACTATAACAATTAGGAATATCAAGAAAAATATGTCAATAATTTAACACAACTCGAGGTCTAAAGATAATATGATAATGACCTCTTTAAGCTCACCCATAACTTTTACATTAGAGCTATCTAACTAAATAATTATAGTGGTGCTTTTGTAAGGAACATCATAATTCTTTTACAAAAAAAATATAACATCACATTAGACATTACCCTTGAATCTACTAAATTGTTATGGACATTATAATTATAGATTTCAAAGGTCAATAGAAGTGGGGACATTTGTGATTTCAAATATGTGCCCATGCTAGTCGCATTTATTATTGACTTCATGTTTATATTCAATTTTATATGTTTTTTCAGTCAAGTTTTATTTGTTTTCACATCTAGCAATGGTTTTTTGTTGTGAATTACAGAGTGTTTTGAAGGTATTCAAGAGAAAATCACTTTATTGAGGAATTCTACAAATGTCATACATGGAAACATTAGCTTTAGTCCATTTCATATCTTTGATGACATTGTATTCCATGGGTTGTATGGTTGATCCTTCTGTTGTAGTTTTATTAGTTTGAGTGACATTGATGAGACTCTTGGATTGAATTGTGATTATGTTAATGGGATGTGGCTTTTTTGGCTACTGTGTTGGTTTTCATAGAAAGAGTAACAATAGGGGTACACTCTTTAATTCTTAGGTTGTAATATTTTGGAGTAGATTGAGTGGCATGTGATTTTCCCAATAAATCTTCTATTACTGTATCCTCTTTAGGTTCAAGCACTCAATACCAAAGAAATATAATTGTTTCATAAATTGTTTCCATTCTTCTATTGATTCTTTAGAATCAATTTCTCAGAGAGTTTGATCCAATAACCGGTGCTGATCAAGAAGTTTATTTATTACTAAAGTCATGGAGTTAATCCGTTGATGACAATTTTTTTTTCATATAGGTTAGCCTGATGGAAAGTGCAAAAGTTGTCTATCCCTATTTACTCTAGATTTAGGTTTAAATTGAAATGTTCTTGAGATTTTTGACCAGTATTCATTCATTTTGAAAGAGTCTAAATGTTCTTTGGTTCGAGGTTGCTTCCCCAAAATTCCTTTTAAGATTAATAAAATCATTAGACACATTTTTTCACCATTTCAAACATGATTTCAAAATAAGTGGTTTCCCTCTCTATAGGTTTGGTCAATAAAAGAGTATTCTTATTAATTACCAAAATTTTTTTTTTATCCTTACCTCTTGAATGTCCTACCAAAGTAAGCATTTCTTTATCAACCTTCTTATCTTTTTAAAATTCTATGCTAGAGTTTCTTTACTAGTTCTTTTGAAAACATATCAACATATGTATGTAGGGGAGATGTGTAATATTCAACCATTACCCCTTTGAATTGTTAATAATTAGTAGATAATGTTGGAATTACTATCATTGATGGAAAAATAATTGTAGGAGCAGTGGTAAGGCAAAGAAGGAAAAGAGCAGCAACAAGGTATGTAGGAGCATTGGAGATATGCAGTAGCAACAAACCAAAGGAGCAACAACAGGTGATATGTTGGCATGTTAATGGATTTATGCTTGTGTTGATGGATTTGATAAGTCATGGTGATTAGATGTAAGTAAAATCATAAATGAGGTGTGATATGCTTGGATAATGTTGCAGAGATTGTTTAATGAAGAATTGTGGGGACACTAATTTGTTGTTAAGCTGAATTGTTGTGATTCAAAGGCAAGTCTCCATGATATGAAAGGAAAGACTCCAAGGCAAAGGAAAATATGTTGCAAATATTGTTGTGATTCATTAATGATAAATATTGTTATTTTATGTTGGCATTAGGTTGATGCATTTAATCATTACATGTGGCTGAAATTAATATTGGATGGATTATTTCTTTTTGTGGTCTAATATTCACGATATGAGAGGCTTGGAAACAGATGAGTGGAAGGCACAAAGTCAAATCTATTCACTTCATATTCTTATGTGGAATACAAACAACTAGAAAATTATCTTTATACAAGAGGTTGTTTTTGGAAGCAATGAGAGGTTAGAGAGTGGGAGGATGTGTGAGAGATGATTGAGATATTATGCATTAGTTACCTGGCACATATGATGCTAATGTGAAGCATATTTGAAGGGGGGAAGAGAAAAAAGTAAAGATGGAGGTATGCAAAATTGATGACCAGGTAAATCAGCATATTGTTTTCATTGTGTATGAGGGGACTGTGGTCTCCTTTCAAGTTGTGGATTGATAAATATGCAGTTGGAGTTGGTTGAGGTAGGAGCCTCATGTGGGTTGTATCCTACCTAAAACATATGGGAGTTGGATCTTACTTGCATATTGCAGCTTGCAGAAAATTGAGGTAGTAGCCTCCTGTAGGTTGGAGCCTACAAAAAAACAGATGTAATAAGGAGTAGGAGCATGCCTTTGCATCACAATAATAATAAAATCATTGTTTTATCCCTTATGGGTTTCCACTTATATCTTGTGTCCATATGCATTATTATTATGTGTTGATGTGATGTATTGGTCTGCTTATTACTTGTTGTTCACATATTCAATTTACTAGTCATTATTTGTTAAGTTTCTCATGTAACATTTCAGTTAATAAGTTTAATGAAAATAATTTTAATGTCCATGAATGGAATAAACTAATTCACCCCCCTTTGAGTTTAGTCAATATTTCATCAGAGAATTTATTGAGAATTGTGGTGAAGCATTGATTGAAGTCTTTAATAATTTTTTCTTCTTTGTTTTGTTACCTTAAGAAATTGAAGTGCAGTGGATAATGATCCAATCTCTCGATTGTATGCTCACATGAGATTATGTAGATAATTTACTTCTGGATGAGGAGCCATGTAAATATGTTTAGGATGTGGTTTATGATTTTCAAAAATAGTTGTATTGTCCTCGAACACCAAGTCTAGGTCCAAATTATCACCTTGGGTGGGAAGATGGCTAGGCTAGGATCCATGATTTGAAGGTTCAAAATTATGATTATTTGAAGATAGTATTTCTACTAGCCCTACAATTTAGACTCTCCTTTTAAGTTTGATTACAATTGTCATGAGAAATGTTCTCTACTCAACAAAAAGGGTTATTTTCGATGCAAAATCCCAGTTAGTCTTCACATTGTTTAGAATAGGGAGTCGATCTGAATTTTGGGTTAACATATAATACTATTAAAATATTAAATTAAGGGTGGAATTTTTTTTTGAAATATATATGCATAGTGCAGTCCTATTCTACCTATCCTAAATAGGAGTGTATTATAACTAGTGGATACAAGATTATTAAGATTAACTATTTATGATAGTATTTTAGGAACATGAAGATATCAAAGAAAAAAACATAGACATATATTTTTGAACATAAATGAAAAGCATAACAATATGTTATTGCATTAATATCAACATATTTAGTGATATAACGAGAACTCTCTAGAGTTTTCATTTTTTATAGAGGTTGTATTTAGTAGTTATTTTTACACTTGTTTTGAAAAGTGGTGCTATTGATAGCAACCTTTTTTTCAAGGCTTCAATTCCCACATTTTTCAACCCGACAAAAAAATTAAAATGACACCTCGATTCAAGGTTAAAATTACTACTACTTTGAGATTTTGGACTTGATGATTGACATCATGCAAGTGTTGATTTTTGTAGCATCGAAAAGTGTTCTAAGTCTCAAAATTTGTAAGGAGGCTTCGACATCAGTGTTTAAAAAAATCCAGAAACTGTTTGTGGAAATTACACTCGGTTTATGTTTTATTAAAAAAATAAATTATTTTAATGTAGATCCTAAGTCTAAAATTAGGGAAAATAAATAATTAATGGGTATTAATAAAACAAACTGTGAATCTTCTAGAGAACAAATATCAAGTCAAGTTTTAATCTTGGCCATTGATTAGACTTCTAATTTGGGCCGTTGATTCGTCAATGAGAATATTATAAAAGAAGGCTTGAGATTCATTTGGAAAGTAAGTCGGGCATACACTCAGTAACTCGAAGGAAGTCGATTATGAAGGAATAGAATTCAATTTCAGAGGGAAAATTGCAAGACAGAAGAAGGAGAGGGAGTCAACAGTGACACAGGTCGAGGAGAGAAGGACACAAAAGGCCAGAGAAGGCAGCGTAGAGAGCCCACACAGAGTGTCACAGTTTGATGCAGGCACTACATGTTGATATTTTGGGGTAGCATCAGATGTGCTCTAGCTCCGAAACTTTGTGGAGGGGCTGGAACGCATGAGATATCCAAGACCCAGAAAGAGTTTGGAGAAATTACATCTGGTGTAAAAGTTATTCAGATAATTAATTTTTTAAATGGGGATCCCAAGTCTAACTTACGGAAATTAAAAAAATTAAAGAGAATTAATTTACACATGTGACAAGAACATTCTAAGTGACGTAGATCAAACTTCTTTTAATCTTAGTCGTTGATTAGATATTAGATCATGACCATTGATGTGTCAACGAGAAAAGTTTAAAGGAACGGCTTGGGTTGAGTTGGAGGAGACACACAGAGTTTAAGAGATCGAATTCTTCTGATGGAGCAGTGCTCAGATGAAGATCAAATCTAAGTGACTCAGAGAAGCAATGAGGGGTAGATGTGGTGATTAGTCAGGAGGGAAAAGAGTACAATGCATAGCAAGGGAAGCAGGGACACACTGGCGGAAGCACAACCATTAGAGGGTGTGACGCAATCCCTCAGGAGGGTGACATAGACCCACACAAGGCTCATGCAGGGGCAACGCAGTGTCTCCAAGGAAAGTATAAAATTCTGCTGGAGACTAGGGTTTTTGAGCCGGCAGGGCTGAAGCCAGAATCCATAGAAGCAGATCCATACAGAGCTAGGGTGACACAGTCCCTCAGAAAGGTGTTATAGGTCAATTTGGGCATCATCCCTCATGACCTGGTCAAATTGGACATCATCCCCAGCAGAGTGGCTAATTTTTTATGCAGAATTATGATCTACGGATAGATCAAATTCCCTAAGTGTGGTGCTAGGCACTTAGAACAACATATGAAAGACTTTGCTATCACTTTCTCTAACATAAATAGACACACAAAATGATAGAAGAACCTACTTGTGATCCAAGCGCTTCTTCTTCTCCCTCTGTCTCTTTTGTTTTCGCCTTCAATCCAACTCAGATCGCCATATTGTTTCCTGCAAGCATAAACAGAAAACAACAAACAAATTGCAATATACATATGCCTACTTATCTTAATCACTTAAATCGATTAAACATGAAACATATATATCATTCAAGAGTACATTGCATGAGAAATACAAACATAAACAAATACATATATGGGAAAATGAACATCAATCTTTATTAAAGAGTAGAAGGGGGAGGTTACAACCAATGATCGATTTGATGTCACCAACTCCAGCTTCATCCCAACCTCATCACATCCAACATCACACCAGCAACATATCAGTACTTCCACCCTCTCAAATGAGAATCGAACAACATTTCTTTAACAAAATTCTTCCTTCCCTAGCACTAGGATCTGTGCTCAATTTATAGGGAAACTGATGGTAGTTTCTCAATGAATGACTTTCTAATAATAGGCAAGACATGTTTCCAAGTTTAGAGGTGTTAGATGGACACTTGGATTCAAATTTTGACACATATGGAATCTTCTAGAAGGCACTGGCCATGTGGAGATTTCGGAACAAAGAGAATTTTTTTCCCAATTGACCAACACACTCTTGAATGTTGAGAAGTGCATTGTAGTGCACCCTTGAATGGAGGAAGCTCAATACGCAACACAGTTAGTCTCCTTAGAGGCAACGTTGGTGAGCCAATAAGTGATATAAAATATATTTAAAACCTTGGAAATCTCATAATAGAAGCCATGAATGATTTGTTCTTCTCTTAGGGAATATAGCAACTGAAATGTAAGGGGATGATAGACTCAATTTCATTGGTCCTGGGGATGATTTCCAGTTTGACCAAGTTATGGGGGATGATGCCCAAATCGACCATTTAGCCATTTCGGCGTAGTTAGGTATGAACCTCCTTAGGAAGTTAGCCTTTCCCTAAAGTTTCTGTAACTGAAGTAAATTTGATGGTGCAGGCAAATCGAGAATGTCCTGGACCTTCAGTGGGTCTATTTGAATTCCTTCTTTTGAGACAACGAATCCTAGCAAACGACCAGAATTAACACAAAACACACTTTTATGTGGATTGAGGCGTATTTTGTAGTGTTGACAGGGTAAAACGATAGCTCTCAAATACATCGGGTGATCAGTCCGGTTTCGTGAATGCGCAGGTAAATCGTCTAGATATGGTTGAACAATGTGCTTGATGTCATTGAAAACATAATCCATTGCTCTCTGAAAAGTTTCTCCAACATTCTTTAAACCAAACCGGAGTTTCCAATAAGCGAATGTGCCCTAGGGACAGATGAATGATGTCTTCTATTGGTCCTCTGGGTGGATATTGATTTGCTTAGAGCTAGAAAATCCATCCATGAACGAAAATATTTTGCATCTAGCACAATCGTCAATAATCTAGTCGATAAAGGGAGTAGGATAGTTTTCTTTTGGACAAGCAAGATTGACATCTCGATAATCAACACACACTCTGATGGTTCCTTGTTTTTTTTCATAATAGGAACGATGTTAGAATACCACTCAGTTAGAAGAACAGGGTAAATAAAACCAACATGAAATTTTTTTTCAACTTATACTTTAATGGCAGTGGCCTTCTTCAGATGAACAAGATGAAGGCATTGACGTACCAACTTGACATCAGGGTACATTTTAATTGTGTGTTCAACGATACTAGTATCTATGCTTGGCATTTCCTCGTAAGACCAATCAACTACATCACAAAATTCATGAAAGAGAGAGCAATATGTTTCGAGTTCTGATGGAGAACAAGACACGCCGACATGAATATTTTCTACAACGCCAGGTTTGGTCGAAATATCAATAGAAATGATTTCTTCAATATTTTATAAATTTCGCTCGCAATCAATTGCAGTAATAGGAAAATAATCTGAAAAGAATGTTTTGATCGATGGGTGATATAGTTCACTAAGATTATATTCTTCGTAATCTTGAAGATGGGAGCGATGATGATGATATTCCCATGGTTCTCCTTCTGTCATCATGGATTCCAGAATATTCTCATTTGTCAAGAACTTTAAAGAAAAAGGATCAGATGGAGTACCAAAATCTAAGGAACGATCAACCCAAATGATTGACGACTATGATTTCAGATTCCCTACCCAAGCCATATAGATTGATTGCTATGCCAACTCAATTGGGTTGGGTGGTAGAAACTCATCCAAAGTACCAACTTCATAATCACCCATAATCTTCCTTAAGCCAGATGGAGTAGAAGATATCATGTAGCAGGTCTCTATATTTGCAATTTCTGTCGACGTCGCAAGTGGCGATAATGCAAAGGTTCCCATGAGATTGGAATCCTTTAAGAGTCCTACACCAATGTTCTGAAGTGCGAGTTGGGGTGCGTGAACTAACAGAACGCTTCTAGTTACCTGGGAACTAGAGGAAAATAAGGATAGTTTATTGATGACTGTGATCATGACACCTTTATGTGGAAAGGCGATCATTCTAAAATATGTAGAAATGATCGCAGTCATAACATATACCCATGGCCTTCAGAGTAAAATATTGTAGTCAAGGGGTCCATCGACGACCTCAACTTCAACATTCATTGTTTTTTCCCCTAGTTCACATGCAGGTTATTGATAATACCGCAAGGTTTATACGTAGATCCGTCGAAAGCTTTCAATGTCGTAATTGATCGATATAGGCGCAGTGAGCCAAGTGACTTCCAGCAGTTTAGAGACATAATGCACATAGATGCTTCCTCATCAATAATAGTACAATGAACAAGGTGATTGAGAACATTTAATTGGATGGAGAATGCCAATTTTGCTGGTAATTGTGGCACATAACCCGTATGATTAAAGAATACAAGATTGGAATCTTTCGGATCAATTCCACTAATTGCTGACAACAAAGCCTGCTTTTGGGAGGGACAATTTTGAACCACCTCAAGTGCTGACATAGATTAAGGGGATTGAGAAAAATATTCAACTATATTATAATTTTGAGTAGCTCGAGCTCAAGGATTAAATGTTGATTTATGAACAACTCCCTTCGGCGGCTTGATTGTCAATTCAGAAATAGCAGTTGGTAGTATCGATTCTGTAGACGGATTCGTGGTCGAGGTAGTAGGTTGATCAGTAGCCTAACTACCGTAATCTTTATTATGCATTGACACCAAAACATCAGTCGATGGCTTCGTGACAGACAACATAAGCACTTATGAACTAGAAGCTAGATTTGTAGCAACCAAATTGGTGTCCGGATTTGAAAATGGGTTTGTCAATGCTGCGGATGCATGTGAGGTCTTAACCAATTTTGAGACTTCGGCGTGGTGAGGATAGTCTTGAACAAAGTGTTCCTCATTATAGATTATGCAAGGGTAACGAGGTTTCCGATTTCCAGTCAATTGATCAAATGATATTTCCTGCTGGGTAGAAGTTTGTTTTTTCTTTAATTCCCCCTTTTTCTTACTTTCGGGTTACTTGTGAAATATCGTCATTAAAACTTGCAATCGACTTGTTACTTGACACCTCTGTTGAATAAGCACGTCTGTTTAACCTCATCCATCTTGATGAAATGCGTCGTGAAGCCCAATTGGCCAGCGAAGTGCATAAGAGACGTATAAAGACGCAATACGACAAGCATGTACAGCCTCACATCTTCTCAGAGGGTGACCTGGTCCTTCTTTATGATCAGGAAGCTAATGTAATATGTACAAGGAAATTTAAGCCATTATGGCATGGCCCCTATATTTTCAAAAGAGTTCTTGCTGAGGGTGCCTACAAGTTGGTAGAATTCCATTGGCGCAACCTTGAAATGGGTTGTATCTGAAACGTTACTATGCTTAATCATGAGCATAGTATTTTTTTGTATTATATTGTATATATGTTGTTAATTTGCATTTACTGTCTTAGTTTATTTTTCTAGAGTTTTCTTGAAGTTAGTAATCTTCTTTGCATTTCATCGTAGATGTCTGAATCTTTGGAACCATTTCTTGGGTATGATGATGGTGTTAGTCGTAGTACGCAAAATCTATCCTGTGCAACGTGGGCCATTTTTACTCCGAATGACGAGTTAGTGAGTTTTAAATGGATTTGTATTGGTTGATCTAGAAATAATATCACTGAGTATAGCGCGTTGATGGAACTTCTCTTTGATGCCATTTCATTTGGTATTAACCGCATCATTATTAGGTTAGACTCACAACTTGTGGTACTGCAACTTACTAGTGTTTATACTGTTAGAAATCCAACACTGCATCGTATGTTCCTAAGAGTTCGAATTTTGGAAAGAAATTTTGATTTCATTCAATATCAACACATTTCCAGAAACTTGAACACATTAACTGATTTTTTAGCGAATTATTTTTAACAGAAATTTACGACACATGTAAAGATACATTCACATAATTGAATAGGATTGTGTAATAAACATAGGAAAACACTAAAATCAAATAGATATATAGTTACAGGTTTTTACAAAATTTGTGCCCAAGACACATTGGTCATCTGACCTCAAAATGTATGCAACATGTCAAAAGTAAACTAGTGGTGCTCATGATAACATGCTACTGATTTAGTTATCCTACACAGTAACCACATCCAGTGGTTACGAATGCCAATAGTATGGCATTGCAATCACATGGGTAAATCTTCGATCCGAAAATTGAGAATCCTGAAGGTCAACCCCCATATGTGATCTTGAATCTTAGCAAGAGTCTCAACCATATCCAAATATTGAAGGACTGCTCTCCTGAAAACCCTCTCTGCTCGCTCATCTGCTCCATGCTCTGGCTCTCCCACTAGTCAAACTCGACCCACATCTTCATTAAATCAAAAATTTAGTTTAGTCTTGGGAAAACATAAAAATACAAAAACATGTATAAACATTAGAAAATTAAAAAAACACGATCAAAAAATTCTTATCAATTGCACCCCACTGAGTGCCTTATGGTAAAGCTAAATCAAGATTTCCTCGGAAGTCGACGACTACATATGCATAGTCATCAATGGTGATAATCTGTCGCCTGAACCAGGCGAAGAATGCAGCCGAGAACACGATGGAAAATTGACCAACTTGTCTCTCCATCAGTTCTACCCATCTCTGCATCCTTGGATCTCTAGGGTTATATATACTCAACGTCACATGCTAAGGTTGCATCAGTGGAATCCACTCTAAGGCAAAAGAAATGAAGATCAAACCATAGTTTAAATTTTTTCTTCCTTCCTCCCTTTGCCTTGCTTAGTTGTTATTTCATTTGAGAGAGTACAACTTCATCCTAGTTGCATATAAGAACTGTTTGCTACATGGAGTGTAGCAGTACTAGCAAGCTTTGGGATCGTGAATAATATGGTTCTCAATGGAAAATCACGAACATCGCGGATTTTTCTTTTCCCATCCTTGCTAGGCTCTACCACCAGATTTCAATACTGCAATATATAGTCTCTCACCATCTCTCCTATGAGAGCAGACCCTGAGAGGTAGGCCTCTCCTCGACAAGCATATTAGAAAATAGATATCCTCCACTAAAATTGGGACCACATTGTTCCCAATATGAAATGACTCAATTGCTAGATCCCATGCACGAACAAGGAACTCCAAAAGTTCTATATGTTGCCTCATACCAGATAATTTGAAGTACTTCAACAACCCACAGTCTTTGAGGGCTCTTACAGTACCCGGATCATTTAGGGCAATCATGTTTTTTTCCTCATGTTCTCTTTCCCTCCAAGTAATTGTCATTTAGGTTCGTTAAATCCCTGAAACATAACCATAAGACTCATTAGGACCCATTTCATGCAAAAAACTAGGTAAAATTTGTGCACACTACAAAGAACAAAAATGTGAATTGCGCCCAACGCACCCCTAGTCAAGGGAAAGTGCATTGCAAGTACACCTGGCTTTCAATTCCAGTGCACTACAACGCACCTTTCAACATGCAAGGGTGCATTTCCCTGTTTGCAAAATAAATTTACCCTAAGGTGCGCAAATCCCTAAAAAATTGCAATGAAATAAAGCATAAAGACTATTGAAGGAAAGAGAAGGTTTATGGCACCAACCTGGATCAAACGGTGAGGAAAACTGTCTACATAATCGATCACAATCAACAGTTGAAGTTTGGGGGAAAAAACAAGTTCAGAGCTCCAAAATGCAAATGGTAACTTTCAAATGGTAAAAATGAATAGTAAAACTCTTTTAATTAGTCATGTGTTTATTTGAAAATCATATTTATTATTGTGACTATGGTTTTATTCATTTTTTATCATGAAACTTGTATTTTTAATCCATTTTATGTTGTTCTGAACAGGTTTGCAACTGATAGCAGATTAGTCATGCACATTTATTTCGAGAATTATTTGACCACAAAGCATAATTTTATCCTTATTTTTCGATCTTTGATAAAAACGAAAAAGGACTTGAAGCACACTTTTATCTCTTTTTCGAGCTTTGAAAATGGCAAAAAAAGGAACCCTTGGAGTCTCCTTTTAGCTCTTTTTAAACTCCGATAATGTGAAAATATTGCCGAGCACTTGTCTTTTCGAGCTCATAAAAGTAAATAAATTGACATCTACTCAGTATAAGTTTAACCCTTTTTTGGACTAAGATAGATTATTTACGAAAAAGGAAAACCTTAGTCGAACATGGCTAGGAGGTTCTCTCAGATATCATTTTACACTTTTTTCAGATATGAGAAACAAATTTATGAAAAAGGACTCAAGGAGTTTTCTTTTGTCCTCTTTTTCAAACTCTCTAAATATGAAAAAGGACTGGGCTTTCAATATCGTTAGGCTCGTTAAAACATAAAATAGTGACGGGCTTGTCGATCATGGCAAGAATCGAGTTTAATTTATCGCTAGACTCGTTAAAGGTATTGGTCGATAAATGACCGAGGAAATTTGGGGAAAGCTAATAGAACATTTACGATAGCAGGTCGCTCTTGAATATGACACTTCACTCCATCATTGTGACTGTTTGGGTTGGGTAATCTTCTTGATGATTCATTCATACCTATGGTTCATCATACCTTCACTTCAGTTTTGGGTCAATGCTGCCAACTCATCTCAGTGTCGCCGATATGTTCAAGAGAAGTCATCCAGTGAATTCTCATCCTTCTGAAATACTCATAAACCTTCATTTTCATGATAGTCATCCATGAACATTACTATATCAAGTCACCTTTTGTCTCTGAAATTAGTAACTCCTCTTTCACGATAAAGTGACTTCCTGTCGACATACAATCATCATCTAGGAAGTTTAGTTAGAAACATCATCTTCCATTACCATGAGGCTTGTTACATCATCGACAAGATCCTCACTTTCGGACCTTTGACCGAAATATTTTGTCTTGCGTTCGACATCAAATCATTTATTCACGCCTTACAAAATGTACTGCAGTACCTCGAGAGCCATTAACATCAGTAGTGGTTCTCTCGCGTTTGTTAACATCTCACATCATTGGTTGGTAATCAAACGATGTCTTACCATGTTCGACTACAAATCATATATTTGCATGGCTAGACTTGTACCCGGATGATCAAGTGAATGAGATAAGAAGTCCCCGAATCTAACTTAAGCCATCTAGGCTGTGATTTCAGGATTGTTGTACACATCATATGTACGGTGACCATACATACAGATCATCATCCGAACATGGGCCTATATCTGTAGGCATGTCTGTATTGGGAAAAATTCCAATGTAGACAACTTTCTGTACTATGTACATGTTATTAGATAGTTTATGTGCTGAGCATGGTAATTCCTCCCTCAACAATACATGATCAAGATGAAAATATCATGATGTAATGTATTATAAGATTGATTCAGGTCGCCACTCCGCTTCAGTTCCAGCTCATCACATCGTAAAGCATCTCATTCAAAAATATTGTTATTACTTTGACTGCACGCTTTAGGGGGCAGCTATTATAGATCAATTTGGGCATCATCCCCCATGACCTGGTAAAACTGGACATCATCCCCAGGACCAATGAAATAGGGTCTATCATCCCCTTACATTTCAGTTTTTATATGCCCTAAGAGAAGAAGAAATCATTCATGGCTTCTATTGTGAGATTTCCAAGTTTTGAAGTATATGTTATATCACTTATGAACTCATCAACATTGCCTCTAAAGGGACTAACTATGTTGCATATGTAGCTTCCTCCATTCAAGGGTGCACTACAATGCACTTCCTGACATTCAAGAGTGCATTGGTCAATTGGGAGTAAAATTTTCATTGTTACGGAATCTCCACATGGACAGGGCCTTCTAGTAGAGTCCATATGTTTCAAACTTCGAATCCAAGTGTCCATATAATACCTCTGAAATTGGGAACATGTATTTCCTATTATTAGAAATTCATTCATTGAGAAACTACCATCAATTTCTCTATAAATTAAGCACAGATCCTAGTGCTAGGGAAGGAATAATTTTGGTAAAGAAATGTTGTTGTATTCTCATTTGAGAGAGTCAAAGTACTGATATGTTTATGGTGTGATGTTGGATGTGAGGAGGCTGGGTAGAAGCTGGATTTGGTGACATCAAATCGATCATTGGTTGTAGCCTCCCCCTTCTACTCTTTAATAAAGATTGTTGTTCATTTTCCCATATATGTATCTGTTTATGATTCTATTTCTCATGCAATGAACTCTTGAATGATATATATGTTTCATGTTTAATCGATTTAAGTGATTAAGATAAGTAGGCATCTGTATATTGCAATCTATCTTTCAACATTCAAGGGTGCGTTGCCCTGTTTGAAAAATAAATTTACCCTAAGGGGCCAAAATCCCTAAAAAATTGCAATGAAATGAAGCATAAAGACTACTAAAGGAAAGAGGAGGTTTATGGCACTAACCTAGATCAAACGGCGAGAAAATATGTCCACATAATCGACCACAATCTACAGTTGAATTTCGGGGGAAAAAACAGGTTCAGAGCTCCAAAATGCAAATGGTAACTTTCAAATGGTAAAAATGAATAGTAAAACTTGTTTAATTAGTCATTTGATTATTTTCAAATCATATTTATTGTTGTGACTATGGTTTTATTCATTTTTTATCATGAAACAAGTATTTTTAATCCATTTGATGTTGTTCTGAACAGGTTTGCAACTGATAGTAGATTAGTCGTGCACATTTATTTCGAGAATGATTTGACCACAAAGCATACTTTTATCCTTATTTTTCGAGCTTTGATAAAAACGAAAAAGGACTTGAAGCTCACTTTTATATCTATTTCGAGCTTCAATAACGACAAAAATGGAACCCTTGGAGTCTTCTTTTAGTTCTTTTCAGACTCCGATAATGTGAAAATATTATCGAGCACTTGTCTTTTCCAGCTCGTAAAAGTAAATGAATTGAAATCTACTCAGTATAAGTTTAACCCTTTTCCGGACTGAGATATATTATTTACGAAAAAGGAAAACCTTAGTCGAACATGGCTAGGAGGTTTTCTTAGATATCATTTTACACTTTTTCGGTTCTGAGTGACAACTTTACGAAAAAGGACTCATGGAGTTTTCTTTTGTCCTCTTTTTCAAACTCTCTAAATATGAAAAAGGACCGGGATGTCACTATCGTTAGGTTTTTTAAAACATAAAATAGTGATGGGCTTGTTGATCATGGAAAGAACCGAGTTTCATTTATCGATAGACTTGTTAAATTATTAAATAGTGATGCATATTCACCCGAAGGGTTGAATTATAGATCAAGCATATGTTATCCTCCTCAAGATTGTTAAAAAATAAAGAGGTATTGGTCGACAAATGACTGGGGAAAATTTGGGAAAGTGAACAAAAATTTTATGGTAGCCGGGTCGCTCTTGAACATGACACTCCACTCCATCATTGTGACTGTTTAGGTTGGGTAATCTTCTTGATGGTTCATTCATACCTATGGTTCATCATACCTTTACTTCGATTTCGGGTCAATGCTGCTAACTCATCTCAGTGTCGCTGATATGTTCAAGGGAAGTCATCCGATGAATACTCATCCTTCTGCAATACTCATAAACCTTCATTTTCATGACAGTGATCCCTGAAAATTGCTATATCAAGTCACATTTTGTCTCTGAAATTAGTAACTCCCGTTTCGTGATAAAGTGACTTCCTGTAGACATCAAATCATCATCCAGGAAGTTTACTTAGAAACATCATCTTCCAGTAGCATGAGGCTTATTAAAACATCGACAAGATCCTCGATTCTGAACCTTTGACCAAAATATTTTGTTTGGTGTTCTACATCAAATCATCTATTCATGCCGTGCGAAATTTACTACAGTACCTTGAGAGACATTAACATCAATGGTGGTTCTCTCGCGTTTGTTAAACAACTCACATCATTGGCTGGTAATAAAATGATGTCTTACCATGTTCGACTACAAATCATATATTTGCATGGCTAGACTTATACTCGAACAATCAAGTAAACAAGCTAAGAAGACCCCAGATCTAGTTTCAGCCATCCGGGTTGTGATTTTAGGATTGTTGTACACATCATCTGTACGGTGACCTTACATACAGATCGCCATTTGAACATGGGCCTATATTTGTAGGCATGTCTATATTGGACAACATTCCAATGTAGGGGAATTTCTGCACCATGTGCATGTTATTAGATAGTTTATGTGCTGAGCATGGGAATGCCTCCCTCATGATGTAATGTATTGTAAGATTGATGCAGGTTGCCATTCCGCTTCAGTTCTAGCTCATCATATCGTAAAGCATCTCATTCAAAAATATTGTTATTATTTCGACTTCATGCTTTAGGGGGCAGCATTATAGGTCAATTTGGGCATCATCCCCCATGACATGGTCAAAATGGACATCATCCCTAGGACCAATGAAATAGGGTCTATCATCCCCTTACATTTCAATTGCTATATGCCCTAAGAGAAGAACAAATCATTCACGACTTCTATTGTGAGATTTCCAAGGTTTGAAGTATATATTATATCACTTGTTGACTCACCAACGCTACCTCTAAAGGGACTAACTGCGTTTCATATGCAGCTTCCTCCATTCAAGGGTGCACTACAATGCACTTCTCGACATTCAAGAGTGCGTTGGTCAATTGGGAGCGAAATTCTCATTGTTCAGGAATCTCCACATGGCCAGTGCCTTCTAGAAGAGTCCAAATGTGTCAAAATTCAAATCCAAGTGTCCATCTAACACCTTTGAACTTGGAAACATGTCTTGCTTATTATTATAAAGTCATTCATTGAGAAAATACCATCAATTTCCCTATAGATTGAGCACAGATCCTAGTGCTAGGGAAGGAATAATTTTGGTAAATAAATGCTATTGGATTCTCATTTGAGAGAGTGAAAGTACTGATATGTTGACGGTGTGATGTTGGATGTGATGAGGCTGGGATGAAGCTGGACTGGTGACATCAAATCAATCATTGGTTGTAACCTCCCCCTTCTACTCTTTAATAAATATTGTTGTTCATGTTCCCTTATATGTATCTGTTTATGTTTCTATTTCTCATGCAATGGACTCTTGAATGATATATATATTTCATGTTTAATCAATTTAAGTGTTCAAGATAAGTAGGCATTTGTATCTTGCAATATTTTTGTTGTTCTCTGTTTATGCTTGCAGGAAACAATCTGGCGATTTGAGTTGGATTGAAGGCAACAAAAAAGCGACAAAAGGAGAAGAAGAAGTGCTTGGATCACAAGTAGGTTCTTCTATCATTCTGTGTGTCTATTTATGTTAGAGAAAGTGACATAAAATTCTTTCATCTGTTTTTCTAAGTGCCTAGCACCACACTTATGGAATTTGATTTATCCGTATATCATAATTCTGCATAACATTAGGTTCACGCAACTCCACACAGTGGCAGTGAAAAGCCAACTGGGGTTTCACCAGTGGCTCATCTGAATCAGTCGGGACTTGCGAAAGTGAGGTATATCTCACATTTTTATCTATAGCCGAGAATTTCTCTATTCGGTGAGCCAGTTTATGACACCCTATATGTACTCAAAAGATGCTGCTTAATAATAATAAACAATCATATCTGCTGCACCGGTTTTCCCGCATTGGGTTTTTCCGGGGAAATTTGTCCGAAAAATATGTGTGTCATTTGTCATATGTGCGTGATGTTCAGTAAATGATCTATATTTGTGTAGGCTGCTATTTGTGTTTAATTCAAAGTTTTTATGAATATTCAGTTAAATAACTCGTGTAAATAAATCATGTAGGAGAAGTAAATCAATAGTTAGCAGTAGGATTTCTGCGCTCATAAATTTCCACACTGTGTAGTGAGACATGCAAAGTGACGCAGAGGGAAGAAGTGGGTCTTATGGCTGTCAGAAAATATCCAGAGGGTTCTAGAGAATTTATCTCAAGTGTTTTCTAAAGAAGTCTGCCAGTATTTTCCTTGTAAATAATTTCATTGCTGAAGAATAATATATAAACCCTCATCTGTTGCACCAATTTTCCCACATTGGGTTTTTTTTCGGGGACAATTTTCCAAAAATAAGTGTGTATATGTGATTGATTATTATGATTATATTTTTTATTGTTCCTTTCTCTGCATATACTTAAGTGAATTTTGTAGTAGTATTTATTTCAAAATTTACTGGAATAATTCTGTAAATAACTTATTGGAAATAATAAGCAGGAGAAATAAATCTATCACTGCAGAAATATTTTCTATATTGAAATTTTCACATGGTATCAGAGCAAAGAAGAGTAACAGGAGTAGAGAACCAACGATAGAACATAGATCAGACATTGTTGTAGTAGCAACTCAGAAGACTTCACGCAGTCCTCCAGAGAAGAAGGAAAGCATGAAAGAAGATATGGATCACGACGTTTATGTTCTGGCATCCATATTGGAAGAAGAATTTGCTTATGTGTCAAGCTCTGCTTCTCCTGAGATCTGGTATATTGACAGTGGGGCTTCTTCTCACATGATGGGAGTGTGAGAATGTTTCTCAAACTAACAAGAAGAGAAGATGAACTTTAAAATAACCATGGATTATAAGGCGAAATGTACCCCTATTGGAAGAGGTATCATAATGTTTCAAACAAAAGCTGGTATTAATCTTCAGAACACCAATGTGCTACATGTACCTGGTTTAGGGATGAACTTACTCTCTATTTCACAGCTTCAAAACAAAGGCTATGACGTTTACTTCATTGCCAATAGAGTATACATCAAACACCCAAGTTGGAAGAAGAAGGCACAAATTGGAGTTAGGGGCATTAAACTCTACAAGTTACAGCTCAAATCCTTAATGGCACTGATAGGCAACACTGATGAGAAGGACTTGAATGAGCTATGGCACAAGAGAATAGGGCACTTGCATCATGGGGCATTAAGAATTCTCAAGAAGACTATCACGGCAGTTCCAGAATTGAGCACCAAGCAAGACGATGTCTACAGAGGGTGCGTACTGGGAAAGTATGCCAAGGAAACATACCATAGAAGCAACAATAAGGCTAAGAGTGCATTGAGATTAATACACTCGGGCATCTGTGGGCCAATGTACACTAGAGCTCTTAGTCGTGCCAAATATTTCGTCGCATTTATTGATGATCATTCCAGGAATACCTGGATCTACTTTCTGAAGACCAAGGATGAAGTCTTTAGGCGATTCAAGGAGTTTAAAGCTCCGATGGAGAATCTGACAAGAAAGTGGATAAAGACATTGCGATCAGACAATGGCGGCGAGTACACTGGTAAATAATTCAAAAAGTTCCACACAAGGAAAGGCATCAAAAGAGAGTGGACTGCTCCATATAATCCGGAGTAGAATGGAATTGCAAAGAGAAATAATAGAACTATTGTCGAGACGGAAAGGGAAATGTTATATGATCAGGACATGCCAAAATTTATGTGGGATCAAGCTTGTAATACAATTTTCTATGTATAGAACAAGATTCCTAATAATGCATTGGGTGAGATCACTCTAGAAAGTGTCTTCATTAGTAGCAAGCCTGAAGTGAGCCACTTTAGGATCTTTGGCAGTGTGACATATTGTCATGTGCTCGAAGAGAAGAGGAAGAAACTGGATAATACTACAGAAAAGGGATATCTAGTGGGATATAGTGAAAATGAAAAGGCTTACCGTATATGCATTCTTGAAAGTAGGAAAATTGTAGTACGACGGGATGTGAAGTTCATGGAGGAAAGGGCCTTCAGAAAATCCTGAGAGATGCCTTCTGCTATGCAGTCTAAGGAGGATCCGCTGGTCCAACCACAACGACCTGTGAAGGGTAATATGAGTGCCTTTCCATGGCATGAGGATCCAAGGGATACATCTCCCGAGGACTTGTAGGAAGGAGAGAAGTTGGATCCACCCACTACCAGTGATAGGATGAGTAGTGAATTACGACAAATTCTGAGGGATGCAAAAGAGTTTGTCGGAGCCCCTAGAAATGAGAAGAGGCAACACAAGAACCCTGAAAAGTACCAAACTTTGGTAGCAGGTTGGGGAACCCTCTAGTTTTCGGGAGGCAGCTTAGCACCAAGTATGGGTCGATGTGATGGTGGAGGAATACAACTCCATCATGATAAATGATGTCTGGGAAGTGGTTCCCAAGCCTTAGGAAAAATCAATTGTAGGTTCAAGATGGATCTACAAGATCAAATATGTTGCAGATGGTAGCATTGAGAAATTTAAAGCCAGGTTTGTGGCTAAGGGGTACGCTCAAAAGCAAGGGATAAATTATGAAGAGATCTTTGCCCCAGTAGCCCGATATACTTCTATTAGATCTGTGATATCCCTTGCTACGCAAATGTGATGGAAATTCACCAGATGGACGTCAAGATTGCATTCTTGAATGGGGTGATAGAAGAAGAAGTATATATTGAAAAAGCAGAGTGCTTTGAGACACATGAGCAGAAAACTTATGCATGCTGGCTTAAGAGGACCTTGTATGGATTAAAGCAAGCCCCTAGAGCTTGGTATGGTCGAATTAACAACTACTTGCAGAAAATGGGATTTGTCAAGAGTGAAGCAGATCCCAATATCCACTATCTGAGAGTAGGGAATGAGCCTCTGATACTAGTGTTGTATGTAGATGATCTATTCCTAACATGATCATCTAGGCTCATTAAGGACTACAAGAGGAATTTAGCTGCAAAATTTGACATGAAAGATCTAGGGTTGGTGCGTTATTTTATGGGGTTGGAAGTTTGGCCGCAGAAGGGTGAGATCTTCCTTGGTCAAGGAAGATATACTATAGAAGTTCTGAAAATATTTCAGATGAAGGACTGTAGACCCATGGCTACTCCAATTATTACCAACTGGAAGAAAATTGACACGTACGAAGATGATGAGGCTGATCCTACTTTGTATAGGCATCTCATAGGTTCTATGATTTATCTGGTAAACACAAGGCCATACATTTGTTATGCTATCAATAGTCTCAGTCAGTTCAGGGTGGAACCTAGGAGGGTTCATTGTGCAACATCCAAACACGTTCTCATATATATATATATGGAACATTCGACCTTGGATTGAAATACACTAGAGGTAATGACATCAGGTTGAGTGGGTTCACTGATGCAGATTGGGATGGAAGCCCAATAGATTGGAAAAGTTCCCGTGGGTACTGTTTCAGTGTTGGATAAGGAATGACCTCCTAGTGTAGCAGGAAACATAAATTTGTGGCTCTGAGCTCTACAGAAGCTAAATACATGGTAGCAAGAACAACTTTGTGTGAGGCCATATGGATTTGGAAATTGCTTGTGAACTTACTCAAGGATAAGATGGAGGCGACCATCATTCTATGTGATAATTAGAGTTGCATCAAGCTCTCTGAGAATCCTGTGTTTCATGATCGGTCGAAGCACATTGACATCATGTGTCATTTCATCAGACTGTGTCCAAAGGGGAGCTATAAAATTGTAGTACACTCCTACAGGAGAACAAGTGGCAGATATCTTCACGAAATCTCCGAGGAAGACTAAGTTTGTCTATTTCAGAGAAAAGATGGGGATGATCAAGAATCCATTTCAGTAGCAGGAATGGATAGGCTCAGGGTTCAAAGGGAGATGCAGTAAAGATGAGACAGTGAAAGTGACAATCTCGGGGCATCAATAGCACAATGGATGCTTCAAGACAGAGCAGCATGCAACAAGCATTTTGCTAGAACACTTTCCTTGCTAAGAGGGAGTGTTGATTTTTGTAGCATAAGAAAGTGTTCCAAGTCTCAAAATTTTCAAGGAGGCTTGGACATTAGTATTCCAAAGAACCCAGAAACTATTTATGGAAACTCCACTCGGTTTATGTTTTATTAAAATAATTAACTATTTTAATGTAGACCCTAAGTCTAAACTTAGGGAAATTAAATAATTAATGTGTATTAATAAAACAGAGTGTGAATCTTCTCGAGAATGAAGATCAAGTCAAGGTTTAATCTTGGCCATTGATTAAACTTCTAATCTGGGTCATTGATTCATCAATGAGAATATTATAAAAGAAGGTTTGAGGGTCATTTGGAAAGTAAGCCATGCATACATTCAGTAACCCAAAGGAAGTCGATTATGAAGGAATACAATTTGATTTTAGAGGGAGAGTTGCAGGGTAGAAGATGGAGAGGGAGTTAGCAGTGACACAGGTCGAGGAGATAAGGATGTAAAAGGCTAGAGAAGGAAGCACAGAGAAGCAGTGCAAAGAGCCCACGTAGAGTGATGTAGGCACTATGCAGAGAGGCACACAGAGTGACGCAGAGGGAAGCAGTGGTTCTTTCGGGTGTCAGAAAATATCCAGAGGGTTCCGAAGAATTTATCTTAGGTGTTTTCTAAAGAAGTCTGCCAGTCTTTTCCTTGTAAAGAATTTCATTTTTGAAGAATAATATATAAACCCTTATCTCCTGCACCGGTTTTCCCACATTGGGTTTTTTCGGGGACAACTTTCCAAAAATAAGTGTGTATATGTGATTGATTCTTATGCTTGTATTTATTACTGTTCCTTTATCTTCATATACTTAAGTGAATGTTGCAGTAGTATTTATTACGAAATTTACTGGAAGAATTTTGTAAATAACTTATTGGAAATAATAACTAGGAGAAATAAATCTATCACTATAGAAATATTTTTAGGATTGAAATTTTCACAGCAACAACCAAAATACTTAGAAACAATTAATACATCAAACCTCTTATGACAAGTAAAACTAATAATAACATAGTATAAATGCATTATGTTAGCAAAAAAAAGTAATAAGAATAAAAGATAAAAAATAAATAAATAAATAAATAAAAATATATAAAATAAAATGAAATAATTTAAATAAAATAAATAAATGAAATTAAAAATAAAATATATAAATTAATAGATAAATACAACAATTTAAAATTAAAATAAATAATAAATAATTCCTACCTCATTTTATTATCTTTAATTCATTATAGTTTAACTTTTCTTAATACATTTATTAAAAAATAATAATAATAATAATTATAATAATAATGATAATAAATAAATAAATACAAAATAAAATAAAATAAAAAATTAAATTAAATTAAATAATTGATTAATTTAATTATATAAATTAATTTAAACAAATACATAACTCTATTAAATATAATACATAATTTCAAATAATTTTAAACTATAATTAAATTTTATTACATTTTAAATTAAAATCATCGTTCATCTAAACCGACCTTAATAAACCCCTCATAATTCACTATTTATACACCTACTCATTTGCCCTAATCCTCCCAACTTTTTAAAGAACTCACTTAGGAAGTCTGAAACATTGGGTTATTAAAAAACTCAGAAACAGGTTATTCGTCTCTTTTGAAAACAACCAAAATATTAAAACCAAGCTCCAAATAAAAAAGTAGTGCTCCTCGTAGACCTTTTTTTTGGCCAAAATTACAATTTTTTTGATATCATTTGCCCTTGAGAAGCTATATGATTCCAACCAAAATTTTAAAATCAACCCTTGAATTTATAAAAGGTGTTTCGAGTAGTGCCATCTTTTCTTTTCTTTCTTTTTGTGGATTGGGTGTGTGTGTGATAGGTAGGCTTAAAACTATGCCATTTTTGAATTTTGGCCTAAAGTCCAATATTGTTGCATATGAAATCATAAGAAATGAAACCACTAGAAAAATAAGAAAAAAATTGGAATATAGAGTTCGTCCCAACTAGCATTTTGCAGCTCAGTGAAATAATATGAGTTGTGGGAGAGTGAAAAAACACAAAAAACAAATGTTTTGCATCCATGTGAGGGAGTGCTGGATGTGGGGATTAAGAACGCTAGCCGATAAATCAAAACTCAGCTATAAATGGTTGTCTATAGGAGAGATAAAATTCACTAACAACCATAAATAATCCAAATTAGCAACCCTATATACATTTGCAATAATTTTGGAATGAGGTCCATTGTTCTCCCACCTTCAAAATGGATAAATGGAGACGGTTAAAGAGATGTTGGGTTGGTTTACTTGCTCATGAGAACTATATCTATGGAAGAAAACTTCAAGATAATAACTAGTAGAATTTTCTTATTATTTGACAATAGAAAACCATTACAAGACAATATAGCTCCATATCAAACCCATAGAGAAAATACTACAACAACTAATGCTTTCACATATAAATACTCGAATTTTACCTTGGAAAACCAAAATAATTGACTTCGTCCATGCTCTTTGTGATCCAATAACAAGTAGGTTATAGGCTCTTTGGTTCATCTTTTTGTTTCTCATTGAATTTTGGGCATCATTCATTTTTATTCTCATTCAAATAACCCATATTTCCTTGTGAGAAACAATATATAGTAGGATTATTCAATTAAGTGATCAAATGTCCTAAACCCTTCAACTTCCCCCAAGCTTATTTCTCCTCCATGTGTGCATTTTTTTTGTCCATTCGAAAAGAGGTCTCAGTCCTATTTTTTAATATATATAATCTTCAAATAATTTACATCTCATGTCTTTCCATGAGATTTAATTGAGTCTAGGGGTGGACATCAATCATTATGGCACATGGCCCTTCACACCGACTCATTAGTTCTGTTCATCATCTATAGCCTTAACATTTCCATCAATGATCATTATAGAGGTTGTGCCAATAACCAATTTTTCTTGTGCATACTTAATTTGGATCAATTGTGCTCCCAAATAGATACATGCCTCTAGGTGTTGGAAGAAATGGTAACATACTAGTTAAGGAGACCCTGTATTTATGTAAGACTTCAAGTATTAGATATAGTTAGAAGGATTCTAGGGTTTTCATTATGTAAGATGTCTAAACATGTATTGCTCACTAACATTTCATATATGTGGTACCTAGATTCAAGGAATATGTTTCTAAAATGTCATTGCACTACACAAAATGTCAAAGATGGTGTAATTGAGGAGCCAGGGTGGTAATCAATGACCAACATTACAATGGATAGTGTTGCAAATAACAAGTGTATGCAATGGAATGGTTGAGGATCAACATCAATTGAATTAATTTTTTGACTTGTATTATGTCATTGCATTATATAATTAAAATGTATAAGTTGGAAAGATAATGTAAAAATAGTAATATACAAGTGCTACATGAATATGTCAATCATAAAGCAAAATGAGAAGTGCATAAAAGACCAATGAATGGTTAGCTAGTGGTGTTAATCTTCCTAACAAATTTTATCTTATATAAATACTAAAGAGATTAATACAAGGGGTTGATTGAACCTCTACTTATTTTTCTATGCCATTCTTCATTGCTTTGCATAATGTACTAGATATCTTGTTTGTTAATGTTGATACTTTCAACATTATGTGGTTTTTGATGTCAGATAGGTCCATGACAAAACGGACCTCATGCCCATGAGTTGGTTATATGCACATATGTATGGAGGACTCCTTCAAGGTAGGTGGAAAAAGGACAAAGGGGACTTGCACATTTAAGCTCAAACATAATATTATATAAAAAAAATTGTGAGTTCGTGGTTTGTGGATTGTTTTAAGGTAGATCTTAAAATGAATTTTGTGAGATTGACATGAATGTTAGGGTATTGACATTGTTTTTGAAAGATTTTCATGGATGCAAACACTAATAACATTGTTTGAGAACATCGTGTATAAGTAATAACACTACTTAAAGTCTCACACTTATTAATGCATATCTTGGCAAAGATTCCTTTGTTAATTTTTTCTAGGTACATGGAATTTGTTTTTTATTGGTTGGGGGAGTTTGCATGCTAAGTGTTTGATGAAAGTTCTTTGTGAAAAATGATGTAAAATCATAATCAAATTACTTTGTGAAAGCCTTGTACTCCTATTGATTCCTTTTTATATAGTAGTGGAAATGTTAAACTAGCATAATTGTATAAAAGATGGTTGGTAAATGTTGATAGGAATGGAAATAAAAAATTAGAAAAAGATGAATGTCTTTTTAGAAGAGAAAAATTGCATGAAAGAGTCGCACATCTTTGATTGAGTCATTTTACTTTCATATTAGTTGCAAGAATGGCCCTCTAATTTTTTTCTTTAAACTTTGGAAATGTTTTCAACTTCTTTATTCTTTTAGGATGGCAAAATCACTAAAACAACAAGATAAATGAAACTTTATGCTATATATATATACTTACTTGAGAATGGAATTACAAATAATATAAAATAGTTTATACATACCAATATCGTTTAATCATTATAACAAATGTAAATCAACGCATTGTATAATATTATATTTATAAACCAAGTAATATACACAAGCCTATATTACATCACTTGTTAAATTAGCATAATCAATCATAAAACAAATAACATAAAATAATTCACACATAACAAAATAGTTTATCTTCATAGCATATATATATATGCTCAAGAAACACATTATATTTGTAGACCAAGTATTATGCACAAGCCTCTATTTCATAATCAATAAACTTTCCCTTTAAAAAACCACAAACCTCACATTGCATAACTAGCAAACATGTCATATCAAAACATCCTTTTCGAATAGTTTCTTTAATATGTCGTACTTTTTGATATATAAAATCTTTTATTTCTTTAACGATGAACATCACCTGGTGTTAGTGTTCTTTATGAACTTCTTTCTCCTCGGCATATAAAACAACAAAACATTTATTTAAGATTTCATGTATTTTATTCTCACCTATTTCAACGCAAATCTATTTGTTTTAATTGGAACCTGAATGATTTCCCATAACTAAGATTTTAGCAACAATTTTGACATTATTTGTTTCAAGCAACTTACATGTGGTTGAGAATATACCCCCACCTTATTGTTTATATCAAGTGTTTGATAGGAGACTAATTTCCGCAAGATGAAAAGTGAGGGAAAATCTCCCACAATATAAATATATGCAAAGTATCTTAGGCATTGATATATTAAGTTTAAACAAATAAAATAAAAAGAAACTTCAATATATTTTTTGGTCGATATTAGTGTGGATACAAGATATGGAATTCATATTTAAGATGACTCTATGATAGTGTGCCTTTTTATAAAACTAAATTTATTGTATATGTATTTTTCAAAATAAAATGTAAACATTGTAGTTACATATTATTAGAGAGGTATTTATGTTGTAGAAATAATTTGAAGACATGATATTAGGTAGATCCAACCTAGTGAGTATTTTAAATGGGTACTAGGGAGGATTGCATGCATAGCCACACTACAATGAATCAACCATTGTGTTAAGAGAAGACACCATTCTTTTGTGTTTACTTTTATTGGTATGAGGATCATGGCATATTGAAATTTATATGTTGTTTTGGACTTCCCCATAGTAATGTTAGATTCTATTTTTTATATAAAAATATTACAAATTCTAGATTATTCAAAATAAAAATAACATCTAGTGACAATCAAGATGACCACCTTAAACCATGTGGTTGGTCTACTCTAATAGGAAATTTATGATCACAAATAAAATTAGTGAAAATACATTATTAGTGTTACATAATCCACTAAGAAGAAAACTACGGGAAACCAATGGGCTTGCTTCTCGAGAAAACAATCTAAGAAGAAAACAAAATTATTTCACTACTATAAAAGCTATTAAGGTTGTGAAAAAAGAATACAAGTGAAAAAAATATGTTTAAACTAAAACATTCATATAGAAGCAATGAATGAATGAATGATACTTTAACGTCCACGAGACTAAAAATAGTTTATGGGATTACCAACTTCCTTGTTTTTTTGCCTTCTGTAATTCAATCCTTTTCTTACTCAAATTGTTGATGAGCTGAACCAACCTTCTAACAGTTACCTCACTAAAAAGACAATGCCACGTAATTGATGCTAACATACTGCGGTAGTTGTCCCTGATGTCTCTGAAAGCATCACATTCCAAAATGAAATGCTTTTCTAATTCCACTGCCCCAAAATTGCAAAAAGCAAACACCCTTTCTTCCCAAGCTACTTTAGGTCTCTTCCACCATCTCGTTTCACACTGAAGTTAATGTGAGTTAGTTCTTAATTGAGCAATAAGAATCTTTGCTCTCCACGGAATGCTAGCTCCAATGTACTCTTTTTGTTGGAGATCACAAGTGGGGTTGAATTCCTGAACATAGCACTTCTTCTTTCTACCCAACTCTTTTCCCCATATACCCTTACAGAACTTCTCCAACACAAAATTCTTCAACTCCTTGCTATTTGTGGGACATGATTAAGGTAAATATTCCATTTTTGCATTCATTTGTTGTTTTGTCTCATCCATGATTTCTTTAATTCATTCATGCCGTCATTGAAGATAACTTTCAGCCGTTTACCTCCTCCCATTTGTTCAATTCTTTTTAGATACCTTATAAGACGCACCATAGCAATTGCTTCGATGGGAGTTGCCCCTGTTTCACTCAACATTATCTCATAGGGAAACTGACTTTTTATTTTGAATTTGCTCATGATCAAGCGTTTTTGAATTTTTTCAATTTGTTTCCATTGTGAAACAAGGATGTTGCTAGCCCACAATTCACACCCATATAATATCACTGGACAAACTAGGAGTCCAAAAAGCACTTTGATTCCAATCCCATAACTTTGCCTCTCTACATCTGTTTTGAAGTGCATATAATGCTTTCCACCCTCCTAAATTCTTTTCTTTCTGCAATCCTCCCAATTAAGCTTCTTGTTGAAATAGATCCCGATGTACTTGTATTCATTTACTTCTTCAAGAATGTTGCCTTCAAAGAAGAAGACATGCTGGCTTTGCTTCCTTTTATTAGATAAAATCATTATTTTGGTCTTACTGGTATTGACTTGCATCCCCACTGCTTTACAAAAATGTTCAAAAACATATAGGTGCATCTGCAATCTATGGGCCGATTTAGCAACCACCACAAGATCATCGACACATAGAAGAAACTTTATCACAAACTCCCCCAATCGAACACCATCCCCACCTTGCAAATTTAGCCACTCTTCCAATTTGTCAATATATAAACCAAAAAAGATACGGGATAGAGGATAATGGACAAGTGGAAAAACAATAGAGAAAAAAACAATCATATTACTTCAAATAAACATGCAAATAAGTATTTTATTCTGAAACATCGCAATAAGGTACGAAGTAAATGATTCACCTTTTTATCGGAAACAATAGAATATTATTGGTACCCTCATCTATTCCATTATATAAAAACTTATTTAAAAGATAAGTAAATTCTTCCATACATACCCTACCCAACTCTATACAAAGATGAGTGTATCACAACTCAAGCATAATTTCTTAGTATCACTGTGTATATTCATTAATGAGTTATCAGCCCATTCTAAGTAACTTTATTGTTGTCCAAGCTGAACCCAAAAAACCTAGGTGGAAAACTTATGCTCAACAATCTAAGAGCGATAAGTCCTCGTAATAAAAAGCAAAGTGCACATAATCTCACAGTGGAAATTGGTTGTAAAATATCTTGTAAATTGCATCGTGTTTTTGCATTTCATTTTATCCAATGCATTCTATCCATTTTATACTGCCCAGATTGCTGGCCTCTTGTTATGTTTTTTGTTTTGTTTTTTTTTTTTGGGCTGGTTCTCGGCATTGTGATGGACGAGAGGAATTTTTGTACTCAGGCGAAGTCTATTTTTGTCTGTAGAAAGTGCCAAAGAAACTCTGCATATGTAACATCCTTTATAAATTTATAGTAGGCTGTTGTTTTTTTTCAATTGAAAAAAAAGTTAGCGTTTCGTATTTTGAAAGCCAAGTGTGCAAAAGATGCAGGACACTTATTGCATATGCTAATTTTGGTTATTATATACTCTTTTGTGTGCCAAGACCCGAAAACAGAGAGTACAATCGTAAAGGCAGCATACCTTTGTTCGCTGTGCATGTGTTTTCATCTTGTTTGCTTTTGTGTTCTTTGTTTTCTCCATGTTTTTGTGTTCTTTGTTTTCTCCATGTTTCAGTTGTTAGTGCGCATCAAAAGAATGATGGGGAGATTTACAAGATTCAAGACTAATCACTCTATGCTCATAATTCAAAATGAATGAACCTACCATTAAAATTTTTTCGTTGCCAAGGCGACATTTTATTAACATGCACATTAACAGTGTATCTATACGTAGAAAAAGAAGTCTTCAAATATTTTGTATGGTTCTTTTTATTTTAAAAAGAATGCAAATATTAGAGAAATAATAATGGTTCATGCAAAATATCACATCCATCTTAAATTTGTCACTAAATGTTCGATGTTCTTTCCCAGAAATGAAAAATAGTGAAAATTAATTATAAATGTTTCTATTAAAATATTAAACATCTGATTAATTTATAGAAAATTGAAATCACAACACACAAGAGTCAGAAGGCTATATAAGTTCCTTTCCTCTTAACATTTAGATCAGTAATACTTATTCCTCTATTTAAGGTGAATGTTGAAAATGACCTTGGACCGGACAGCACAATAGCTGGATCAGAATAGGTTTCTTTTCAGTTCGATAAATGTTTCTCTTAAATAATTTGGCCTCTTGCACTGTGATATTGCAACTTTTATTATTTAGAACATTCCGTTCTTTTACACACCGAATGGATATACCAATTTCTAGAGTTTAAATGCATAATGCATTACAACGACATCTGGAACTTCTGTGATACATAAACTTGCAAATGAGTTAATTACCTCACGGGAAAAACAATCCACTGCTGAAATTTAAGAAGTATCTTAACAAACAATAATTGGTCTGGAGATTCCTCTCAATTCTCAATCAGCAGCTTCAACAAAAATTCAAAAAAATAGAGATGATGCATCATATAGTCAAATCACCCCACACAATATCTCCCCCTTCCATTATAGACTCATCTTGATAAAATTTGTTTCGTGCCAATCGACTCATTACAGCCAAACCTGCAAAACAATATAACACTATTGAGAAGAAAAAAGACAAGAAAAGAGAAGATAAGTACAAAATAAGTCAGAGATGATGTCACTGAGACAAACTAAGCTGCAAGCCAAGAGACAAATTGATTTCGCATTGACCTTTGTCGAGAAACAAACATGAATATATATGATACTACCTAATAAACTTAACATAAAATATCCCTACTTTCTTATGGTTTTTCAATCTGCATGGTTTTAAGAAGAAAGTAATTCAGGGTAAACAAAAACTCGAGTGAAAAAGAAAAAAAATATTCATGAATTATGGACGTATTCATTAACATCAGGTCTCGAGCAATATTTAACAACCACTTGGTGGGAGAAACTGGGGAAGTAGAGTGTATCCTGAAAGTTATGAAAACAACTATGGTAATGTCAATATATGTTTTCTTTCATTCCAGATTCACTTTAATTTACGTTTATAAGCATATTTAACCTCTGATCCCCCAAAATATATAATCAACAATAAGCCACACGGAATTGGGAGAATCCAATGCATCCAATATCATTTCACAATAACAAATTTTGTGCTCTGAAATCAGATAACCAATTAATATTGAACTAGATATGATGTGATTTGGTCTACTTATTGGATACATTTGTTGTCATCGTTTTCGGGTTTTAATCCAGCATCAAGAGCAACAGAGATGATACCTTCTACAACTTTAAAGAGTGGAGACCACCAATTTTCACGGGGCACTTGATGTTGGACTAATGCCTCTTCAATAGCACTGCCATGCTTTCCTTGCAAAACATCCTGCAGGATCTGAGCTGCATTCCTTGTCTCTTGAAGAATGTTATTGTCATTTCCTCCCTCAGCAATTGTTTGCAGATCTTGCTGTGAAGAAGTTAAACTCAAGGCAAGGGCAAATTGGGCTGCAGCAGCCCATCTTGCAGAGGCATTCCACTTCCTTTTCTTTTCAGTTTTCAAAGCCCTCTCTACTGTCTGGATCTCCCAAAACTATACTCTGTAACAAATTGGAAAAAGTCTAACTTGAGAAAAAAATATCAAGATGACAATTTTTGTGTTACAGGATGCATATATGGATTACATGGCACTGATTATATTGGCCTTTGCTTTTATACCACCAGTCAAATACTAGTATGGTGCTTATGCTTTATGAACTTTGAAACGATAGATGCAGCATAACCAATTCTAAAAGATATAGGGAGGCTCAAGTTTTATCGAGACTGTAGCTTGACAACTAAAATGACTGGGCAAAAATTGCAATAAAACCAAAGTTTTATGAAAACAAGGGCAGATGTAAACTAATACTAGATGGTGATTATGTCAATATTACCCGCAAATATTGTGCATTAGCAGATCCAGTGCTTTGAACCATTTTCGAAAATGCACTCTCTTCATTAGAAAGTAGATTCTCAGGAGTATCAAATTCCAAAATCTGTAAAAGACAACAAAAGGCCCATAAAAGTTCATAAAAACAACTTATCTAAGGCCACTTTAAGTCTATATCATTTCCTCAATGCTTCATTCTGTGATAAAGACAGCAAAAAGATGATGAACCTGTAGTAGAATATCAACACGCTGAAAAGTTAAAGGTCAATTTTTGAACTCTCATATACTATTTAGATGAAGTGGAGGGGGAGTGCCAATGTGGTCATGGTTTAGTGGTGAGATTGACTGACGAATAAGACATTCAGTGGGGTTCCATTCTCGTCAAGGTCTGCCCCACCCATTTGGCATGCTATGATAAAGGGATGAGATTGGTTGCCAGTCCCAGGTGAGTATTCCTAAACTAAGAGGAGTCTGTATCATCTGTATGCAGTGGTGCCCCTCCAGCCATATTTTAAGAAGCAATTTCCATCAATAAAAATGAAATGTGGAGACCAGAGTGGGGGAAAAGAGAGAAAGAGAGAACATACCTGACCAGCTTCAAGGACCAGTATGCGGTCACAATCAATAATAGTATTAATTCGATGAGCAATAACAAGCATTGTACAAGATCTAAATTCTTCACGGATGGTCCTTTGGATAAGAGCATCTGTTGCAACATCCACAGCTGCCGTGGCTTCATCAAGAACTAAAATCTTTGATCTCCGAAGGAGAGCACGAGCAAGGCTTAGTAGTTGGCGTTGGCCCACACTGAAGTTATCACCGGCCTCGGAAACCTACACAAAATGACAATGTTGATTCAAAATTAGTCAGGCAAAATTCCACTTCACAAAAACCTGTGTCAAGTGTACACATGTTACTGGTACAGGAAGGAAGCATCCTAATTTGAGATACATTTGTCTTTGATATCATTCTTCTCTAGAATCCAACCATGCCACCTACCAAGGTTCAATCTGACCATTAGTTCTCATACATTAATTTCTTATTTTAAATATGCCAGCAGCAGCTAAGCACAAAGCCAAAATCTAGAAGCCACAATGTAGGTATCTTCAAAAGCTCAATTGCCACATCGTAAATTAGATTGCAGGTCTTTTTCTTTTTTACTTTTAATTAAAATAATTTTTAGTTGGTACTTTATATTATATGTGTGACCATCAAAGGATGCCATTCAGAGGAACAAAATTGGAGGGCATGGAAAAATTCAAAATGATGAAAACTGTTTTTTGTTAATTTCTATCGGCGGTAACAGTTTAGATAAAATCTCGTCTCTGCAACCACAAATATAATTTCGACAATACAACAGTCAAACATTGGATAGTAGGTTTCCAAAGAGACTAGAAAATGATGAATTCCATTATCTTTTCCGCATTAGAATTTTCAAGACAGATTTATTTAAAAATCTAAAATTAAAAAAATATCAAATAATCCATTGCATTTCGTATACACATTGATTTTAATCACCCCAAAAGAGTCCACGGGTTAATGATTTTCTAAAAGGAAAAAATGCATTAAAATGGACTCCTGTATGATTTTATAAACCGTAGCATGTATAAGCCTTTAATCTATGGAAGCTTAAGGTGATATATAGATTATCCACATAGAAGTCAATTGTAAATTGAAATTAATAAGACAACTTATAAACCAAAATATAATGATGCAGGTCACATATTTTGATTTTTGAATCGGCTCATGGATTGTAGATGCACCTATATGCCCTTGAGCATTTTTGTAGAGCAGTAGAGATGCAAGTCAATATTAGCGAGATCAAGATAATGATTTTCTCTAATAAAAGGAAACAGAGTCAGCATACGTTCTTCTTTGAAGGCAACATTCTTGAAGAAGTAAATGAGTACAAATAGCTCGGGATTGATTTCAACAACAAACTCAATTGGGAGGACTGCAGAAAGAAGAGAACCTTAGGAGGGTGGAAAGCATTATATGCTCTTCAAAACAGATTTAGAGAGGTAGAGTTATGGAATTGGAAAACGATTAAAGTGCTTTTTGGACTCCTAGTTTGTCCAGTGATGCTATGTGTGTGTGAATTGTGGGCTAGCAGCACCCCTGTCTCAAAATGGAAGCAAATCGAGAAAATCCATTCACGCTTGATCATGAGCAAGTTCAAAATAAAAAGTTCGGTACCTTATGAGATAATGTTGAGTGAAATAGGAGCAACTCCTATCGAAGCAATTGCTATGGTGCACTCAGTAAATATCTAAAAAGAATTGAGCAAATGGGAGTAAGTAGATGGCCTAATGTTATCTTCAAGGAAGGCATGAGTGAAAGAAAGAAAACATGGATGAGACAAAACTACACATGGATGCAAAAATGGAATATCTACCTCAATGTTTGTCCCACAAATAGCAAGGAGCTAAATAATTTTGTTACGATGAAGTTTCGTAAACAGGTATGGGGAAAAGAGTTGGGTAGAAAGAAGAAGTACTACATTGATGAATTCAACCCTACATATGATCTCCAACAAAAAGAGTACATTGGAGCTAACATTCCGTGGAGGGAAAAGGTTCTTATTGCTCAATTAAGAACCAACTTGCATCAACTTTGGTGTAAAACAGGACAGTGGAAAATGCCTAAAGAAGCTTGGAAAGAACGAGTGTGTACATTTTGCACGTCTGGGGCAGTGGAATTGAAAAAACATTTCATTTTGGAATGTGATGCGTTCAAAGACATCAGAGAAAGTTATGGGAATATGTTAGCATTGGTCTCTTGGCATTGTCTTTTCAGTGATAGGATTGTTGGAAGGTTGGGCCAGCTCATCATCAATTTGAATTAAAAAATGACTGAAACGCAAAAGGCGAAAAACAAGAAACTCAATCTCATAGACTATTTTTAATTTTGTAGACATTAAAATTTCATTTCATTTCATATATGGTAAGACTAGAGCCAACGATGAAAGAAGGTAAAAGAGAAAAATACCTCAGTATCAAGCCCCAAAGAATTCCTCCTGACAACATCTTTTAAATGTGCCCTTTCCAAAGATTCCCAAAGATCAGCATCATTATGTTCACCGAATGGATCAAGATTGAACCGTACTGTCCCTGCATAATTTTAACTATGTGTATAAAATAATAGATGGATATGATGTTATAATGTAGCCTTTTTACATGTCAGTTTAAAATTCAGAATTTCAAGACTCTTTATAAGTACTAGCAATCTGTTGGTTAGCACGAGTATCAATTAAGATAAGACTGATGCGTAAGCAGTAGTCTCATCTTTAAAAAGCTCGAAATGTAATGGCAAAGATTAGTTTTCCTGCTTTTGCCACACTTGAATATGCTTCAATAAGGTGGCATATTCCATCTTCAGAGATGGACATCTTTCTTTGGGATATTAATATCAGTAAATGTCAAATGGGGAAAATGTTTCATCAAAGGTATCTCTAAATTTATATCTCTCCACAACATACACAGAACATGAGTGATGATGAGCTACAATGTACCATAGCTATAGAGATGACTATACCTGAAAATAGAACTGGTGCCTGGGGTATGATGCCTAAAGCTTTCCGCAAATCAGCCAGTCCAATCTTAGAAATGTTGCATTCATCAATGAAAATATTTCCACTCTCTAGTTCAACAATGCGGAACAAGGTATTGATCATGCTTGACTTGCCTGCACCAGTGCGTCCAACTATTCCAACTTTCTCACTTGCCATTACTCTGAATGATACATCATGAAGAACAGGAGGAAGTTCTGGACGATACCGCATTACAGCATCTTTGTATTCAATGACTCCAGATGAAGGCCACCCAGGTGGTGGCCTGTTGTTATCAATAATAAGTGGGGCTTCAGGAGGCAACTCTATATAGGTCCCAACTCTTTCTACAGCATTAAAACTATTCTCTGCCGCACTTGCTGACTGTAAAGTTAATGTCAACAGACTACTAATATTTAAGGTATAAGTAAGGAGTAAACCCATCAAAGGAGCAAATGCTGCTGAATTATTTTGCGAAACAGCAAATGTTGCTGTCAACCAGATCATAAGACCCCCTAAAGTTTCCAGTCTTATACCAAGCCAGCGGTTGCAGCTCATGTTTACCAATGTAAACCGGATATTATTGTCCATTGCTTTCCCATTGATCATTGCCATGCGGTCATATGCTTGGTATGCACGAATTGCAGCCAAACCATTTAATGCTTCCCCAAACTGTGCATAAACTGGTGATCGCGTGATGGAATTCAAGCGTTTAACCTCACGTGCGGTACTCTGCATTGAAACAGAAAGGTAAAATAAGACTATTCTTCAGTATAGCCCTTCTTCCAAACAAGCTAAAATTTAGAACCAATCGCAAGAATATGAGATGATAACAACAGCTAGGCTGATAACCCATCTCTACAGATTTCTGATAAGGAACAACTGCCCTGGACTATAAGATGCTCCTTGTTGAGACAAGGGCCAGCTACCAGACTGGGGCAGTACATATTTGCTCATTAAGGCAAATGTTTAGTCATAGCCCAAGTTGGAGCCCCTACAACACTTACAATATTCACATACACAAGGTAGTGGCTATCAAGACACATAGATATGATGCTTTTCTTCTTGGAAGGGGATGTGTAAGAACCAAAATTTAGTGTATGAAATAATATAAGGACTTGAAATTTCCTAAATTTCCGTAGTAATGTGATCATGTTTCAGTTTTATAACTGGCAGTTGTATGCGAAAATGGCCCATCAGGCATGAGATGCACAGAGCCCTAGTAAAAGTACAATGTTGTTACTTGGCCATGTCCCCAACATTTCTTCAGCCACAAGGGATGGGAAGACGACAAGAGATGTCCCCCTACGTTGAAATTTAAGATCTGGGCAATATATGCAAATCTGAAAATTCATTTCACACCGGGAGTTTCCCGGATCTAATCCCTGTGAACCTTCAGCCTTGGCTGATCTGAATAATTAATTTACAGCAGCAAACAGTGGACAATATTTCACTTCACTTCAAACCGACACACTAGGTAGTTCAGGGGGAACAGATAACAAACTAATGGCAACAAGTTTCAACCCGTATGGCACACATTTCCAAGCATATACAAGATCTGATAACCATTTTTACTACAATAGATTTTACAGCAGAAAATATGCTATTTTATTTTCAAGTTATATGTTAAATCACTTCACAATTTCATCCCTATGTTATGTCAAATTGGCATGAACAAGTGTGGAAATTACCCTACCAAGAAGACAATGCGAGCTGAAAATCAAATCTACAATTACACAATTTTGCACAGCTTGAAACTTCATATATTGTAAAGGAAATGAAGTACTTGTACATACCATAGTGTTATAACCAAGTTGGTACAATCTCTATCTCTCCAAACTGTAGCTAGGGAAAACCATGAAAACCCTATCCATGACAAAAGTTCCACAACAAGCTAGCATCAACATTGGCAAGTCCTCCTTGGTTTCAACACTTGTCACCTGTTGATCCCTCAAATCACATTTGAAGTTTGGTCAACCATCCAATGTTCAGAGAACATGTCGGAGCATCTCTTAATGCTCAGAACAGTCCGAATTTCATCCTCATTGTTCAGCAGGTTGTCAGCATTATGTATTCCAAAATCTGCAACCCTGCGGGCTTATTATAAAAATGATTCTAGTATGATGAAAATTGAGTCATGTACCACACTTAGGTAGCTTAAGTTTTCGGTAGAGAGTTTTCATTCCAAGGAACTTTTTTTCTTGGCTAATTATATGTGTTTCTCAACACTAAATAATTGGTTATGTTTTTCTCCCATAAATTCCCCGAGGCAAGAGTGAGGCTTGATGGTAAAGTCTTAGGTGAGTCCTATTGTATAGAGTCAATGTAAAATGCCATATTAGATCATTTCTAAAGTTTCACAGAATTTGGTTGTGTCAAAGTGTTAGTTTTTAATTATTAAAAATTTCCATTGGTCGAGATTTTTAATAATTATTTGATGTAAAATGTAATAAGCATTGTCTATAGAAGTTGTAAGGGGTATGATTACTCAAAATTAGACCTCAACACTTCAACTTTCTATCTAGACACATTTTGAGAGTCAAAAAAGGTGTCATTACCCTTATTTTCTATTTTTTCCATTTTTTTGGCAAATTATTTAGCCAAAAAATAGCCAGAAAATAAAATGAGAGGAAAATAAAAATTCTCTCCAATTAAAAATTATAAAAAATAAGATAAAAATTCCCAAATATTAAATTCAAGTCAAAAATTTGTGGGAATTCCATTTACCAAGAATAAATGGTCTAAGGAAAGTCTAAGGAAAAATCCGATGGTCTAGGAAAGAAGTCAATTACCCAATGAAATCGATTTTGGAAAAAGATGGTCCATGATGGTCATTTTGAATGAGAGATTCTTAAGGAGAAAAATTGAGAAAAATATTTTGATGGTCCAAACCACTCCGGGATCAAATTCTTGGTCAATCCAGCTCCTTCAAGGGAAATGCCTCTCCTCCTAGAGATCTGCGTAGCTCAATCAAGGGATCGAATTATTTTGACATGGATCTAACCTTGTCTTAGCCGTTTAGTCAAGAAATCTAGTCGTTTTCACTTGGAGAGGCTCCACTCTCTCATTTTTCTATAAATCGAGCCCTTGGCTCCTCATTGTAACACCTGATGATCATGTAATCGGGCTGTTGGCTCTGGAAACTCTATTATGTACTGGATATTTTATGAATAATAAAGGAAGTTTTTGGGGGTGAAATTTTGTGGTGTTATTCTTCCATGAATATGGTAATATTTTTGTGATTCTCTTGTCCTCAATGCTCTACTAGTACTATTAATTGTTGTTTCCATTTGCCATTGTGGATTTATTGGTCTATAGTTATCTTGCATTGATACTTGGATTGAGGAAATACTCTAGATCTAGAACCACTAGTGGGTTTTCGGTTGATCCCCTAGTCTTCCTTTTCATTGTACTATCCAATGCCATTTGGATCTAACAATATATTTTTGGAGGTGTGTAAATTTTTTTTTTTTTTGAATTAGATCTTGAGCGTTTGGGGATGTATTCAATTGAATCATCCAACTCTTAAGCATAGAAGTGAAAGAACCCACATTAATATCTTCCAAAGGCTTATCAATTGAGAATTTTTTTGAAGCGAGTTTAATTGCCTTTGCTTGATATCATTCTATATTTCAAAATTTCGCTCTATTATGGTGATTTAATTGAATAATCTGGCTAGTTTTAGAGCTATATCTTTACTACCCAAGAGCAGAGTTGTACTCACACTTTTGGGCTAATACATCTGTGAATTTTGTATATATTTTCTAACCCTATTGTATATATATTTTTCTTGTATATATTTCTTGGATTTTCGATTTTTTTTTTTGCAGATCTGGAAGGAGCAAGGGTTTGTCTTGGGAAATTTTCATAACATTTCTCTTGCAGGTGGAAGCTTGAGGATCAAAATGATTTTTTTAGGCTAGCCACTTGTGCAATTTATCACATCTTTTCCTTTCTCCTAAATGGCTAGGGTTTCAAGCAATCAAAATTTTTTAAGAGGCCGTCTACATCCTTGAAGCAAGATCGATTTTTGTTTGGGAGGCTATATTCAATTTTTGGGGATTATCTCTCCTAGCCGCAAGCATAGAAGGAGACTCTTATTCCTCTTAAGCGAAAACCTTGAAGGGTTTTGGAATAAAAATAAAAATTTTAAACTTTTTTTGGCGAAAATTCAAGATCGATTTGGAGAAGGCACTGTTTGGAGGCTTGGAAAATTCAGATTTTAATTTTTGTGGAGGCTGGAATTTTTTTGAGGCCTATTCTCTATAGTCCACAAGCTTAGAGAGGCTTCTCCTCTCTTGTTCTGCGAGTTTCCTCATCCCTTGGATGTCTAGCTTTAGCGTGAAGCTTCTTGGAGGAAAATCAATTTCTTTTTTGGGGAAATTTTCATTGAGAGATTTTGCTAAATTATTGTAAAATCTTCCTCCTTTGTAATAATGGCATTTCAAGGAGACGGTATTTGTATTTTTTGAATCTATTTATCTTGTAAACCCTCCTTGAAGATTTGGAACCCTCTCTTACTGTCTAAGAGGGTCTTCTCTTTGTAATAATAATGAAAAGATATTAGTCCTGAGGGAGCTTGGGGCTTTTCCCATGGTATCCCTTCTCCTCATTTGATAGGAGACCTTCTTGTTTGATTAGTCACTAACTTGATAGATTAGCTTAATTAGTAGATCTAGTTTCTAATCACTTGTTTTACTAATTGATCCAATTTTCATTTAAGTAGCTCTAGTCTTGATCTCACTTGCATTCTAGTTGGAGTAGTTTCTCTAACATCTAAATCTAATTAGCATCTTATTTATTTGGACCTCATTATGTAATTCACATTTGCTCTATTGATCATTGAACACTCTCAAAGCACACTATAACCGATTGAATTGACCAATTATAAGTGAAGTGATATTTCTAATTCATATTCCATTAACTAATTTCACATTTTTTGAGCATCTTGGTTTCTAATTGCATATCAATTTGAGCATTTGTGTTAAATCCTCTAATTTTCATTTTAGATCTAGCTTGCATCTCTAAAATTTACCTCCAAGCATAAGCTTGGCTGATAGAAATTTAGGACAAACTTTCCTAACTGTCATTCAATTCTATAAATTTGAGTTTGGAGCAAAGGTTAAAATATGTGACCTTGCAGTTCTCTTGTAGCCGAGCCCTTGTAGGAACGAAGGCACATGGGTTGTCTTGAACTCTAGGTGGGTATTGTTAATTAAGGACTAGTGCCTCCTTATCCTAGCCTTCTTGCAATTCACCTCAGTCCTTATCAAGTTTTGAGGAATTGAGGAGAAGTCTCACCATAGAATAGGCTTTAATTAAAATTTATCAAGACCACTTTGTCTCACACAATCACATGACTTTGTTTCATGTTGCAATTAGTTATTATACAAGTTGAATTGTGACCATTTCATTCTACTTGCAAGCATTACATTTCATTCTATTTACATGCTCATTGTCCTTTGATAAAGTTCTATCTTTTGGAGCATCTCTCTTTAATACAAGTACAAGTTCTAGTTGTTTTGCAAGTCTCATTTTATCTCTATTGCTCATATCTCATGTTGTGCATAATTTCTTGAGATTTCATTTCACTAACCCCTTGATTTGTAGCTTGTCCAATTGTGCAACTTATTGATTTCTTGATATATCTCATTTGCAAGTATTGTTGATTCATTTGCGAGTATATATTTCTTGCGAGAATATTTGGCACTGGTCTAACCATATTTGTCTTGCAGGATATCTATTGAGCATAATCAATTCATCTAAATTATTGGTTGTTATATCCTCTTAATTGTTCATACTTGTTAAATCAATCTAATCGTAAGATCTAATTCAAGTTGCTAAATTGGTGAAGCCATAACTAATTTTATTAACATCGTTAATCTCCTAGAGCTTGTTATCCTTAGCAAGTTTCCTTATAATCATCTTTAGGGACCACCCCCCTTGGTTTAGCTAGGAGAGAACCTAAATGAAGAGAGTTGGGAATAGGTGATAGCCCCTTCTTCGAGCATTGTGCCTTGAAGACTACACCTTGTGGGGTTGAAATTCTTTCCCACATTTAGGTGTGTATCTTGGGCGACATCTTTCTGGCACCATTGCTGGGGATAAGTTTTCTTTGACCCGGATTTTGACTAACTATCTCGATTTTGCATATTGGGTTTTAGAGTTAGATTTCTATTCGAGTGGTGACTCCACTTGTTTCATCTCTTGCAAGAGTGTACACTATAAGGAATTCAAGTAACTTGGTTAATTCCACTCCGGATCTTGAAAAGGCTTTTAGAGTGCGATTAAATAGGTTCTTTTCTTGAGACTTCTTGCTCATCTCAGACAGGGAGCTATCTCTAATATCCATTTGCTTTTTCAAGGTCAAGCTCAACAAGACAACATGGATGACTTGTTTTCTCCCTATAATTTTGCTAACATTCAAGGCTATACGAGTGTTGTTTCGGACGAAGCCATTGAGAAGTTGCCTTATTTCCAAGGCAATAATGCGATTAGTGCCAAAACTCACCTCAAAAATTCCAACCTATGTGTGAGTAAATGGTGTAACAATGCTAACCATAACCATGAAGATGTGAAGATGAGTCTCTTCATCCTCTCTCTCAATGAGGATGCTCTTGACTGGTTCACAGAGTTTCTTGCTAACACATTTGATTCGTTGAGATCAATTATTACTATCTTCAATGATAAATACGAAGATAAGAGAGAAGAAAGACACCTGCTTAACGCTATTAGCCACAAAAAGAAGAATGAAAATGAGACTATGGAGGAATTCAATAAGAATCTTAATGATATTGTTAAAAGACAACCTCAAGATTGCAAGCCTCCCAAGAAATCTCTTTTGGTTTATTATATTGATGCATTTGCAATTGACACTTCTTATGAACTAAGACGCGTTAAGCCTAATGATATTAATGTTAGTTTTTGTAGCATCGGATGTGTTTGAGTCACGAAATTTTGTGGAGATGCTAGAATACATGAGATCTCCAGAACCCAGAAATCATTTCTGGGAATTCTGCCTAGAAGTGTCTCAGTTAGATTATTAACTGAATTTTAAATATTTCATAAGTCTAAACTTAGGGAATATGGTTAATTAATCAATATTAATTGAGATAAGGCGAGAATAGTCTAGAAACTCACACAGAACGATCTAGAGATGATCCAAAACATCGATTATGTTTTAATCTTGGCCGTTGGTGCTCCAAGAATGGATTATAAGAGGATATCGATGTGGTGATGGAGAATACACTTGGAGAGTTCAATTTCATTGGCAGATTGATTTCTAGAGTAGCAACAGTCAGTTTCTGGAGAGAGAGTCAGAGATCGAAGTAGTGAGAGAGGGTTAGAGAAAATGAGGCTGGAGGAAGTGATCCCAGATCCAACGAGTGCATTAGCAGAGAGGCAAAAGAGCCACAGAGAGGTTGATGCTGGGCAACGCAGTAGTCTTTAGAGGCAAATCGATTTGCTGAGAAGGAGAGATGTTGTCAGTTCCAGAGGTTGGGAAGGAGTCCCAGAGTGCTGGAGAAGCATCTTTCCAATCAGCAGAAGGCAAAATGACTTCATCAGAGATCAATCTGAGGCTAGACGTCCAGCCAGCTATGCAGAGCAGCATAGACGCTGACGCGGAGGGTCAGAGGGCCATTTTTCTGAAGGCAAGCCATGCCGAGAGATTGCCTGTGGGGTGAGGAAAATTCCTCACTAGATTTTTGCCAAAAATTTTCTTTGTAGGATTGCTAGTATTTCGGCATCCAATTGTACTCATATTTTCTCACTATTGCATAATAATAAAACCCTCAGTTGCTACACCTGTTTTCTCGAGTTGGGTTTTTCCAGGGACTTTTGTACAAAAATAATTGCGTTAATTTTATGTGTGTGTGCTAGCATTTCTTCCAACGTTTATTCTTCCGCAGTTTCATTTGTGTAGATTGCAGTGTGATTTATTTAGTATTTTCCGTAGAAAACAACAAATAAATTGTTAAATAAAATTAACAATTAGGAGAATAATTTCCAGTTGCTACAATAGGATTTCGGTTTGGAATTTTCACAATTAAGGTTGCTTAGATTTTGGCCAAAGAATTGGAAAAACGTAGGAAAGCTCCTGGGTAGTCTAAAATTCCGGGATTTACTAGGGGTCATCGAAAGAGTGAATCAAAAGGTAAAGAAGTTAAGGAAGCTAAAAGTGATCATATTAAAGAATTAGCTCAACTCATTAAGACCATGGAAGTTAATCATGTTGAGATTTTGTGTATTTGGGGTAGCATCAGTTGTGCTCTAGGTCCCAAATTTTGAGGAAGGACTAGAGTTCACCTGATCTACAAGACCCAAAAATGGATTTGGGAAATTTCCTCTGGTTTAGGAAATATTAAATTAATTAATTATTTTAATGTATTTCATAAGATAAAACTTAGGAAAATAAAATAATTAAAATGAATTTAATTAAACATGTGATAAATTGTCTTAAGTCACACGGATCAAACTTTCTTTTAACCTTACCCATTGATTAAAGATTTAATCTTGGCCGTTGATTTGTCAACGAGAAAAGTATAAAGGAAAGGCTTGGGGTCATTTGTAACACACACAAAGGCAGAGCACTGAAGCTAAGCTGAGATTCTAGGGCGAGGTTGCTAAGAATTTTCAGAAGTGTTTCAGTTGCAGAGAGGGGAATTTAGACCAAGGGGATGATCTGATCCCGGGGTATAGAATACACAAGAAGCAGAGAAGAGATCAGCAAGGACAACGCAGAGAAAGGCAGCAGCGATAGCAGCAGACAGTAGCAGTAGATGGCAGCAGCAGCAGACGGCAGTAGCAACAACAGACGGCAGCATCAACAATGTCTTTTAGGGGCAACATTGGGGTTTCTAGGCCTAGATCTAGATGAGTTCTGTAAATCCCGTTTGAGGGTGTGGATCCGTTAGTATTTTTGGTCTTAGATTAGCTAGGCGCTGCAGATCTAGAGTTTTCTCTGTAGGGTTTTCCAGATCTGGAACCCAAAATTGTGTATTCTAAAATATTCTTAATAATAGAGCCCTCTAGCAGCCAGAGACCAGTTTTCCCACATTGAGTTTTTCCGAGGTCAGTTTGTCCAGAAATAACTGTGTCACTTTGTCTATGTGTGCATGTGCTTATTCTAGATCTGAATTGGTAGAGATCTGTTATGTGTTTTGCCTTGATGCTAACTTGAATTTATTCAGTTGATAACTTGTATAAGTAGGAGAAGCTTAACTGGTTTGATAGAAATAATTTCTACATAAGCATTAAGATTCAGAAATTTCTACATGGTATCAGAGCAATTGCAGATCTAGAAGGGTCACCAACTGAAGCATCTGAAGGATCTAGCTGCAGAATGTAGCTGGAAAGGCAGCAGAAAAGCAGATCTGAAGGGACAATGCAGTTTCCAGGAGGAGATTCATGTAGTGGGAAGGGTGACACTATCCAACGCTATGTCCTATCAAGCCCACGCAATTACTGGGCAGAGGCAGCTCAGAAACACACTGGTTAGGTCTGAAGCCAACCAGTGTGATTTCGATCTGAATTTTTCAGATCCAGAAAATGTTTGCAGAAAAGTTTTAGAAATTCAAAAGAGCTGGTGGAGTTAAACTTCTGAAGTTTTCAGATTTTTAACCTTAGCAAAAGTGACAAAGTTTGGGAAGAGATCAGCTTCTCAGAGAGTTTCTTGCCAAAGGAAACTTGCATTTTGGTCAAAGGATCAAAGAAGAAGTTGAATCATAGTTGATTTGGTAGATTTCCAAGGAGGGAAATCAAGTTTCAGAGGGAGCAGAGGGTGCACAGTTCGAAAAGGACCCTAGATCCAGATCTCTAGCATAGAGAAGAGGAGCTCCGACAAATTCTAAGCAGATGGCTCCTCATGGATTGCGTGATCAGGATAGGCTAGAGGGCCTCTCAAACTTTTCGGTGTGGAAAGCAAGGATCCTGATTTTCCTTGAGGCATACGGTCTAAGAGACCATGTAGAGCAGACTCTGGCCACACAGACAGATGCAGATCTCCTACATAAGCACAGGGAAGCTACTGGGCATGCCAAGTGGCTGATAATGGACAGTATCAAGGATCAAATTGTGCCACACATAGCTGAGAAGAGGACAGCTAATGAGATGTGGAAGGCCTTGAATTCCCTGTATGAGGGAAAATCAGTCCAAAGAAAGATGTTGTTGGAGACCCAAATAAGGTCATTCATGATGACCAAGGGAGAAGACATCAAACACTTCCTCTTCAGATTGTAGTAAATCAGGATCAGCTGACTGCAACAGGTGCAATCGTAGATGATGCAGCGATAGTCAAGATTGCCCTCAATGTAGTCACAGATGAGTGGGAAACCTTTGCCCAAAGTATCTTGGGTAGAGTGGACCTCCCAGATTGGGACAACTTGTGGTCGATCCCGCGGCAAGAAGAACTATGAAGGTTCACCAAGAAACAACACAACCCTATGTTGAGCAAAATAAAGAAGGAAGAGGAGGAAGATGCAGCCTTGGCATCAAGGAAGCAACCAAAGAAGAAGAAGGATCTTTCTAAGATCAAGTGCTTCTAGTGTGGTGAAATGGGACATTTTTCCAACCATTGTCCAGAAAAGAAGAAGGACAAGAAAGCATCGTCTTCCAAAGCAGCGGTGGTAGATGATGGGTCCAGAGATGATGTAGCCATGAGTGCTCATGAACCACGGAGGTAGGGTGACATGGACATGTAGAGGAGCTACATGGAAGTAAGGCGAGATCCTTGAGCAGCTCATCTCTTGGATCACAAGCGAGCTACGATAGCTTTAAGACAGTAGCGAGACAAGTGGAACAGTGAGTGCATAGATCACAGATGAGGCATAAGCAGAGGCAGATCTGGAGGCTGGGAGGAGCAACGCAGAGCATAGCAACAACAACGTAGAAGCAGTAGCAGCGCAGAGGCTAATGTGACTTCAGTAGCAGTGCATAGTTGCAGCAGCGCAGAGAGCTTCAGAGGGACAGCGCAGTGCAGCACTAGCGTGATAGATTTCAGCACAAGGAGCTGATGTGACTTCAGTAGTGCAGAGGGAGTTTGATTACGCAGGCAGAGCTGTAGTTGTGCATCGTTGTTTAGATGCCAGCACAGATCTGTAGCCTATGGAGCTTCAGTGATGAGGATGCAGCCCATCTGACTTGTCAGTCAAAGATTGGGCAGGAGATTCAGTTGTATCTCTCAATAGCTGAAGTTGCAATGTAGCAGATCAACAGTGGTAGTGTTATGAGCAGCACAAATGCAACATATTAAGAGGGAGCTACAGTACAGTGGTTGCAGTGGCAGTGGCAGAGTCATGGGCAGCAGACTGCGGTACAGAATGGCAGCACCAGTGCAGAGTTGAGTGGCAGGAGGCCAAGCTTCAGCAGCACAGAACCAGTGCCCAAAATCTTGTAATGCATAAGTGTGATGTATTGCTAGAGCACACCCTTGATGCTAAGAGGGAGTGTTGAGATTTTGTGTATTTGGGGTAGCATCAGTTGTGCTCTAGGTCCCAAATTTTGAGGAAGGACTAGAGTTCACCTGATCTACAAGACCCAGAAATGGATTTGGGAAATTTCATCTCGTTTAGGAGATATTAAATTAATTAATTATTTTAATGTATTTCCCAAGTTAAAACTTAGGAAAATAAAATAATTAAAGTGAATTTAATTAAACATGTGATGAAATTGTCTTAAGTCACACGGATCAAGCTTTCTTTTAATCTTAGCCATTGATTAAAGATTTAATCTTGGCCGTTGATTTTTCAACGAGAAAAGTATAAAGGAAAGACTTGGGGTCATTTGTAACACACACAGAGGCAGAGCACTGAAGCTAAGTTGAGATTCTAGGGCGGGGTTGCTAAGAATTCTCATAAGTGTTTCAGTTTTAGAGAGGGGAATTTAGACCAAGGGGATGATCTGATCTCGGGGTCTAGAATACACAAGAAGTAGAGAAGAGATCAGCAAGGACAACGCAGAGAAAGGAAGCAGTGGCAGCAGCAGACGACAGCAGTGGACGGCAACAGCAACAATAGACGGCAGCATCAGCAGTGTCTTTTAGGGGCAACGCTAGGGTTTCTAGGCCTAGATTTGGCTAAGTTCTGTAAATCCCGTTTGAGGGTGTGGATTCGTCAGTATTTTTGGTCTTAGATCAGCCAGGAGCTGCAGATCTAGAGTTTTCTCTGTAGAGTTTTCCAGATCTGGAACCCAAAATTGTGTATTCAGAAATATTCTTAATAATAGAGCCCTCTAGCAGTGAGAGACCGGTTTTCCCACATTGGGTTTTTTCGGGGACAGTTTGTCCAGAAATAATTGTCACTTTGTCTATGTGTGCATGTGCTTATTCTAGATCTGAATTGGTAGAGATCTGTTATGTGTTTTGGTTTGATGTTAACTTGAATTTATTCAGTTGATAACTTGTATAAGTAGGAGAAGCTTAATCAGATTAACAAAAATAATTTTTGCATAAGAATTAAGATTCAAAAATTTCTACAAATCATTCAAATTAGATGACTGCCCTTCATAATCGTTCGGTTGCCATGGAGAGGTCCTAAGAAAACAAGTTTCCAAATAATAGAATTAATGAGAAATGGTAGAAGAAAGGCCCTCCTAATGAGTCTAAGCCACCAAACCCACTTGAGTCTGCAAATGTTGTTGATCAATATTTTCCATATTACAGAGCATGTAATGATCTTCATGATGAGAATATTTGCTCTGTTATGAAGAGGATCATCGAAAGTGGAATGGCGGGGATAAGTGATCAAATAAATATTTTTGGTAAGTAGCATCACTTTTCTATGGCGGATTGCATGAAATTTGTAGAGAAGAGTCATAGTGTGAAGACACTCCAATCTTCTTAGAGTGTTAATAATTTTAATGATGAAAAGGACGATCATCAAATTATATGGAGAAAAGCCTTCTCTAGAACAAGTCTTGAAGATTGCAAAGGATAAAGGATTAACTTAATAGCAAAAGGGTAAAGAGCAAAGTGCGGCTCAGATTGCCCCTAGGATGTCTAATCCTGGTCTTAATATCGACTTGGGAGGTTGGATTAATAATGCAAAGATATTGGTTCTTGTGACGAAAATTTGAAAATCCCCTCTCAAAAGTCTAAGTTATTGATGCTTCTAATGGAAATAATCCTGAAGTTGGCTATCAGGATGCTTCGATTATATTGCAGAATATGGACTGTCATAGAGATAATAAATATCATCAACGAGGTAATGCAGGTCGTGAACGAGGTAATGCAATGTCATTTGTTTAACAGGAATACAATTTCTCTCCAGTATATAAGCATTTTTTATCGGTATTTAGTGAGAAGCCCCTGTACCGTTAATTTTTCGTCTATCGTTAATTTTGTCCATAGGTTAGAGGATCAAACTGTCCTCTCAACCTTGTTTGCTTTGAGAACAGTGAGCGACACAGCGGGAACTAGGAGATTAGCGGACCACAGGAACAATGAGAGGCCCGAGAGCAGTGAGAATAGTGAGCGGCACAGGAGGGAACAATTATGGCAGGACCCACAAAGACCAGTGAGAGAGGGAATTGCAAAGGAACAACCAGACCAGCGTCCACAGGTGTTTCGGACCCACATCTTTTTTTTCAGTTTATTTGTTTATGTACATTGATGGGGTGTCAAGTAAGAAAACAAAACAAAAACCTTTCAAATCTGCCTCCATTAAAACTCTGATAAACCTCTCATAACTAGCAAACGTTAAGATAACCTGATATGGGGTCAGGGGGACCCAATGCAGAAAAAATGCCAGTTTTGGTGGAAAATAAATACCCAAGAAACAATGAGCTAAGAAGAAACACTTCAAATAGGGGGGATGTAACAGACAATTACCAAAGGAAAATACTGAGTTCAGTATTAAGGAGACTTCTGGAGGAAAGTGGATGCACCTCTTGGAATCCCAATCTCCAAATCTCAGGGGGTGATAGGGATACCTATTACAAAACTATTGCAGAAAGCATAAGTGAGATCTAGAATGCCCATCTCCCAGAGTTTTCTCAAGCCAATGCATTTAGCATAAATGAAACACTAATCTTTGTGAATGCAAAGTAGTACAAGGGGATTTTGCGGCGCAGGCAGACCAAAAAGATGAGACAGTCACAAAGAAAAAAACTCACTTGGATCTTACCAACCACAACTAAAAATAATACAAATCTCACAACCAAAAAGCTTTTGTTAGCAACAGAGTAGGCAAAACAAGATGGGGATTTTAGCAAGAACAAAGAGGTTGTAACAAAACAAAAGAAACCTAGGTCAAAGACAAAAAAAATGAAGATACTCCAGCAAGTAAATAGAAGATCAATAAGGATACATACAACCCCACAACCACACTATTTTTGTGGTCATCGGAGCTCTATGTAAGCGAGCTCATGAGCATGAAAAAGAGAATTGAGTATATTGAGCTACAGGGACATCATGAAGTTGTCAAGTTAAAATAAATTTTGGAAGTCAGTTAGAAAATTGAAAGAGAAAACAAGGTCCTCAAAGAACAGGTACTAAGCTTACAAAACAGTATGGAAAGAGAGTAGCAAGAGTTGATCACGTTGAAACAAGAGTTAGAGCAAATGAAGACAATAGAAGAAAAAAACATAGGGGCGGGGAAAAATAGCAAAGCAAGTCAGATGGAAGAATTTCAATCAACAATTGCAAATATGGAAATGAGAGAAATCAAATTAAAGCAACAAATAGAAGAAGCTAAAACTTGGGCTCAAGTCGTAAAGGAACCGTTGGTTGAGCAAAAAGAATCTATGGAGAGACAAATCAAGAGGCAAATAAAAGAAGAAAAAGATAGGGAAGACAAGGCAACACATGCAATCATCAAAGGCTTGAAAGACTATGGAGAAAAAGAAAGAACAAATATGTTAGCAAGGGATTTTCTCAAGGATAAGTTGAATTGGACAGGGTATATTCAGCAAGAAAATAGGATTGGTAGGAAGACAAAAAATGGAAAGGATAGACATGTCAGAGTTGCACTAAAAAGTATAGAAGACAAGATGGATATCCTAAAGAATAGAGGGCTACTTAAAGGAGCTCATATTTACCTAGATGATGACTTGACACCTGAGCAACAAAACGAGCGAAGGAAAGAATGGGAGAAAGTGAAATCAACAAGAGATGCAGGAAAATGGGCGTGGCTGAAAAATGGGAAAGCCCAAGTCAGCAAGCGCTTAACAAATAACAAATAAGGATTCAGGGCTCCCCGGGAGTATCTAAACATGGCGAGTTGGAATTGTAGAGGTTATCCATGGAGAAGAGGACTGGGATTGGGGCCCATAGCAGAAGGGAAAGACATTATTATCCTTACAGAAACCCACGAGCATGATGGGTGTAGGGTTCCAAAATTCGAAGGATACAATAAAATTTTAGTGTGGAACGAAGAGACTAGTATAGAGAAAGGGCATGGAGGGATCACCATTCTAATAAGAGAAATGTGGAGTGGAATAGTGAAAATGGAAAAAGAGGATCCAAATAAGCAATTTATATGGTTAAAGATAACTGACAACAAAGTAACATCCAAGCTAGTTGCATGTTACTTCGCCCCAAAAAAATCAAAGTTCTACAAGGGAAAAATTTAGATAAAGAAGACGCTTATGCTGCTTTCAAGAGTTTAGAAGGTATAGTGCTAATCGACGACTTTAATGCTAGGACAACAAACAATCAGTGCATTCAGTGGGGAAGGGAGGGGAATTTGGACAACAATCCTCTTTGGTTAGAGGATAATGAAGAGCACACATGGAAAATGACTTCTCAAGATGGGAATGGGAATGTGTCACACTTTGGAGCTGAGTTGTTAGGCTTATGTAGCCTCCATGACATGGTAATCTGCAATGGCATGAAAGCTTGGCCAACATCCGGTGGCATCATGTGTAAAACATACAATGGTTAAAGTGTGGTAGGCTATGTAATATGCTCTCAGAGCCTTATTTGCAAGCTGTTAGAGTTCATATTGAGGCTTGTCGTATAGAGATGAATTCTGACCATATGCCTCTTTGAATTAAGTTAGGCGTACACTGTAATATTCCTAATTGGCGACAACTAATTGGAATATTCGATTTTGTATAGTTTTGCCGTCTAAAGTTTGTAAATAAATAAAAAGTGAGTAGAGAGGGTCTAACTCACTTAAGTGAAATAAAACATCCTCCTAGTAGCACAATGTTATGACTTAAGGGGAGCAAAGGGGGGCCAAACACCATGTAGAGGAGGGGACCCACGAACACTCTAGAAGCTTCTGCGCCGATGAGGATGAGCACGTGGAGGAGAGAGAGAGGCTACGTTGGGGTTTTGGAGGGAAACCAATGTTATAAAAGATGGAGAAGCCTCCTCATTTGATTCATTCTGGAGTTGATGATTTTGAGCTAGACGTTTGTCTTCTTGAACACGTTGGCTGCTTAGCCTGTCTGCAGCACTGTTTAGTGCATTGAGTGTCTCCGGTCGGAGATCTCGCCCTTAGCCCTGGGGCACTTCGAGTGCCTGCTGGGACAAGGTTAGTTCTTTAGTATTTTGTGAGTAGTTTTGTTGTTTGGGTTTGTTGCGGAGCTGGAGCTTATAGAGACTGCGCAGTCACTGGGAGAGAGGACGCAGTCCCTTTTGAAGGTGCTCTGGATTGGGGTTTCTGCAGGAGATTCAGCCGAGATTTTGAGCAGAGGATCAGCCTTTGCCCACAGGAGGATTTTGGCGGAGTTTGAGGCGGTGTTTCAGCTATTTCCATTTAGCCTCTGCGCAGAACCTTGGAGGCTAGCGTAATTCCCTGAAGAGGCATTTTCTGGTGAATTTTAGGGGTTGGCCATTTTTGATATGGTTTCTGGGTTTTGTCCAGGTTGGTGAGTAGAGGAGGTTTGCAGATTTTCAGCTCATTCCGGCAAGGGGATCAGCCCCTAGCATTCAGCCCATTCCAGCAGTAGCAGCTACACGGCAGTTTTCCAACAACTGGGACGCAGTTCATAGAGCAGCCATTTCCTGTATTTTCTGAGAGTGTTTCGTCACTTGCCTTGAGCAAGATTAGGTGCCATCACTCTGATTACCTATTGTACTTCATTATATTTCTCAGATTAATAAAATGGCTCAGCATTTCCTCCTTATGTTTTCTAGATGAGTTGCCGTAATTTCTTTCTCTGTTATTATATGTCTGTTGCATTGTTATTTATTTATATTTCTGAGCATTCTAGTTCTATACTACTTGGTGTGTTTATCTTTCACTCTTAGACAGAGTCTGGAAAGGGCCAGGTAGCCTCCGGATCTTGTCCTCTCTCAGAGGCGGAATATTCGGTAAATGCCCTCCCAGTCCATCTCTGGTTGGAGTTTGTCGTGTTTTAGAGATATCCCTGAAACGGGATATTACAGTGGTATCAGAGCATAGTTCTGGCTCAACCTATGGTCTATGACACAGGGGAGGAGACCATATATTTGTTATAGAGGCAGGAAGTACAGAGACCGTGAGCGTAGGTTGGAGAACACCTTCGGAGAGGGAGACTGTGTTCGGGTAGTGGACATAGAGCAGGAAAGAGAGCCTATGATAGACGCAGAGCAGGAGGAGCCTGTATTAGATTCAGATCAAAGAGGGTCGATGGCAGATGACACAGAGGCCAAACAGTTTGGGGAGGCACTCCTTAAATCAGTGCAGGATCTAGCTAGACAGATCGAGGTGATGGGTCAGAGATTCACCGCTGTAGAGGCGAGACAGCGTGAGACCCCACGATTTTTTCAGGTTGGAGAGGGATCAGGTTCATCCCATCATTTGCCGGAGCATGGCGTTGCTCAGCGTGATACTCCTCAGTCGATGGCTTCACGTGCACCTACCCACTCTACCATGCCCACTTTCTTGGGAGCAAACACTGGGGCAGGAGCTCAGCAGGAGGCAGAGCCCGAACATATGGGCGAGTATTTTGCAGAGTATCAGGCCTATGGACAGGAGTTCAAGGATGCTCTCTCATTCCGAGATTTTGTGCAGCTCCAGCGGGACAGTAGACCCCGCAACCATCATAGAGGGCACCGACATTATTATGATGGAGATTCCCACCATGCCTCTAGCAGATTTCACTTGTCTACGTTTGATGGATCATAAAACAGTTCGGCAAAGTCTTGGGTGGAGAAGCTGGACATCTATTTCCAGCTTAATCAGATGTCAGAGACGGAGGCCATCAAGGTGGAAACATTACATTTGGATGGTGAGGCCCAGGACTGGTGGTTCCATGGGATGGTAACACTCAGGCATTCCACAGTGATGACATATGCCGAGTTTACCAGGAGGTTGATGGAGCGGTTTGACCGGAGGGAACCGAAACAACATTTTGTTGAGCTGACGAGGCTCAAGCAGACTGGGAGCCCCGAGACCTACATTGCAGATTTCTTGAGGGTTTTGGTGATGGTGCCAGATCTATCCGCGACACGGATGATCTATATGTTTGTGGAGGGATTGGCAGAGCCACTTTGAGGTCCGATCAGATCTACTAGACCAACTACACTCCAAGATCCCATCAGCAGGACCAGGGACTTACAGGATGCATTGCCTAAGACGCGGACACCTTTTCCCCAGAGACAGGGCTTCCAGCCCAAGGGAAAGGATGTGAGGGTTCCTCCTCCAAAGGGAAATCCAGGACGAGTATAGATAGATGATGATGCCAAGAGGGAGTTGAGGAAGAAGCGGCTGTGCTTCACTTGTCAGGAGTCGTGGGCACCAGGGCATAGGTGTGTTGCTGGCAAAGCACACTTCATTGAGGTCTTCTCCGATGATAGCGGGGAAGAGGATGAGGACGATGATGAGGAGGCAGGAGATAGTCAGACGGCCCAGGATCAGTTGCCGCCTCCACCTCCAGGGACAGGAGGTGCAACTTTTGCACCCACAGGAGGGGCCCTTGCAGCTTTGCGATCAGTTCCTAAGTATTTGACGCTGCGCGTACGAGGGACAGTACTTGGCCAGCGAGTGTCAGTCTTAGTTGACAGTGGGGCGACCCACAACTTCATTGATGCACAGATGGTCGAGCGGAGGGGTATACCGACCGAGAGCTTTGACGGGTTTTTAGTCTTGGTCCCAGGAGCCCAGACGATGCAGTGTGCCAGGTATGTTCCAGAGTTGGCAGTGACGATGGGTACCTACACCATCACTGATCACTTTTTCGTGGTCAACATACCAGATACCAATGTGGTGCTGGGTGTTCAGTGGTTGATTACTCTAGGGAAGGTCACCACGGATTGGGAGGCCTTAGAGATGGAGTGGGATGACAAGAAGTCCGGGAAGCATGAGAAGATCCGCAGTATTCATACTTACCCACCTCAGACAGTTTCAGCACACCGGATGGGGGCAGACTTCCAGAAGGGAGACATAGAGTGGGCGGTTGAGCTGCGGGCATCAGAGGCAAAGACCACCAGTCGGGCAGTTCATCCAGATATACAGGCCATCCTTGACATGCATGAGGTAGTGTTTGGGGATATACCACCAGGTCAGCCACCAGATAGAGGGTTTGAGCATACCATTGAGCTTGAGCAGGGTATTCAGGCAGTGATCACTACCCCCTATAGGCATCCCAAAGCCTATCGAGATGAGATTGAGCATGCCATCCAGGAGTTGTTGGCTCTTGGACACATCAGACCGAGCACGAGTCTGTTTGCTTCTTCTGTAGTGTTGGTGAAGAAGAAGGACGGCACCTTGAGGATGTGCATTGACTACAGGGCCCTGAACAAGAAGACGCTGAAGAACAGGTACCCTATACCCAGGATCGATGAGTTGATGGATGAGCTGAGAGGAGCTAAGTTCTTCTCGAAGATTGATTTGAGATCAGGGTACCACCAGATTCGCGTGAGGGAACAGGACATTCCCAAGACCGCCTTCAGGTGTCATTATGGGCACTTTGAGTTTTTGGTTATGCCTTTTGGGCTAACCAATGCACCAGCTACTTTTCAGTCTTGCATGAACCATATCTTCCGCAGTCATTTGAGGAAGTTTGTATTGGTCTTCTTTGATGACATACTCATATATAGCAGGGCTTGGGAGGAGCATCTCCAGCATATAGAGGCAGTACTACGCATCTTGGAAGAGCAACAGTTCTATGCTAAGCTCTCCAAGTGTGAGTTTGGGATGACAGAGATGTTATATTTGGGTCACATTATTGGAGTGGACGGAGTGAGGGTCCACGAGGAGAAGATTAGAGCCATCAGAGATTGGCCGGAGCCGAAGAACGTGACGGAACTTCGAGGGTTCATTGGGATATGTACCTATTACAGGAAGTTCGTCAGAGGATTCTCACAGCATGATGCACCCCTTACAGATTTGACGAAGAAAGGGGAATTCAGTTGGTCTGATGCAGCGCAGCGAGCCTTTGATAGGCTCAAGGAGGTGATGAGTAGCTACCCCGTGCTTGCATTGCTGGATTTCACGCAGCCTTTTGTCTTGGAGTGTGATGCATCGGGAGAGGGGATCGACGCAGTATTGATGCAGGGGGGACACCCTATAGCTTTTGAGAGCCGGAAGCTCCTTCCACATGAGAGGTTGTATTCTATATACGACAAGGAGATGTTGGCCATCATGCATGCTTTGGCCAAATTTCGGCAGTATTTGGTAGGAAATAGGTTCAGGGTGAGGACTGATCACAACAGCCTCAAGTTCTTTGTGGAGCAGAAGCAGCTACAGGAGAGGCAGCAGAAGTGGATCAGTAAGATCCAAGCATATGACTTTGACATTGAGTATCTCAAGGGTAAGAATAACGTGGTAGCAAATGCCCTTTCACGTAGACCAGCCACGTTATCTCTTATGAGCTTGGACACAGATTGGAGGGCTCGACTTTTAGTGGAGTACTCCAAGGACAGATTTGCATGTGAGGTGCTAGATGGACAGGTGGCGGATGACAGGTACAGGGTGGTTGATGAGATCATCTATTACAGGAACAGGATCTTCTTGACTGAGGGATCTCAGCTTAAGAAGAAGATACTCCAGGCATCACACGATTCTCCATTGGTAGGCCATTAGGGGTTTACCAAAACCTACATGGCCATTAGAGAGAGGTTCTCATGGAAGGGCCTCAAGGAGGACGTACTCCAGCACATCAGGGAGTGTGATGTTTGTCAGAGGAATAAGGGGGAGATGAGCCATCCCGCTGGATTGTTGCAGCCTCTTCCCATTCCGGAAGGGAAATGGGAGAGCATATCGATGGATTTCATCACAGAGTTGCCCATGGTGCAGGGCAAGGATTGTATCTTTGTCGTCGTTGATCGACTGACAAAGTACGTGCACTTTTTTGCCATATCCGCGCATTACACAGTAGCACAGGTGGCCGAGCTGTTCTTCAGAGAGGTTTTCAGGCTGCATGGTCTTCCTAAGACCATCATCAGTGACAGGGACAGCCGTTTCATGGGCAGATTTTGGCAAGAGCTTTTCCGACTAGTGGGGACGGAGTTGACACCAAGTACTAGTTACCACCCACAGACGGATGGACAGACGGAGATAGTTAACAAGTGGCTGGAGGGCTACTTGCGTAACTATGTCCGTGGGCAGCAGTGAGCATGGTTGAGATGGTTGCATTTGGGGGAGTACTGCTACAACAGAACACATCACATGTCTATTGGTATGTCACCATTTTATGCTTTGTATGGGTACCATCCTTTATCTTTTGCTGATGTGATGTTCGGTGCTAGCAAGGCTCCTAGAGCCAAGATTTGGATCCAAGAGAGTCAGGACATCCTCCGAGCTCTCAAGGACAATATGGCTACAACACAGAACTAGCAGAAGTTGTATGCCAACAAAGGTCAGGTGAAGAGACAGTTTGAGGTAGGGGACTTGGTCTACCTACGGTTACAACCATATTGACAGTCATCACTGAAGCAGAAGGGAGCTGAGAAGCTCAAGCCTCGCTTTTACGGGCCATACAGGGTGATGCGCAGGATTGGGCAGGTTGCTTATGAGTTGGAGCTGCCCCAAGGCAGCAAGATCCACAACATTTTCCATGTATCATGCCTGAAGAAGGCGCTCGGGTCGCAGGTGACAGTGACAGATGAGCTACCACCTATAGATGATGAGGGGCACTTGGTGTTGCAGCCAGAGGCCATTATTGATACCAGGGAGAGGCAGTTACGGAGCAGAACGATCCGAGAATTCTTGGTGAGGTGGAAGAATTTGCCGGATGAGGATGCCACTTGGGAGAGCGAGAATATTTTACAGCATCCATCACTTCAGTTGCTTGAGGACAAGCAACATTTTGCCAAGGGAGACTGTAATATTCCTAATTAGCGACAACTAATTGGAATATTCGATTTTGTATAGTTTTGCCGTCTAAAGTTTGTAAATAAATAAAAAGTGAGTAGAGAGGGTCTAACTCACTTAAGTGAAATAAAACATCCTCCTAGTAGCACAACGTTATGACTTAAGGGGAGCCAAGGGGGGCCAAACACCACGTAGAGGAGGGGACCCACGTACACTCTAGAAGCTTTTGCGCATATGAGGATGAGCACGTGGAGGAGAGAGAGGCTACGTTGGGGTTTTGGAGGGAAACCAACGTTATAAAAGATGGAGACTCATTTGATTCATTCTGGAGTTGATGATTTTGAGCTAGACGTTTGTCTTCTTGAGCACGCTGGCTGTTTAGCCTATCTACAGCACTGTTTAGTGCATTGAGTGTCTCCAGTCGGAGATCTCACTCTTAGCCCCAGGGGACTCCGAGTGCCTGCTCGGGCAAGGTTAGTTCTTCAGTATTTTGTGAGTAGTTTTGTTGTTTGGGTTTGTTGCGGAGCTGGAGCTTATAGAGACAGCGCAGTCACTGGGGGAGAGGACGCAGTCCCTTTTGGAGGTGCTTTGGATTGGGGTTTCTGCAGGAGATTCAGCCGAGATTTCGAGCAGAGTCAGCCTTTGCCCACAGGAGGATTTTGGCGAAGTTTGAGGCGGAGTTTCAGTTATTTCCATTTAGTCTCTGTGCAGAGTCTTGGAGGCCAGCGTAATTCCCTGAGGAGGCATTTTCTGGTGATTTTTGGGGGTTGGCCATTTTTGATATGGTTTCTGGGTTTTGTCCGGGTTGGTGAGTAGAGGAGTTTTGCATATTTTCAGCTCATTCTGGCAAGGGGATCAACCCCTAGTTTTCAGTCCATTCCGGCAGTAGCAGCTACACGGCAGTTTTCCAGCAGCTGGGACGTAGTTCATAGAGTAGCCATTTCCTGTATTTTTTGAGAGTGTTTCGTCACTTGCCTTGAGCAAGATTAGGTGCCATCACTCTGATCACCTATTGTACTCCATTATATTTCTCAGATTAATAAAATGGCTCAGCATTTTCTCTCTATGTTTTCTGGATGAGTTGTCGTAATTTCTTTCTCTGTTATTATATGTCTGCTGCACTGTTATTTATTTATATTTCTGAGCATTCTAGTTCTATACCACTTGGTGTGTTTATCTTTCAGTCTTAGACAGAGTCTGGAAAGGGCTAGGTAGTCTTTGGATCTCGTCCTCTTTTTAGAGGCGGAAATATCCGGTAAATGCCCTCCCATTCTATCTCTGGTTGGAGTTTGCTGTGTTTTAGAGATATCCCCGAAACGGGATATTACATACACTCAAGTGGGATACAGGAAGGGCAGACCCAACAATGTCATAAGAAAGTGCATGCAAATGGAAGAATCCTCATAAATCAAGAAAACCTAGAGATCTTTGTTGCTGCTTTAGAAAAACACTTTCAGTGGGAAAAAATCAACACAAAAAACAAGGAAGACAATGCAAAAATAGAATACATGGGCAACAACATGCTGATCCCTCTAATCCGCAAAGCCTTAAAGGTGTGCAAAAGGTCTCGGCCTAAGAAGAGGGTCTCAAACACCTTTCCAACTAATCCTTGGTTTGATGAAGAGCGCAAAGCGGCTAAAAGATCCCTTAAGGAGAAGGAGGCAAATAGTGAAAGCAAGAAAAAGTATAAAAATTTGATAAAAATAAAAAAAGAAATTTATGTGACAGCAAGAAGAAAGGATTTAATCTCTTTTGGAAAGCACAACCCCAAAGGATTTTGGCGAGAATTACAACAAAAGAGAAAGCAAATAGATAATAATATCTCAGCTACTCATTGGGTGGAATATGCAAAGCTTCTTTATGAGAGAAATCAAGAGAAAATTAGCCCCCGCATAATCAACTCCACAACTGTATTATTTTCAGTGGAGGATGTCAAGCAAGGTATAAAAAATTTAGCGACTGGTAAAGCCCAAGACATTGATGCGTTACAGGCAGAATTCTTCAAATGGGGTGTTGATATCTTGGCCCCAATCATCAAAAGGATCTTCAACAACATCACACAAGGCAATTTTCCAGTGGAATGGACAACAAGTATCGCTATCCCTCTTTACAAAAGTGGAGATTGTAATATTCCTTTTTTGGTGTCACCTATGACAAGGTTAGGATGGAATTCCAGAGTTACGAGCAGACAGGTCACAGATACAGGTTGGTGTCATCAGTTGGCCAAGGGATTTTTGGAGTAGTTCTGAGGAGTTTCTATGAGGACCGGTGGCATTCACTTGATATATTCCATCATCCGCCCTGTTTTCCTGTTCTGGTGCATTCTAACAACTTTCATAAAAGTGAGTTATTTTTGGGCTTAACTCAATTAATTACACTCAAGGTGGCATTCCAGGAGGAATACGTGATAGAACACCTTAGTGTAATAGCTCGTTGGAACCGAGACAAGAATACCTACATGATGGGGTGGTTGGACATGAGTTTCAGTGACATGAGGAGACATGGTAGCCGATTTACTCTTTTCGACATTAAAAAGGAATATTTTAATTGGAAAATAAGAGGGAAAAGTGCTCCATGATTAAAATAATAATAAAAAAAGGCTCTAGAATGATCCATGAGATTTATAAAAGAAAATGAGGAGGCCATTGAGGGATAGCTTAGATTTGATTTCTTTCCTTGTATGTGAGGTTAAGAACCTGGTTCTCTACTCCATTGGTAGCCCCAGGACAGAAACCCTCAGGTATGTTGTCGAGTGTTGGGTAGAAACCCAACTCTCTTTGAGGAGACTTCATTCAGGAGTTTCACGGAGCTTCAGGGATATTGGAGTGAGGATCATTCAGATCCTCAATTAGTGCTTCATTGATTTCCAGTTGATTCAGTGGCAGGTATTGCCAGAGGGAGATTGGCAGCAGTTTAGTTTTGGAGGCCAACGCAGTGCAACATTTTATATTGGTGGCCAGTTTCCATCTCAGCTATTTTGAGTCAGATATGCATGTAACCCCAGTTTTCCGTTTATAATAAAACTCGAGATTATTCCTGTTTAATGTGTAATGGATTGCAGTATTTTATTTGTTTTTATTTTACATGGAAATCTTATGTTAATTGATTCGGTAATTTGATGGTAAAATGTTGGGTTAGTGAAATTTCTGCAAAACTAGTAAAATATCCCATTTGGGATATTATAGTGGTATCAGAGCTTCAATCTTGGATCAGCTTGCGGGTTTCTAGTTTTCAGTTGCATCTATTATGGTTCGAGATTATTCCCAGAAAAATTTGTGTTGGCCATTCTATACGAGTTTTATTATGAGAACCATAGATGGATTCGAAAAACGACAAATTTGGCCAAAATCCTAGAGTTGAGGGCCAACATTGAAGTGCATCAGATTATCTTGGAGGCCAACTTTCATCTCAGCTATTTTGGTTAAAGGGCCTACACAGTCATTGGAGGAGGTTCATTTGTGGGAGCTACATTAGTGGGATTTTAGAGCTGGGGTGTTGGGAGATTGATAGGAGAGCCATTTGAGGAGGTTGGCTGGGATTTGGAGAGCAATGATTGACAGTAGCAGTTGCAGTGTCAGAAAATGAAATTGGAAGAGGGCCAAACTACAAAGGGTCAGATTTTGAAGGTTGGAATTAGAGGAAACCCATTCTAGGTTTTTCTGGGTTTTGGGCAAGGATCACCTTGCCAAATTCCTAGAATTTTCTGAGCAATTTTCAGTGGGTAAATTAGAGGCTGAAGTCAGGAAACAATGTAGTCTTGGAGCAACAACGCAGTCTTGGAGCAACAATGCAGTTTCTGGAGGAGCTTGCTATTGGAGCAGCTGGATTTGCTTGAACTCATCACCTGGTGCTTGTAGCTTGCCTTGTGCTTGTAGCTTTCCTTGTGCAAGTCCAGGTGTATTTTCTCCAACTATTTTGTACCATGACATTATCATATAACAAAATTTGGTCAATTTGCAGAGTTGGTGTCAAAAGCTATTTTTATCATTGTGGTAAGAAATCCATGAAGTGTAGTGAGCTGAGTTTGTCTATCTTGCTGTCAGTATTTACCCTTTGCTTATATGTTGTGTATTGAGTTAAAAAAATTGTTGTTGTAGTGGTCAATGAATGTCATGAGGGGTGAGTAGAATTGGCTTCTAGAGTACATCTGTATTTTCACATGTTGATGTGGTAGCTTTCTATTGTCATGTTCATGGTTGACTGATTTTAGATAAACCACTGTTACTTCCATATATGTTGTTGTAATATTTCAAATTTAGCATGCAACTAATTGGAATATTGATTTTTGCTTATTTCACTTAGGATATGAATAAATGGGTAAGGGGGCCCATACATTTCAAAAATAGGAGTAAAATCTCTTATGATGTGAAAATGGGTCATTATCATGGATGGATTTCACACCTTCATGTGTGAAAAAGGACATTTGATTGTGGACAAAGTCAAGTTTGACCAAGTCAACAACATAAATGTAGGAGGAGTGGATCATCAATGAAAACAACTCAATATGAATGAGGATTAGTTTAGACAACTATATGAGAGCTGGATTGAAGCCCCTTAGGTGTGAAAAGGGACAATGCACGAAGATCCAGTCAAGGTTGATCTGGTCAATATTGATCCAGTGAAGATTGACTAAATCAAACTACGCTGTCATGGAGGAGTGGCCTTGATAAAGGTACAACGCAGTTTTGGAGGGAGATTGATTATGTGATGGTGGAAACTCTAATGAGTGGGACCCAAGGTGAGAAGACTCACTTAGTTTATAAGGAAGAGGATGGCAGCCATTTGAGGTTAGCTTATGAATTATATTTTTATGTTTGTTTAGACTTTTGCTCTCTTCAGCTGTTTAGCTAAGATTGCTAGTGTTGTTTAGCACTAAGGTATTCCTATTTAGGAATTCCTTCTCTTTCCTTTGAGTAGCTTTTGGGAAAGACCTGATCTATCATTCCACACATCTAGCATTGGTGCCAAGCTTTAGTCTTCAGTTTCAGCACAGTTTTTGCAGGAGGTTGTGTTGAGTTGCAGGGTATTGCAGTGGAGGGTTGAGAAACCCACTTTCTAAGTTGGTTTTGCATAGGAGGGAGGATTCCTTCTATTGGGAGATCAGTTTGGAGGGTTCTTGGGCTGATTTCAGATCTTTGGCAGTAGGCCAACATATTTCCATCACCTATAGCGTTATTCCAGTCAGGAATTGCATTATTTCTGGAGGGCAGTTTCAGCAGTGACTTTTGTGGCTCTTTTTGGGAGTTTTCCTGTAATTGGATGGTTGATCTTTCCATGGGGGAAGACCTCTGATCAGATCTACATCAAATCTATATTCTTACAGCCTTCTATACTCCTGTGCTTCAGTTTGCAGTGATTATTCAGTCTTATTGCTGAAGATCACCATTTGTATTCAGGTGTATGCCTAGAAACCCTTTCTGGGTTCTTTAGATTTTGTAATAAGGAGACTAGATCTCTGTTCTTGAGCCATATTGTTTAATATAATCTCAGATCTATTTGTCTCTGCTATTTATGTGTACAAACCCTCATTAGACTGCGTTGTTTCTTTATGCAGTAATTTCATGTTGCAGTATTTTTGGGGTTTTTTCCTTTTCTAACTATCCTAGGTGTGGGAGGTCTGTTAACCTCACCTGGTTTGATTTGCTTCTAATCTACTTTTGGATTTAGGTTGTATATTGTCAGATCTAAGGGATCCAAGTGTTGATTTCGTTTTCTGTAGCATATAATTCTGAAAATGCATTTTTTATGCATGCCTTGCTGAGCAGTCCCATTTTGAGATATTACAGTGGTATCGGAGCTTCAATCTTGGATCAGCCTACAGGTTTCTAGTTTTCAGTTGTAGCTATTTTGGTTAGAAGGGCCTACGCAGTCATTGGAGGAGGCTCATTTGTGGGAGCTGCATTGGTGGGATTTTAGAGCTGGTGTGTTGGGAAATTGATAGGAGAGCCATACAAGGAGGTTTGCTGGGATTTTGGAGCGCAATGATTGACAATAGCAGCTGTAGTGCCAGAAAACGAAATTGGAAAAGGGCCAAACTACAAAGGGTCAGATTTTGAAGGTTGGAATTAGAAGAAACCCTTTTTGGGTTTTTCTGGGTTTTGGGCAAGGATCACCTTCCCAAACTCCTAGAATTTTCTGAGCAGTTTTCAGTGGGTAAATCATAGGTTGAAGTCAGGTAGCAGTGTAGTCTTGGAGCCGCAGTGCAGTTTCTGGAGGAGCTTGCTATTGGAGTGGTTGGATTTCCTTGCAATCATCACCTGGTGCTTGTAGCTTACCTTGTGCAAGTCCAGCTAAACCACTGTTACTTCCATATATGTCATTGAAGCAATGAAGTTTTTAAAACAACTCCTAAATCAACATAGTAGTGCCTTAGTGGGTTGCGATCTAAACCAAAGACCAAAAAGATTAAACAATGCAGAAGTTAGTTCCTTGAAACAAAACAACAAACCCTTCTCCAAGGAGGTACATAATTTGCTCCAACAAAGACATTCGAGAAATTTACAAAAGGAGGAAGAAGTGGGAAATTGGCTTTATGCACTTGGGATGGACTTAAAGAGTGGAAGATCAGAAAATGACTTTCCCATGTTAGAGAAACTGGAATCTTGCCTTTCAAAGGTAGAGCAATCTAATTGGAGTTTAAATTGGGCTTTGGAGCCGTCTATGCTTGCATTGGTACAAGCTAGATTCTTGGAACATTCAAGTGAGAGAGTCAAGCTTATAAACTGCCTCTTGTTTTAGTGATATTTTGAGGATAACAACACCCTTTCCCCCCTACAATAATGATATTATGAAAAGAATTTTCAGACTGATAGTAGGAACCTTTAAGGATTTGGACAACTGTGCAGGCTCTACATTTGGGAGGAAGCTTAAGGTTTTAGAAGTCATGGCCATGACCCAGACTCATGAGATCATGTTTGACTTTGAGTGTGATTGCTTGATTCTACAAATGTTCCAATGCTTCTTCAGCATTAGGAGACATCATTCTGACACAGTCATAGCACACATGTAGTCCATCTTGTCGTCATGTGTGGGAGTCCGTGAGGCCATTTGTTGGGAGTTGCAGACTAGGTTACTGAGCATTTGGAGGAGAGAGCATTTGGTCTCACCTGCTGCTTATGAACTAGCCCAAGGGCTGGTTGAGAAGAACATTGAGCTTTTCAGGAGACAGTTGACCAGGGAGGAGTTGTTCCAGTTTGGTGGATCATGCAGCAGAAATGAACTGAGGAGGAAGGGACTTTGCTTCATTTGCAAAGGACAATGGGGGCCTGATCACTCATGTTTGAGAGATGCAGATGAGGTGGCAGAGGTAGAGGAGGTAGACGTTCCTTCTGTATGTCAGGATGAGGACTCTTCTCCAGATGAGTCCATGGGATCAGATGATGATGCTTCTAGGGAGTGAGAGCAGTCATTTAGAGATGATGACAGTAGGTCGGAGCTGTATTCCAGTGTGCAGGATGAGCAGTTAGGGGACTGTATGGGAGAGACTCTGGGTGATGAGTCACTTGTGACGATTCAACCAGAGCAACATATGATGGAGCCTAAGTCAGCAGAGGAGGATACTATGCACATCATGCATGATAATCCCTTGGGGGAGAGCTAGAGGGAGGCTCACATCGAGTGTATGATAGATATACGGCTAACCTTGGGTTCAACCACTGAGGAGGAGCAGTCAGATGCACAGACACCGAGCACGGTGACAACAGTTGCAGATCCATATCCTCTAGAGATGTTGGAGGTTGATGGGATAGTTCTGCAGGGGGCTAGGGGACAGCAAGAGCATTACATTCTCGATGAGAGGGATGAGTTGTTGGAGATGGTGGAGCATCCATCTCTGGGCCGACACATTGATGAGGTGCAGATAGGTGCACATGCAGTCAGCAGAGTTGCAGTACCCTTAGGGAGTAGAACTCTCCAGGAGTACATAGATGGGGCTTGCAACATATCTTGCCCACTTTGGCCCATTATAGAGAGAGGGGCTTTCTTCTATAGGCAACTTCCGTTGGCAGACAGAACAGAGCAACGTGAGTTGATTATGAGCTGGCGACGGTTCTCTGGGCATATTCCGTATGTAGTTGACACTACATTGGATTCTTCTTCCGGGATAGATTGGTGGGAGATCATGAGATGGTATCCTCTTGATGGTACGATTTTCTTCGTAGGGAGTGCAGCAGAGCAGGGGCCCTTAGACATAGTCGATGTTACAGATTTCAGTTGGCAGTGGGGCACAGGTCGTCGTTTCTTCAGCACTCCATCCCGATTTCAGTAGAGCAGGATGAGCATGGGATTGAGTCAGGACTTGGATTGGACAGAGGTGATGAGTTGGTATGCAGTTGGTGGGGCAGCTTATACAGTTAGAGGTACAACACAGCAGGAGCCAGGGAGCATTGATGCTTGTTGGCAGACTTCACTTCATGGGGCATCACCTATAGCCAGAGGCAATTTGCAATCCGAGCCGTGGGACTTGGGCGATGATTGGCCATCATGGCGTGGGGATCCAAGAGGATTGTTTGATGACAGGTACAGTGAGAGATCAGTTTGGGATCCCGACATTGAGGGGTCTATTTCGGGTGGCTTGACACAGGCACATAGTAGCACCAGGAGGTTTGCATGGGATTTGGGCATTGGGTCTCAGTTGCATCGGGCCGACAGAGTGGCCCACATATTTGGATAGCTTGAGGGCAAGCAATCTTGGGGCGGAAGGTCTGTAATATTCCCTTTTTTGGTGTCACCAACGACAGGGTTAGGTTTGGACTTCCAGAGTTAGGAGCAGACAGGTTCAGGTACAGATTGGTGCTATCAACGAGCTTAGGGGCTTTTTGGAGGAGTTTCCATGGTTTCCGGTGGCATTCACTTGATATATTCCATCATACGAGCAGTTTGGCTTTTGTTCCGGTGCATTCTGACAACGTTCGAAAATTTGAGTTATTTATGGGCTTAACTCAATTGATTACACTCAAGGTGACATTCCAGGAGGAATACATGATGGAACACCTTAGTGTAATAGCTCATTGGAATCAGGACGAGGATACCTACATGATGGGATGGTTAGGCAAGAGTTTCAATGACTAGACTCTTTTCTGCATTAAGAAGGAATATTTTAATAAGAGGGAAAAGTGCACCATTAATAAAATAATAATAAAATAATGTTCTAGAAGGCTCCAAGAGATCTATAAAAGAAAGGGAGGAGGCCATTGAGGGATATCTTTGGATCATATCATTTTCTTGTATGAGAGGTTTGAGACGTGGTTCTCTACTTCAGTCGTAGCCCCAGGATGGAAACCCTCGGGTGATTTGTGAGTGTTGAATGAAAACCCAACTCTCTTTGAGGAGACTTCATTCAGAAGTTTTGCAGAGCTTCAAAGATATTGGAGTGAGGATCATTCAGATCTTCAACAGGTGCTTCAGTGGTAGCTGTTGCCGGAGGGAGAGTGCAGCAGTTCAGTTTTGGAGGCCATCACAGTGTAGTAGTGCAGCAGATTTTCTTGAGGCCAATTGTATTTCAGTTATCTCAGCTATCTTTCATTTTAGCATGTAACCCCAGTATATTATAATAAAGCTGAGTTATTTTCTGCATTATGGAGTTATGGATTTGCATGAAATTGTATGTTTATTTTACATGGCAATCTTCTATTAAAAATGCATGTTGATTTACGACATAATTCGGGGTTTAGATTAATTTATGCAAATTTAGGAAAACATCCCATTTGGGGATATTATAGTTTTTGAACAATGGGGATTTTAAAACTCCTCATAAATCCACATAACAACACAACAGTCAATGCCTTAAACCACAATGCTTCTATGGACCAAGAACCCAAGCAGAACAACAGACCCTTCTCCAAGAAGGTACAAAGTTTACTCCAAAAAAGGCATCCGAGGTATTTACAAAAGGAGAGAGAAGTGGGAAATTGGCTTTATGCACTTGGGATGGACTTCAAGAGTGGAAGATCAGAAAAATGACTTTCCCATGTTGGAGAAACTGGAATCTTGTCTTTCAAAGGTAGAGCAATTTGATTGGACTTTAAAATAGGTTTTTGGAGCCATCTATGCTTGCATTGGTACAAGCTAGACTCTTGGAACATCTAAGTGAGAGAGTCAAGCTTATAGTTGCCTCTTGTTTTAGTGATATTTTGAGGATAGTGGCACCCTTTCCTCCCTATAATGATGATGTTATGAAGAGAATTTTCAGACTGATGGTAGAGACTTTTCAGGACTTGGACAACTGTGCAGCCTCTACATTTGGGAAGAAGCTTAAGGTTTTAGGAGTCATGGCCATGACCCGGACTTATGAGGTCATGTTTGACCTTGAGTGTGATGGCTTGATTTTGCAGATGTTCCAATGCTTCTTTAGCATTAGGAGAAAGTCATAGCACACATGCAGTCCATCCTGTCGTCATGTATGAGAGACCGTGATGCTATTTTCTGGGAGTTGCAAACTAGGTTGTTGAGCATTTGGAGGAGAGATTAGTTGGTCTCACCTGTTGCTTATGAGCTAGCCCAAGGGCTGGTTGAGAAGAACATTGAGTTTTTCAGGAGATAGTTGACCAGGGAGGAGTTGCTCCAGTTTGGTGGATCATGCAGCAAAAATGAGCTGAGGAGGATGAGACTTTGCTTCATCTGCAAAGGACCTTGGGGGCCTGATCACTCATGCTTGAGAGATGTAGATGAGGTGGCAGAGATAGAGCAGGAGGACATTCCTTCCGTATGTCAATATGACAACACTTCTTCGAATGAGTCCATGGGGTCATATGAGGATGTTTCTGGGGAGCATAAGTAGTCATATGGAGTTGATGACAATAGGCCAAATTTGTATTCCAGTGTGCAGAGTGAATAATCACTGGACTCTATGGGAGATATTCAGGGTGATGAGTCACTTGTGATGATTCAGCCGAAGCAACATATGGTGGAGCATGAGTCAGCTGAGGAGGAGGCTATGCATATCATGCATGATAGTCCATTGAGGGAGAGCCAGATGGAGGCTCACATTGAGTCGGTGGTGGATATGTGGCTAACCTTGGGGTCAACCATTGAGGAGGAGCAGACAAATGCATGAACATTTAGTATGATGTCGATAGTTGTAGATACTTATCCCCAGGAGATGTTGGAGGTTGATGGGGTAGTTTTGCGGGAGGCTAGTAGACAACAGGAGCATGCCATTCCTGATCAGGAGAGGGAGAAGTTGTTGGAGATGTTGGAGCATCCATCTTTGGGCCGACCCACTGATGAGGTGCAGATAGATGCACATGTAGTCAACAAAGCTGCAATACTTTCAGGGAGCAACACTCTCTAGGAGTATATCGATGGGGCTTGCAACATATCTTGCCCACATTGGACGATTATAGAGAGAGGGGCCTTCTTCTCTAGGCAGATCTCGTCGGCAGATGTGACAGGGCAACATGAGATGAGTATGGATTGGCGACCTCACACCAGACTTGCTCTGCATGCAGGTGTCACTGCATTTGATTCTTCTTTCGAGATAGATTGGCAGGAGATCATGAGTTGGTATCCTATTGATGGTACGATCTTCTTAGTCAAGGGCATAGAGGAGCAGTGACCCATAGCATGACAGATACTACAGTTTCCAGTTGGCAGTGGGACACATGTTGACAACTCTTCAGTATTCCATCCCGACTTCGGGAAAGTAGGGTTAGCATTGGATTGAGTCAGGGGTTGGATTGGAGAGAGGTGATGAGTTGACACACAGTTGGTGGGGCAGCTTATACAGTAAGAACTACATCACAGCAGGAGCCATGGAGCATTGATGTTTGTTCGCGGTCTTCACTTCATGGGGCGTCAGCTACAGCTAGAGATAGTGCGCAGTCCCAACCATGGGACTTGGGCGATGACTGGCCATGGTGGTGTTGGGATCCGGTAGGATCAATTGATGTTAGGTGCAGTGAGAGATCAGTTTGGGATCCCAACATTGAGGAGTCTGTTCCGGGCGACTTGATAGAGGAGAATAGCAACATATAGGGGTTTGTATGGGATCCAAGCATTGGGTCTCAATTGCATCGGGCCAATAGGGCAACTCACTTATTTGGATTGCTTGAGGGCAAGCAATCTTGGGGTGGAAGGTCTATAATATCCCTTTTTTTGGTGTCGCCTATGACAGGGTTAGGATGGACTTCCAGAGTTAAGCGTAGATAGGTCACAGATACAGGTTGGTGTCATCAACAGGCTAAGGGATTTTTGGAGGAGTTCTGAGAAGTTTCTATGAGGACCGATGGCATTCGCTTGATATATTCCATCATCCGCACTGTTTTCCTTTTGTTTCGGTGCATTCCGACAACTTTCGGAAAACTGAGTTATTTTTAAATTTTAGGCTTAACTCAAGGTGGCATTCCAGGAGGAATACATGATAGAGCACCTTAGTGTAATAGCTCGTTGGAACCGAGAAGAGAATACTTACATGATGGGGTGGTTGGACATGAGTTTCAGTGACTTGAAGAGACATGGTAGCCAATTTACTCTTTACGACATTAAAAATGAATATTTTAATTGGAAAATAAGAGGGAAAAGTGCTCCATGATTAAAATAATAATAAAATAAGGCTCTCGAAGGATCCATGAGATCTATAAAAGAAATTGAGGAGGCCATTGAGGGATATCTTGGATTTGATATCTTTCCTTGTATGTGAGGTTGAGAACCTGGTTATCTACTCCATTGGTAGCCCCAGGACGGAAACCCTCGGGTATGTTGTCGAGTGTTGGACAGAAATCCAACTCTCTTTGAAGAGAGTTCATTCAGGAGTTTCACGGAGTTTCAGGGATATTGGTGTGAGGATCATTCAGATCCTCAAGTGGTGCTTCATTGATTTCCAGTTGATTTAGTGGCAGCTATTGTCAGAGGGAGAGTGGTAGCAGTTCAGTTTTGGAGGCCAATGCAGTGCAGCAGTTTATATTGGTGGCCAGTTTCCATCTCACTTATTTTGGGTCAGATATGCATGTAACCCCAGTTTTCCGTTTATAATAAAACTGAGATTCTTCCTATTTAATGTGTAATGGATCACAATACTTTATTTGTTTTTATTTTACATGGCAATCTTCTGTTAATTAATTCAATAATTTGATGGTGAAATGCTGGGTTAGTGAAATTTCTGCAAAATTAGTAAAATATCCCATTTGGGATATTACATAGACATCAATAAACCCTCTAATTATCACACTATTATGGTCAATCCTCTTCTTGGAAAATTGTTTGGGAGCATGATGGAGCATAGAATCAGTAGTTGGGCAAAAAAAGAGGGTAAAAGAGCAAAAGGACAAGGTGGATTTAGGCCAAGGCAGGCATTCTACAATTGATTGTTGCATCACGCTTAGGCACGTCATTGAAAAAGTATGGGACATTCAGGGTGGGGAAGCCTTTTGTTGCTTTGTTAATTTCAAAAAATACTTTGACACAATTTCTGGGTTATGTGGAATACATGTGTCTAAGCCTCTCCACAAAGTTTGAGACTTAGAGCACATCCGATGCTACTACAAATCAACACTCCTTCTTAGCGAGGAATGTGCTCTAGCAAATATGCCCTGCTGCACATTTCTCTGACTCTTAAGAATCTCCCTCTGTGCTGCTGATGTCTGACATGATGGCCACCAACTATTGCGCTGTTGCTGACCCTACCACGATCAACACTGCATCTGTACTGCAACTCCCTCTCAAATGCTACATTTGCTGCTAGCACTGCCATTGCTAATTCTACACTGCAACTCAGGAGCTGAGAGAAGCAGCTGAAAAATCAACCAAAAATTTGAACAAGTGTTTAGGATGCATCTTGATGCTGAAACTCTAATTGCTACTAGTCCCACGCTGTCCCTCTAAATCACTACGGTGTGCCTCTCTGCACTACTGCAACTTTGCACTGTGCTGCTCAGATTCTAGTGCTGCTAATTACTGCATCTGTCGCTCCAACACTCCTTTGCATCAATTGAAACTCCTCCAGCTTGCTACTACTGATCTTGGGCTCCCGTAGCGAGGTTGTGATCCAAGAGGTGGACTCCTCAAGGATCTTGCCCAACTAAAGTTCTTGCGAACTTACAGTTCAATATCATCCCATCTACCTCCTGGAGATGCGCGGGCACTCATGGCAAACTCATCTTCTTCGATATTTTTGGATGCAACCTTCGGAGCATGCTTCTCGTCCTTGTCCTTTTTCTTCAAATGACACTGGGTAGCGTAGTGACCAAGTTTACAACACCTGAAGCACTTTATCTTTGAGACGTCCGTCTTCCTTCTCTGCTGATCCTGCTGTCCCTTGGATGCAAAGACTGCATTCTCCTCCTCGTCCTTTGACTTCAACCCACTGTTACTGTTGCCATCAAGTTTGCACTTGACTAGGTCCCTCCTTAGCTCTTCTTGCTAAAGAGCGACCCACATCTACCTCCTGGAGATGCGTGGGCACTCATGGAAAACTCATCTAATTCGATATTTGTGGATGCAACCTTCGGATCATGCTTCTCGTTCTTGTCCTTTTTCTTCAAATGACATTGGGTAGTGTAGTGACCAAGTTTACAACACCTGAAGCACTTTATCTTCAAGACGTCCTTCTTCCGTCTCCGCTGCTCCTGTTGTCCCTTGGATGCAAAGACTACATTCTCCTCCTCGTCCTTTGACTTCGACCCACTGCTACTGCTGCCATCAAGTTTGCACTTGACTAGGTCCCTCCTTAGCTCTTCTTGCTAAAGAGCGATCCACATCTCTTCCCAGCTTGGCAAGGTTGCTCTGGACAATAAACTGTCGTTCTTTTATGACTGCATTGAGGGCCAACCTTACCATCGCGATACACTGAGTTGTGGACCCCACGACTGCTAGCTGATCATGCATTTCCTGAAGCTTCGACAGGAATGGATCAATACGCTCCCCTTTCTACATCTGCACCATCCTCAGTTTCTGCTCTAAGTACATCTTCCGTTGTTTGGAAGAGCCTTCGTATAGCGCTGCCAAGGCTTCCCACATCTGGCTAGCTGTGTCCTTGTTGGCTATGTGGGACACAATGTGATATTTGACTCCATCGAGGAGCAACCTTTTAGCCTTCGCCATATGAGCCATGTACTTCTTCAACGAAGGCATGTAATTCTCGTCTTCTAGATTACATAGTTGGAGGCTCCCTTTAGATTACTCAGAGAGAGAATTTTCGCGAAACTTCAGCCCTTCTGGCCTGGATTGAGCAATCCCTCGAGGGATTCGAACTACTACCTTCTGTAGCTATTCGAACTCCTTCTCAGCGCTGGCTCTGCTCTTCCTGTTTCACCTGCAACGCTTTGATACCATGTGAAAATTCCAATTCCTAGATTTGGAATCCTACTGCAGCAAACTAAATTAACTCCTCCTACTTTCAAATTACATTAACAAGTTATTTGCAGATTTCTTCTGTAAATACTAAAGCAACCTTCACTTAATTAATTTAATATGCGAAACAAGAAACTAAGCAAGAGAAAAACATTACACAGGACACCATTGTTTTTGGACAAATGTCCCCGGACCCAATGCGGGAAAACCGGTGTAGCAGATCTGAGGGTTTTATTATTAAGTAGTAGTTATTTTTTAATACATCTCTAAATGTCTCTCTCGAAAATTCAATTACAGAGAATATCACTGACAAAAATATTAGTGAGGTTACCTCACACTATCACTAGAAATCCTAGCTCATCTAGCCACTGAATGAGATGCCCCTGATAGGCTCACGCTGTCACTGCGCAGTCCCAGCGTCAACCCTTCTGGGCACTGCATCACTCAATTTGTGGATCGATTTGATCCCCAAAAACTTCGATCTTTGCCTCCCAGTCTCACACCCTGACTTCTGGCTTCTGAAATAGATTTTTCAACAAAATCTTCGGATTTCCTCTTTGCCCTCTACGCAACCTCTGCATAGCCCTTCGTGGCTTTGCGTCAGCCTCTTTGGCTTTGCGCTGGAGCTGTTGGATCTCTCTCTTCCCTTTTCTTCTAATGATTCTTTGACCGAGAAAGATTTCTCTTCGAAACTTGTGTCTGCCCCTCAACTGCGTGAGAATCTATCGATCAAAGTTTTCCTCTGAGCACTGCTCACTTCAGAAAATTCGATCTTGATCGGTGTGTTTTTCCAAATGACCCTCAAGTCTTCTCGTTGAGACTTCAACGACTGAGATTAGATCTCCAATCAACGGCTAAGATTACATTTTGACTTGATCTTCTTTTTCTAGAAGTTTCACCCATAGTTTAGATTAATACCCATTAATTATTTTAATTTCCTAAGTTTAGACTTAGGGTCTCATTAAAAATAATTAATTTATCAAATAAAACTGTCTCTGGGTGGAATTTCCCCAAACAATTTCTGGATTATGTGGAATACATGTGTCTAAGCCTCTCCACAAAGTTTGAGACTTAGAGCACATCCAATGCTACCACAAATCAACAACAATTTGCCAGAGCAGAACCAGCGTCGGGAGGAAGAAGAGCACACACCTAGGGAAAATTTTCCTCAGGGAACTTCTAGTCTCAGAAGTTCGATTTCCCTTGCAGATCAACAACCGTTGTGGGCTGAGCTTCTCACTCCAGTAGGGAGTGAGTAGAGCTAAGCAGAAGGGAATAGGACATTTTCAACATTTTTTATTAGAGATGGCCACAGATGGGCAGGATCCATGGAATAGCAGCAAATTAGATCCAGTTGCTGCAAATTTCTCACATGGATAAGTATCCTTGTTACGAGATCCCACTAAAATTAGTAGTAGAAGGATCATAGTGTCAGCAGCAGTCATTCATTCAAATGATAGTTGCATAGCTAGTTGCAGTTAGTACTCGGGAGACAGTTGCATAACTAGTTGCAGTGACACAGACAGTGCGAATTTTCCAGTTGCAGGATGCAGGTGCAGTTCCAGCTAGAAGATTCCTAGTGCAGAGCTACATAGTCTAGTTTCTAGTACAGGAGGACAGTGTGAGTTGCGAGGAGGAAGAAGAGAGATTTCCCATAGGGAGATTGAAACTCAGAGGGAGTATCCCTATGGAAGCTAGTACTTTAGGATCTGAGGAGATTAGACTCATTATTGCAGTAGTTGCAGCAGCAGTGCAAAAGCATCAGCAGAGCAGTGGCACAGTAATATAAGTATATCAGACTTCGCCATGTTTGCAGACATCCCTCCGGGAGTGAGGTGGGGTGACTTCGTCTTGTAGCTCTAGAGTGCTACAGGTTGGGCGGGATTCTTGAGGAGGTCCACCTCTTGAATCAGTACCTTGCTACAGGAGCCCATAGGAGCAGTAGCAAGATGAAGCAGTGGTAGTTGATGCAATCAGGTGCTAGAGTGACAAATGCAGTAGTTAGTGGTCTAATATTAACTAGCGCAGAGGCTTCAGTGACAACACAGAGACTAGCAACAATTAGGACTCAGGTGACAGATGAATCAAAATGAACACAATTGGTTAAGTATGATGGACATTTCTAAGTTGTAGCAGCAATAGATGAGAGATAGTTGTAGATGTTGTAGTAGTAGCAACAACAAAGTTGCAGTGCAGATGCAGTAGTTGGCAATAGGGTCATCAACAACACAGATGCAGCGCATATCAGAGTTGTGCAGTGGTTGATGGGCAACAGTAGCTAGACATCAGTAATGCAGGGGGAGATGGTACAAAGGCAGTGTATTGCAGCAACAGTTGCAGTACTAGAACACTTTCCTCGCTAAGAGGGAGAGTTAGAATGGTGAGAATGTTCTAGAAAAGTACATGGATCGATTTCTAGTTAATCCTAGCCATCGATTAAGATGCCATCGTGGCCGTTGAAATCTCAACGTAGGATTATAAGAAGAACTCTCAACAAATCAAACCGTTGCAATTCGTCCTTCGATAGATGAAAATTCGACCACCAAAGTATGTGAAAATTTCTGAATCTAAGTTACAAAAATCTGATTTACATTATCTACTTGTTTTCATTAATTTAACAAGTTATTTTCTGAATGCTTCAGGAAAATATTAGTGTAAATACACTGCAGCCTACACAATTATACATATCAAGTACTGAAAAATAAATGAGACATTTAGACAAAGGACAAACTTATTTTTAGACAATCGTCCCTGGAAAAACCTAATGCGGGAAAACCGATGCATTAGTTTTGAGGGTTTATATTATGAAGCAACAGTGATCTGAGTACATCTAGGGTGCCATAATCTGACTCACCTAATAGAGAATATCCTTCGCAGACAGAAAATTTGTGAGTTTTACCTCACTCTCCAAGTCCCGGTTGATTCAGATCAAACACTGGTGAAACCCCAGCTGCCTCTGCACTGCCTTTGCGCAGTAGATGTGTAGGCTTGCATGGGTCTAGCTGAAGACTGCGTCACCCCTTCTCTGTGCTGATCTTCCTCTCAGAAAATCGAGTTTTAGCCTTGCCGGCTTAGAAACCCCGATCTCCAACAATTTCCGGACTGTCCCTTGGAACCACGACGCAGCCCTTGTGTGAGCCCTGCGTGGGCCTGCGCTACCCTCTCTGGGGCTTGCGTCACATCTCCTAGTGGTTGTGCTGGTTCCTATGCGTCTTTGCTGCCTCTCTGCTATGTACTCTTGGTCCTATGACCAACAACTACTTCTGCCCCTCACTGCTGCACTGAATCACTCAGATCTGATCTTCGTCCGAGCATTGCTCCGCCAGAAAAATCTGATCTCTAGACTCAAACTCTGTGTGTGTTCTCCAATTGACTCTCAATCCTTCCTTTATACTTTTCTTATTGATGAATCAACGACCATGATCTAATCTCTAATCGACGGCTAAGATTAGAAAAGACTTGATCTTTGTCACTTAGAAGCTTCTCACCTACATGTTTAAATTAATTCACTCTAATTATTTAAATTCTCTAAGTTTTAACTTAGGCTCTATTTAAAATAATTAATTATTTGAATAACTTACGCTCTAGGTGGAATTTTTCCAAACGATTTTTGGGTCTTGGAGATTTCATGTGTTCTAGCCCCTCAAAATTTCGGAGCTATAGCACATCCGATGCTACCCAAAAATCAACAAAGTAATCAATTGCAGTCTTCTACAACAACAATCTTTGGCACTGGAAAATTCTCTCACAATGTTAGTAAACTAGGGTGGCTATAAAGAACCACCAAAATTGACAAGATTCTAGCTAAGGCGATTATGAGAGATCAATGGAACTAGTTTCTCCTAAAACTCTTGATCATGTCTCGAAATCAATTTGCAATAAACCCTGGAAGGATGCACATCTATAATATCACTGTAATATTCCAAATATTAAATTTAATAGAATATTGTTTCAGAAATTTATGCCGACAATTTGATAGACAAATTTCACAATCGAACCATAAAATTAATCAACAAAACTGGAAAAATATAAATTGCAACTGAAATTCAATAAGATACACATGCAGTGAAACTCGACTTTATTTTATTAGTATGAAATAATAAACAATATTGGAAGTGGCTGAGAGGATGGCCTCCCAAAAATATCTGCTACAAACTATCTCAGGTCTCCCAAATAATTGAATTGATGAGTACAACCTATGAATACTCAATGAATTCACCAAGGGAAGAGATGGGTTCTCCCCAACTCACAAAATCATCCGAGGGTTTCCGTCTTGAGGCTATATAAGCAAAGAAGTAGGTTATCCAAACCACACCGAAGACAAATGATCCAATCCAAGATTGTAATATCCCAAACAGGAAATAGATAGCAATACAAAGCAACATAAACAAAAATTGCAACAAATAGAAGTATACACAGGAAACACTGCAAATAAACTAGAACAATTGAGCCATTTTATTATATTTTCTGAAATGAGGAACAAGTACAAATATTGCTCAAAATGATAGAAACTTGGGCTGCTTTAGGCAGGCTGAAATGATCTCTCCCTCCTCTATCAGAAACTCTGCTCAATCTCTGCTCTGTGCTGCTCTTCTATGCAGCCCTACTGGAAATGCTTTTGCTGGCTGGAAAGCTACTGCAATATGGGGCTGCTCTGCTGCTAAGAAAATTCTGAAACTCCGACACCGGTCTCTCCTCCAAAATCCCAGAATAACCTGCGAAGGAATTCTAGAAAGGCTGACCCCGGAAATTCACCCTCTTGGGATGACTATGCACTCCTGCTGGGTAAGTTGGCCTCTGTGATGAAAATGTTGATAGAAAGGCCTCCAACTATCCAAGGAACTCAGTTATGGAAGGGTTGATCCCCTCACAAACCTCCGGACTGAAACCTCACAAAGTTCCTCCTCTCCCGGAGCTGCTTCCCTCTATGACTGCGTAACCCTCTGAGAGACTGCGCTGCCCTCGAGATGACTATGTAATCCTGGTGGCTGAAACAATGAAGCTGCTCCCCAAAACTGATGGAATGGCTCCTTTCCTGAGCGGGCACTCGAATTCCCCCAAGGACGAGGTTGGGATCTCCGCTCGGAGACACCCTTGTCCTAAACAACACTGCAGACTCCAATAAACTACTTAAGTGTGCTCTAGTCTTGACAGACAGAAAAGCAGAAGATGTTTGAATGAATGAGAAAGGTTGCCTCCATCCTTTTTTATGCTAGTGAACTCCCACATTCCTTTGGGCCCACCAATGTTGTGCTGTCCCTCTTGCCACGTTGTCCCCTAGCTGCATTGCGCTACCTATCCCACACTGCCACTCCACTTCCTAGTCCCACGCTGTCACTGCGCTGTCCTAGCTGCCTCCTCTCCTGCGCTGCCACTTGGCCTCATGTGCCCTACTTTACCTTTTAATTATTCTGCCTAGTGACTTTAGGAAAGTGTTTTTATTCTAATGTTGATTTATGGGTCCCCTCACCCCTTTATTTCCCGCTGAACTTTAGAAAGGCAAAAATTAATAAAAAATGAATATTCCAATTAGCTGTTTGCTAATTGGGAATATTATAGTCCTTCGCGCCAAAATGTTGCTTGTCCTCAAGCAACTCCAAAGATGGATGCTACAGGATCTTCTCCCCCTCCCAAGTGGCATCCTCATCTAGAAGGCTCCTCCTCAGTTGTCTCTCCCGAGTGTCTAGAATGGCCTCTGGTTGCAATACCAAATGCCCCTCATCATTTGTAGGTGGGAGCTCCATAGTGGCAGTCACCTGTTGCCCCAGATCTTTCTTCAAGCATGAGACATGGAAGATGTTATGGATCCGATTCTCGGCTGGTAGCTCTAGCTCATATGCCACCTCACCAACTCATCTAAACACCCTGTATGTGCCATAGAAGCAGGGTTTGAGCTTCTCTGTTCCATTCTGCTTCAGCGTGGACTATTTGTATGGCAAAAGGCGGAGGTAAACCAAATCATCTAGCTCAAACTGTCTCTCTATGTGGCCTCTGTCTGCATACAACTTTTGCTGGTTCTACGCCATGGCCAGGCTGTCCTTGAGAGCCCGGAGTATGTCTTAGCTCTCTTGGATCCAATCTTTGGCCCTTGGGGCCTTGCTTGCTCCAAACATAACATCAAAAAACATTATAGCATGATATCCATACAAAGCATAAAATGGAGACATACCAATCAACATACGAAATGTCGTGTTGTAGCAGTATTCCCCCAAGTGGAGCCAATGCAGCCATGCCTTTTGCTGCCCCAAGACATAATTTCACAAGTAGCCCTCCAGCCACTTGTTCACTATCTCTGTTTGCCCATCCGTCTGCGGGTGATAACCGATACTGGGTGTCAACTCGGTCCCCACCAAACGAAACAACTCTTGCCAAAATCTGCCCATGAACTGGCTGTCTCGATCACTGATTATGGTCTTTGGGAGACCATGGAGCCTGCAAATATCCCTGAAGAACAACTCGGCCACCTGTGAAGCAGTATATCATGTGGAGATGGCGAAAAAGTGTGCATACTTTGTCAGTCGATCCACAACTACAAAGATGAAATCCTTGCCCTGCACCATGGGAAAACCTGTGATAAAATCCATAGAGATGCTCTCCCATTTCCCCTCCGGAATGGGAAGCAGCTGTAGCAAGCCTGCAAGATGACTCAACTCTTCTTTGTTCCTCTGACAAACTTCACACTGCTTGACAAGCCGGAGTAAATCCTCCTTGAGGTACCTCCATGAGAACCTCTCTCGTATGGCCATGTAAGTCTTGGTGAACCCCTGATGACCTGAAAGCAGTGAGTTGTGGGCTGCACGCAAGATCTTCTCCCTGAGCTTGGAGTTACCTGTCAAGTAAATCCTGTTTCGGTAATAGATGACCTCATCCATCACCCGGTACTTGTCATTTGTCACTTGCCCATCGAGCAGCTTAGAAGCAAAATGGTCCTTGGAATACTCCAACAACAGCTAGGCTCTCCAATCTGTGTCAAGGCTCATCAAGGACAACGCTGCTGGCCTCCATGACAAGACATCTGAAACCACATCGTTCTTCCCCTTGACATACTCGATGTCAAAGTCATAGGCCTGGATTTTGCTGACCCGTTTCAACTGTCTCTCCTACAACTGTTTATGCTCAAGAAAAAACCGGAGACTATTGTGGTTAGTCCTCACTCAAAATCTATTACCCACCAGGTACCACGAGAATTTGGCCAATGCATGCATGATGACCAACATCTCTTTGTTGTATATCGGGTACAGTCTCTCATGCAGCAGTAACTTTCGACTCTCAAAAGCGATAGGATGCCCCCCTTGCATCAAAACTACTCCTACCCCCTCTCCTAAAGCATCACACTCCAGCACAACGAGCTGCGAAATTTGTCAATGCCAACACTGGACTGTGAAAATTTCTTAACTAAGAAACCCTACTATTAAATCTTGATTTACTTCCCCTACTTGATTAAATATACAAGTTATTATTCTAAATATTCATAATTAACATCGAAGTAAATACAATTAGCAGCCTACACATACAGATCATTCACTGAATAGCACGCTCATATGACAAAGTGACACACAAAATTTTCGGACAAATGTCCTAGGAAAACCCAATGTGGGAAAACCGATGTAGCAGATATAAGGGTTTATTATTATTAAGCAGCAATTTCTGAGTACATCTAGGGTGCCATAAACTTGGCTAACCCAACAGAGAAAACCTCGACAATCAGAGAAAATGTGAGATATACCTCACTCTCGCAAGTCCCCGCTGATCCGGATGAGCAACTGGTGAAACCCCAGCTGGCTCTGCGTAGCAACTGCATAAGCCAGCATAGCCTAGGTTGAGGAACTGCGTCAGCCTAGCTCTGCTTGGATCTGCTTCTCCTAGATCTCGGTTTCAGCCCTGTTGGCTTAGAAACCTTTCTTTCGACAGAATTTCGGACTTTTGCTTGGAGATGCTGCGCTACCTCTGTGTGGGCCTGCGTCACTCCCTCTGATGGCTGTGCTGCCTCCACTGCATCTCTGTTGCCCTTGATCTGCACTGTACTCTTGGCCCTCCTGGCCAATCACTGCATCTGCCCCTCGCTGCAACTCTGAGTCACTCAGATCTGATCTTCGTCCGAGCACTGCTCTGTTAGAAGAATTCGATCTCTTAGACTCTGTGTGTGTCCCAACTAACCCCAAGCCTTTCCTTTATACTTTTCTCGTTCACACATCAACGGTCGTGATCTAATCGCTTATCGACGGTTAAGATTAAAAGACTGCTTGATCCGCGTCACTTAGAACATTTCATCACATGTGTTTAATTAATTCACTTTAATTTTTCTAATTCCCTAATTTAGACTTAGGGTCCTCATTAAAAAAATTTATTGTTTTAATATCTCACACACCAGATGAAATTTCTCCAAATGCTTTCTGGGTTTTGGAGGTCTTCTGTGTCTTAGCCCCTTCATAAAGTTTCAGGGCTAGAGCACACCCGTTGCTACCTCAAAATCTCAACACTCCCTCTTAGCACGAAGTGTGCTCTAGCAATACATCCACACCATGTATTGCAAGATCTCGACATCGATCTCTGCGCTGCTGATGCTTGGCCTACTGCCCTCCATCCACTGCGTTGCTTCTTTATGTAATGCTGCCCATGTCACTACCACTGACACTGCTACATCTGTACTGCAGCTCACTTTCAAATTGCTGCATCATGTTGCCCATAGCACTACCATTGCTAACTGCTGCACTGCAACTCAGTTGCTGAGATGTAAGCAACTGAGAGACCCCTACCCAATTATTGACAAAGAAATTGGGCTGTGTCTCATCACTGAAGCTTCCTTGGCTGCTGCTCTGCACTGTCATCCTGAAGCTACTACACTGCTGCAGCTCTGCACTGCGTAAGCACTACCTCTCTGCGCTGCTGAAGTCCCATCAGCCTGTGCGCTGCTCCCTATACGCTGCTGCTGCCTCTGCATTGCGCTACTCCTGTTTCAGTGTCTTAGCACTGCCCTTTGCTTCACGGTGATCTTCTGCATCCATTTCTCTACATGTCCCACTACCATCTTAAGGCTCCCGTAGCTCGTATGTGATCCAAGAGTTGGGCTACTCAAGGATCTTGCCGGGTTCATCTGTCGCTGCTCTATAGATCCATATTGCCCCTGGCTCATGAGCACTCATGGCTACGTCATCATCACTCACATTGTCCTTTGCTGCTGATGCCTTGGATTCAGAAGATCCTTTGTCCTTCTTCTTAGGACAAGTGCTGGCGAAGTGTCCAAGTTCGCCACAATTAAAGCACCAGACCTTTGATAGGTCGCTCTTCTTCTTCCCTTGCTTCTTTCGTTCCTTTGATGCAAGGGCTGCATCCTCTTCTTCTTTCTTCACCTTGACTATTTCATTGCCGCTGCTTTGCCTCTTGGTAAATCTCTTGATTTCCTCCCAATGGAGGATTGCCCACATGTTTTCCCAGGATGGTAATGCTGCACTGCCTAATATGCTCTAGACAAACGTTTCCCATTCCTCGGTGACCGCATTCAGGGCAGTCCTTACCAAGAGCCCTTCGTTTGGAGTTGCACCCATGGCAATCAGTTGATCCCAGATAGTCTGGAGTCTGAAGAGTAAGGGATCTATCTCCTCACCCTTCTGCATCTGATTCTCTAGAAGCATTTTTCCTTTAGACAGAGCCTCCCTGATACATCGTCTCCAAAGCAGTCCACATCTCATTTGCTGTGTTCTTCCCGACAATATGTGGCATGATGTGATCTTTGACTCCATCCATGATCAAACACTTAGCCAACACTGGATTTTCCTTGAATTTCTTCAGAGGATCTAGATCAACAAGCACAACTAGGACATTCTCAGCATGGTCCTTGATGTCATACTCATCCAGGACTGTCAGGATTCTGGCCCTCCAGAAAACGAAGTTGGACATGCCGTCCAACCTGTCCTGATCTCTCAATCCATGAGAAGCCATCTAGCCCAAATCTGTCAAAACAGATACTCCTCTCCCTCTTTCTGCTGCAACACCCAACAAAAATACTGGATTTGGGTTTTTTGGCGATTAGAAACCCTCTATAGTAGCTGCTCTCTTCGACAATTGATTTCCCTCCCGGAAATCCTTGACCAAAACAACTGCACAGTTCTCTACGATCAACCTCCTGGTCGAATCTCAGATCTGTTTGGCGCAGATCTGTTTAGTAACTGTCCTCCTCCCGCTCTTTGTCAACTTAGCTAGGAACGACTCTGCACTGTCAAAATCTCCACCACACCAGCAACTGCTGAAGATCTGAAGCCCTGCTTCCAGGTCTCGACAATACTTCACAGCAACAGAAAAAAAATTGGATTGCGTCCCTCTGGCTGGCCTCTGTGTGAGCAAACTGGCTCAACACAGCCTTTGCACCTGCTCCTGCGTCCCTCTGAAAGGCACTCTGTTGTCTCTGTGTCACCTAGATGGGACTGCGTTAGCCCCTGCGTAGCCTCTACAAGGATTGCTTCCTCCTGATGCTGCACTGCCCTCTTCGAATCTCTGCTGCTTCAGCTGCCTTCTGCAGCAAATATTTCTTTAGCCAATTTCGCTGGAGATTCACCTTGATCTGCATCGCATTAATACCATGTGAAAATTTCTTAACTAAGAAAACAAGCTGTTAAATCTCGATTTACTTCTCCTACTTGATTAAATATTCAAGTTATTAATCTGAATATTCAGAATTAACATCAAAGTAAATACAATTAACAACCTACACATACAAATCATTTACTGAATAGCACACTCATATGACAAAGTGAGATTTTTCGGACAAATGTCCACAGAAAAACCCAATGCAGGAAAACTGATGCAGCAGATATGAGGGTTTATAATTATTAAGCAACAGTTTCTGAGTACATCTAGGGTGCCATAAACTCGGCTAACACAATAGAGAAAACCTCGGCAATTAGATAAAATATGAGATATACCTCACTCTCACAAGTCTCATCTAATCCGGATGAGCAACTGGTGAAACCCTAACTGGCTTTGTGCAGCAACTGTGTAAGCCAGGGCTGAGGAATTGAGTCACCCTAGCTTTGTGTGAATCTGCTTCTCCCGGATCTCGGTTTTAGCCTTGCTGGCTTAGAAACCCTTCTTCCGGCAGAATTTCAGACTTCTGCTTGGAGATGCTGTGCTGCCTCTGCGTGGGCCTGTGTCACCCTCTTGAGGGACTGTGTCACTCCCTCTGATGGTTGTGTTGCCTCCACTGCGTCTCTGCTATGCTTGCTATGCACTGTACTCTTGGCCCTCCTGACCAATCACTACATCTTCCCCTCGCTGCAACTCTGAGTCACTCAGATCTGATCTTCGTCCGAGCACTGCTTCGTCAGAAGAATTCGATCTCTTAGACTGTGTGTGTCCCAATTGACCCCAAGCCTTTCCTTTATATTTTTCTCGTTGACACATCAACGACTGTGAATTAATCTCTTATCGAAGGCTCAAATTAAAAGATTGCTTGATCCACGTCACTTAGAACATTTCATCACATGTGTTTAATTAATTCATTTTAATTTTTCTAATTCCCTAAGTTAGACATAGGGTCCTCATTAAAAAAATTAATTATTTTAATATCTCACACACCAGATGAAATTTCTCCAAACGTTTTTTGGGTTTTGGAGGTCTTGTGTGTCTTAGCCCCTTCACAAAGTTTCAGGGCTAGAGCACACTCGATGCTACCTCAAAATCTCAACATGGATAGCTGCTCATCACCTCCTTGAGCCTGTCGAAGGTTCTCTACGCAGCATTAGTCCATCCAAAAGCCCCCTTCTAGGTGAGGTCCGCGAGGGGTGTTGCAAGTTGCGAAAATCCCTTGACAAACTTCTGGTAGTAGGTGCAGATGCCTACAAACCTCGAAATTCTGTCACATTCTTCGATGTCGGCCAATCCTGGATGGCCTGGATCTTCTCCTCATGGACTCTTACCCTGTCCACTCCGATGATATGCCCTAAGTAGAGCATCTTTGTAAGCCCAAACTCGCACTTGGATAGCTTAGCATAGAAATGTTGCTCCTCCAAAATACGAAGGATAACCTCAATATACTGCAAGTGCTCCTCCCATATGCAGCTATAGATGAGAATGTCATCGAAAAATACCAACACAGACTTCCTTAGCTAACCACGGAAGATGTGGTTTTATACAAGATTGGAAGGTGGTCGGAGCATTGGTAAGCGCGAAGGGCATCACCAAGAACTCAAAGTGGCCATAATGGTATCTAAACGCAGTCTTGGGGACATCCTGGTCGCTCACATTCATCTGATGGTATCTCGACCTCAGATCTATGTTCGAGAAGAACTTCGCTCCCCTCAACTCATCGATCAACTCATCAATCCTGGGGATGGGGTAACGGTTCTTCATGGTTTTCTTGTGGAGCGCCCTGTAGTCGATGCACATCCGTAATGTGCCATCCTTCTTCTTCACCAAGACTACGAAAGAAGCAAAGGGACTAATATTGGGTCCGATGTGTCCCAACGCCAAGAGCTCATGTATGGCTCGCTCAATCTCATCCCTGTAGGCTTTGGGGTGCCTATAGGGGGTGGTGATCACTGCCTAGATCCCCTGCTCAGGCTCAATAGTATGCTCAAATCCCCTATCTGGTGGTTGTCCTGGTGGTATATCCCCAAAAACCGTGGAGTAACGGTCCAATATAGACTGTACATTGGGATGCACTGGCTGCCGTTTAGCTCATGCCTCTGAAATACGCAGCTCCACTGCCCACTCTACATCTCCCTTCCGGAAATCTTCCTCCATCCGATATGCTGAGACTGTCTGGAGAGGGTATGTGTGCATGCCTCTAATCATCACATGCTTCCCACTCTTCTTATCATTCCACTCCATCTCTAATGTCTCCTAATCTATAATGACCTTACTGTGAAAATTTCTGAATATTACTTTATGCAAAAACCCTACTGTTAGATCTAGTTATACTTCTTCTACTTAATCAAGTTATTAATGCCGAAATTCATATTAATATCGAAGTAAACACATAATAGACTTTCACCAATTCAGATCTAAGCAAAAGATACATGCACACAAACAAAGTGACACACAAGATTTTCTGGACAACTGTCCCCGAAAAAACCCAATTCTGGAAAACCGGTCTTCTGGCTGCTGGAGGGTTTATATTATTAAGTAGTTTCTAAATACAACAAATCTGGGCAACTTATTGGTTAACCCGATAGAGAAAAAATAGATCTACAATTAACCTGCTATTCTGGAGACTGAAAACTTGACTGATACACACCCTCAAATGGGATTTACAAGACTCAACCAATTTTTGCCTCTAGAAACCCCAACGCGACCCTTGAAGCCCCTGTGTCAGCCCTGCTAGCGTCTACGTGCTTCTGCGCTGGCCTGGAGAGGGTTGCGTAACCCCAGACTGGGTGACGCAGTCCCTACGCTACTCTGGATGACCTTTGCGTAACCCTAGAGGTCTCTTGCTGGCTTAGCGTTGCCCATTCTCTGCCTGCGTAGCGGTTGAAGCTCTTTGCGCTACGTAGCCGCTGCTGTTGCCCCTGCTCCTCTGCGCTGCTCCTGGTTTCTGCCTCTCTACCTCTTGCTGATTCTTGGCACTAGGATCAGATCATCCCCTTAGCCAATACTACCCCTCTCCGCAGCTGAAACACTTTTGGAAATTCTTAGTAAACTTGCCCTAGAATTCCAACTTAGTCTCAGTGCTCTGCCTCCATGTGTGTGTTCCCCAACTGACCCTAAGCCTTTCCTTTATACTTTTCTCATTAGGAAACCAACGAGCGTGATCTAATCCTGATTCAACGGCTAAGATTAAAATAAAGCTTGATTCGTGTGACTTAAATCATTTCCATCACATGTTTAAATTAATTACCTTTAATATTTTAATTTTCCTAAGTTAGACTTAGGGTCCTTAATTAAAAATATTAATTAATTAATTTTCTCTTAAACTGGATGGAATTTGTCAAATCCCTTTCTAGGTCTTGGATATCTCATGTACTCTAGTCCCTCCACAAATTTTGGGAGCTAGAGCACATCCGATGCTACCCCAACACTCAAGAAAACTCAACACTCCCTCTTAGCGAGGAATGTGCTCTAGTACAACGCTGCTTCACCCTAAAGCTCTGCACTGATCTCTGGTGTAGGTCTCTGCACTGATGCTGGACCTATTGCCATTCATCACTGTGCTGCTGCTGCCATTCTGTACTGTTTCCCATGACGCTGCCACATCTGTACTGTAGTTCCCTCTGAATCTATTGCACCGTGCTGCCAACTACTGCACTGCAACTCAGTTGTTGAGAGAAACAACTGAAGCTCTTGCCCAATCTTTGACAGACAATTCAGTTGGGCTGCATCCTCATCACTGAAGATCCATAGGCTGCTGCTCGGTGCTGTCATCTGAAGGATGATGCACAGCTACAACTCTACATTGCGTAAACAGACTCCCTCTATGCTGCTAAAGTCACATCAGCCTCTGCACTGAAATCCCGTACGTTGTTGTTGCACTGCCCTGTTGTCCTAAAGCCTCTACACCGTTGTAGCTCTACTCTGCGTAAGCAGCTTTGCACTGCGCTACTGAAGTCACATTAGCCCTTGCGCTGCTCTGCTATGCTACTGCTGCATCTACATTGTGCTGCTCCCTTCAGCCTCCAGCTCTGCCTCTGCTCCATCCGTGATTCTCTGCACCAACTGCTGAACTTGTCCCGCTACTGTCTTAAGGCTCCCGTAGCTCAGATGTGATCCAAGAGATGAGTTGCTCAAGGATCCCACCATCACTTTGTAGCTGCTCTACAGATCCATGTTGCCACACTTTCGTGGTTCATGAGCATTCACGGCTACGTCATCTTCTGAACCATCGTCTGCCACAACAACCTTGGAATTAGAAGCTTCCTTGTCCTTCTTCTTCTGAGGACAATTGCTAGCAAAATGTCCTAGTTCATTGCACCGGAAACACTTGATCTTGGATAGATCACGCTTTTTCTTCCCTTGCTGCCTCTTTGATGCCAAGGCTGCATCTTCTTCCTCTTCCTTCTTCACCTTATTTGATCCTGTGTTGTACCGCCTATTGGTGAATCAACGGAGTTCTTATTGACGAAGGATTGCCCACATACTGTCCCAGTTGGGAAGGTCTGCTTTGCCCAAGACACTTCGGACAAAATTTTCCTAGTCCTTTGTGACTGCATTGAGTGTAGTCCTTACCATCACATCATCCTCCACCTTTGCTCCCATGGCAAACACCCGATCTCTGGTCGCCTGTAATCTGAAAAGGAAGGGCTCGATTTCCTCTCCCTTGGCCATCATGAAAGACTGTAGTTGATTCTCTAGAGGCATTCTCCTTTGGACGGATTTTCCCTCATATAGAGCAGTTAAGGCTTTCCACATCTCCTGAGCCGTTTTCTTGTCGGCTATGTGTGTAACTATATAATCCTTAACCCCATCCATTATGAAGTGCTTGGCATGTGCCGCAACTTCCTCATGGCTTTGCTAGGAGAGCAGCATCAGTTGGCATTGCTAGGACTTTTTCTGCATGGTCCCTTAGACCATATGCCTCCATGACGACCAGGATTCTAGCCTTCCAAACTGCAAAGTTGGACATACTGTCCAACCTATCCTGATCACATAGTTCGTGAGGTGCCATCTGCTCAGTAAATTTGTTGGAACTCCTCTTCTCTATGCTAGACATTTGGATCTAAGGTCCTCTTGGAACAGGGTCTCCAAGTTGCGAAATTGGTCCGATTTTGTATATTTTTTATTATATTTAGTCTAGCGCAGGGATTTTGGGGTGGGTCAAAGCCCCAAAAGCATTATAATGGGTCAAAGGGTAGACCTAGAATCCGCAAACCATGGTTTGCGGACCATAGGAAATATTAGGTTAGATTGTTATAGATAGAGGAACATTTTGAATTGTAAGGCAGAAAAAGATAAGGAGATATTGATGTGAACTGTGGCTTAGTAGATCTGTTTTGGGTTTTTGGGGAAAGGACTCTTGCTGGCTATGTGCGCAGAGATCCCATGTCCAGCTGTGTGCGGACCCTGCTGCTGTGTGCGCAAGTCGGGTTTGGGTATTGTAAGACGAAACTAAAGGATTAATGAATGAATAAGGTTGTTGCGTAGTTGAATGTATTTGTACTGCTGATATGAATCTTTGATAACTGCTGTGTTATGCATATTATGTGTTAGCTGCAAAAGTACTATGCGAAGTGTTTCCTCTGCATCTAGTCTGCTCTGTTTTATGAGAATAACTATAATGTTGTACTACTCGATTAAATACATATGATTTGTTGAGTACAGTAAGTATAGTTGACCTTGCGCAAGTGGATGCGAAGGGGATCTCTAGATCCGGTTTTGGGATAGGCATTCTGGTCATTATCAGACCGGACGCAGCTCTGCTTGGCTTACCCATCCTCTCTCAGGGTGCAGAAACCTGGTTCCAGCACCCACCCATACTGCTTCGGGTGAGACTTTGACTTGCGCAAGTAGGTCACTGCCGAAAGGGCCAGTAGTATAGGGGTTTGTTGGCAAACCTTAACTTCGAACCTGGGTCAGGACCCCTCGAGCCAATAAATGGTTCCGTTGTCGGGACAGAGAGCATTTTGAGAGAGGGATCGGGTAATGACAAGAGAGTATTGGAAGCTCGAGAGAAAGGAAATTGAAGAGTGGTTCGAAAAGCAGATTCAGGAATTTGCGATAAAAGAGAATCATAGTACGAGGTTAACGTTGGAAAATTGGACCAATAGGTACATCTTTATGGAAAGCTCGAACTTTTCTTTGTGACATTTACAATCGAGCTTCAGGAGTGGCTGGCAGGGTTCGTAGAGTTCCAGAAGTGTTGGAAGGACGAACGAGTCATCTAGTGGACTCCAGGGCTGATCTAGCAACTGGAAACGACTGATAACACCATCACTCGCACGATGGATCACTGGGTGGATAGTGTGCTAGGAGGATTTGTGATAGAATGTGCCATTGATCAGTTCGTCTCCTACTCCAAAGTGGAGCGAAGATTCTTTAAAGGTTTCCGCGGCAAGTTCCTGAAGACATTACCCCTGCTGATTAAGATATTACTGTGCGAGAAGGGTATTCTGTGTAGTTACACCGAGTGAATGACCTCGGATCTAAGCGAGAGCACGACACGTAGTTGTAAGTACTATCGAACCAACCTTGAAGTAGGAAGATGTGTCTGTAGCCTTCTACGAGAAACGGCTACGCAAAGCCCCCCAGCTACACCACTGTCCAGGCCGCGCAAAGGTTAGAACTCGAACTCGCCCATACCCCCACCTCCACCGGATATTGATATGGCTGCGCACCTAAAACTACCTACCTTCAAGGGGGTAGGAGATGAGGATATGGACCGATTTTGGTTTGTTGCAGATTCTGTATGGATTGCACAAAATGTGGCAAGCGATACGGTGAAAAGGGCGCAGCTCTCCCTGGCATTCGAAGAAAGAGCTTTGGATTGGTATATGTGATACGTATCTCAAAACGGGAATGCATCTATTCCAGACATAAAGGACGCTCTGAAGCAATAGTTCTGAAAGCCAAAATCTTACTCGTAGTTAGTAGCATACGTGAAGGACTTTACGCAAGGAGCATCTGAGTCAGTATGGGAAGCTGACCAGCGATTAAAGAGAGCAATCAGGGAAGGAGGATTTGAGTACGATGATCGACAACATACGGAATGGTTCATTGCTATGTTGTTGCCTCACCTGCGCATACCAATGAGCCATCAGATCTTCGAGTCGCAGGAAAAAGCTGTGGAAGTTGCTATGAAACTAGAAGTTGCGCCTAGAGAAGATACTTCGTTAGGAGTACAACAAATTCAGGAGCAACTCAAAGCTATGCACATGGAGATTCAGAACCTGTGAAGGGAACGAGGAAAAGGAGCTAGCGCAGACCTATGGGGCATACAATGTCGAGCATCGAGACATACAAAGGATCAGTGCCCACTACTGGCAGATTACACGCAGGCAGGGGGCCCTAGTTCGGTGCGTCCAGGAGCAAATGGAGAACCCAACCTATGGCGGCCAAGCTCAAGCGGATTTGCGTTGTGGTTCGATGACTACCGTGTAGTAGGGCTGCATGATACGAACTATTGCCCCCAGCTAGGTGCATACGTCTCGGAACTAAAGCAACAATGGTGTAGATTTTGTCGGTCGGTGGGACTTGATGAGCAGAGCTGTCAGACTTATGATCTAATGATAGATCGCGGAAACTTGTATAGTGTGCAATCACACCCTGTGTCACCCAGATCCCTCGCCAACTTCGGTGGCTCCCTAGCTAGGGGTAGGGGAGGTTGGGGAGGAAGCGCAAGTTGAGGGCGCGGACAGTTAATCTGTTATAATTGCGGGAAAGTAGGACACTTTGCAAGGGACTGCCCAAATGCCACAAGGCAATCCTGCAAATATTGTAGACAGTTGGACCATGCGGTTGAAGATTGCCCAATCTTAATAGCAAAGATGCAGGAAAAGCAGCCCACCCCTACGCAGAATGTGCAGAGAGTTAAAGCTGAGCTAAGGAACGTAGACCCAAGTGTCAAAGTCATAACGCGCAGTGGGATGGTCACTTGGGGACCACAGGAAGAGGCTACCAAGGATCCTTTGACCTATCGAGAAGGATCAAACATGAAAAAGGGACAAGAAACAATGGTTGTAGCTGACCAGGACTTCACTCAGGAAGAAGAAGCTACTGTGCCGACACCGACACACCCTAAGATGGATGAGGGGGTTGAGCCATTTCTGCAGGCATGCATGAAGCTGCTACGTAACCCAAAGGCTGTGGAGAACCTTCAGGCATGAATGAATAACTGCGCAGCACGGCCTGATCCGATCCCAGGGACCAAGGATGTACACAAACTGTATCGGTATAAAAAACGCACCGGAAGAGAAATGCGGTTGATTGCGCAGATTGGTGACTACGAGATGGATCAGGTCATCTTGGAACTTGGGTCCGATGCGAACATGTTACCTAAACAAACATGGCAACAAATGGAAGAAACTAAGTTGGAATGGTCCACCATCCAGCTGCGCATGGCGAATCAACAAAAGATCATCCCTTTGGGAAGGTTGCCCAAATCACGGTAGACATCGCGGGAGTAAGGGCCCAAGATGACTTTGAGGTAATAGAAATCGTAGAAGATGCGAACCCCTACTCTACGCTCCTCGGACTGGACTGGGCTATAGATATGGGGGGTGTTATCAATCTCAAAAAGCGAAGAATGGTGTTTGAAAATAACGGTACACGAGTAATAGTACCGTTGGATTCTGCGGAAGGTGCGTGGTATACAGAGCCAACACGCGATGAGGAGGAAGTAGATCACATTTACAAGTTGACTATGCAGGACGAAGATTGGATTAACCCACGGCGGAAGGAGTGCTTTGCTGGGAAAAAGACAGTGAATTCTTTTCCGACTGTGATGGGGAACTTGAGAATTGGCAAGGCCGGTTGCATGAGGTCTCGGCGCTGCGATGTCTGTCGGTCACCAAAAACTTCCGTTGCATCTCCTCCAAGGTAAGAGACTGCCCTACTTTGGGGATTTTGGGTAACATTAGGGAATTTTTACGTGCATTCGAAGCTGAAGTCCCCAAGGGCCGCAGGCTATGGGCCCTTAAGCTAGCCCTACGCGAAACACCTACGCATTGGTGGGATACGCATGGAAAGGAATTCCGCAATTGGGAGGAATGTTGGGATAAGATGATCCTGCGATTTGAAGCTCCAGCTGGGAGACGGATCAAGAAGTTCCTTGGGTCAGAAGACTCACATAGATATTTGCTCGCATGGGAAACGCAGTGGTATGACAGAACCCGAAAAGAATGGGCCCACCTGTTTATCCATGCTCTGGGACTACGTCCAGCTGTATGGTACGTAGACGCGGAGCTACATCGGCGCACTTGCCAATGGGAGACTTTGCAGGACGAGTTTCTGTGCACATTTAGGATGGTGGAAGGCACAGGAGCGCTCGACACAGCTCTGCAGAACACTGACACCTTGACTTAGGGTAGACCACACCTATACATTGCATCCGAATCATGGGGAACGCAGGTACCACACAGGGTTGAATACTACAGCCTCAACCACATGAACGGAACGGATGGTCCCCGAGCTATCCCAATCGTGGCGCTGAATGGGATGCGCACAGTTGCCAGCTTCGTTAGGCTGTACCTGAATCACACTACCACACAACCGATGTCGGCTATAATTCAGGATGCGCAAGCAGCACGAATGCTTCCTCTGAGGTCTGTAGATCCGTGGGAAGGCTATCGGGTGCGAACGATGACAGTCAGAACACTAAACTCTGGTAGCAAGGGAATATTACCGTTATGGAAAACAAGTGGCTGGCAATTAATGCAGCGATTTATTGTGAGTTTCTACTGTTTGCTTGATGGTAATTTCCAAGTTAGATTCACCCTACCGTTGGATAACCATGGGCACCATAAGGAAAAAAAGGATAACTCCAATTGGGGCTCCATCTCATCTCTGTAATCTGTATGTATTATTCTGCTGCTTGATTGTCTGGACCCTAAGCCTTCTGTTCATACCCAATCAACCTACTTCCGTTGTCTGTGAGTTTCCAAGTTCGGGATCCCATCCTTTCGTTGTTATGGCAGCCCCTAACCTTCCGGACGCTTCGACCAATCCAGAACCTGTAGACATTGTGTTGAGAGGGTCTGGGGACGCCGAGATTGATAAGTTGATTGCCCTCTAGCTCCCTGAAGGGAAAATTTACTTTGAACCCTGTGTAGAATGGCGCCAAAGCTACACAACGGAAGTTCACGACCTTTCCAAACTTGGGATGATCGCAGGCTCTAGCCAAATGGGCTCAGAAGATGCTATGAAAGATGATACGCAACTGCCGCAGCTCACTATGAGAACTGACGCAGTCGAATCACAGCTAGTCTTGCGCACGAAAGGGCTGACTAACAAGGATACTCCATCCCCCCGGGGTACGAAGCGGTATAGGGATACGCTATGACTTCTCCGCAGTACTAGGCTACCTGCCAACGAAAGCCATGCTTATTCATTGCCTAGCACTGCCTTGGTTTGCGCCCACCTCCCAATAGCTACGGAACTACAAGTGGACTTGGCGCAGCTGCCCCGCGAGGCGTTACAGGGTTTACACACCGCCATGCTTCAAGAGATCCATCATCGCGACCGGACCGCTCAGCAACAGCTCGATGTGGCCACACCGCTCATTGCACAGCAGACCAAAGATATCTCCCTTGCTATCTCGCAGACAGCGCAACTCGAAACAGTGGTTCACTAGCTCGGCACAGAGATCCCCGATGAGCTCCCGGCGTTCGCTTCGCTTCGGGCTACCATAGAAGGCTTGGTTGCAGCACTCAAGGCGTCCCGAACCGAAGTGCAGACCCTCAAGACTCAAATGGCTCGCCAATTCACTGCGTGCCAGGCCCAAGCACAGCCTACCACACCCTCGGAGGCACGGGCACAACGTGCTGCGCTGATAACCGAAGCTACGGACATCATTACGGGACAGCTCACTCTCGGCACTCAGTTGCTCGAGGCGGCCATGCAGCTTTGGACAGCGGTCCAGTTCAACTTGAGTCTTCAGCAGGTCTAGAAGAACTTACGCTAGAAGGAAGCTGCTTTTGATCAAATCAAAGCTACCTTGCCCTCCCTAGTCCTTGTGCAGTGTCTGGCACTCTTGAAGACTAGCAACGCCTTCCGAGACACGATTACGAATCTCTGACAAGCAAAGCACACCATGAGAAAGCGCTTGAAGCCATGGGGCGATGCTGCCTTCCAGATATCTCAGGGTGCTCACGACGCCATCGCACGACTCAACCAGATATTAGAGCAGGTTACCACGGCTCCTGAAGGACCGACCTCCCTCTCCCTAACGCTTGTAGACATCACACAGAGTGCTGCTGCCTAGAGTCAAGAAGTGTTACTTCCACTGATCACAGCCCTCAATACCTTACGTGCACAGATAGAGACCGCACCACCACAGTGACTCGGGACGAGTCACAAGATTGTGTTGGGGGATTGTTGGAACAGGGTCTCCTACAAGCTGCGAAACTGGTCCGATTTTGTATATTTTTTATTATATTTAGCTTAGTGCAGGGGTTTTGGGGTGGGTCAAAGCCCCGAAAGCATTGTAATGGGTCAAAGGGTAGACCTAGAATTCGCAAACCATGGTTTGCGGACCATAGGAAAGATTAGGCTAGATTGTTATAAATAGAGGAACATTTTGAATTGTAAGGCAGAAAAAGATAAGGAGATATTGATGCAAACTGTGGCTTAGTAGATCTGTTTTGGGTTTTTGGGGAAAGGACTCTTGTTGACTGTGTGCACGGAGATCCCACGTCCAGCTGTGTGTGGACCCTGCTGCTATGTGCGCAAGTCAGGTTTGGGTATTGTAAGACGGAACTAAAGGATTAATGAATGAGTAAGGTTGTTGCGTAGTTGAATGTATTTGTACTGCTGATATGAATCTTTGATAACTGTTGTGTTATGCATATTATGTGTTAGCTGCGAAAGTACTGTGCGAAGTGTTTTCTCTGCATCTAGTCTGCTCTGTTTTATGAGAATAACTGTAATGTTGCACTACTGGGTTAAATACATATGATTTGTTGAGTATAGTAAGTATAGTTGACCTTGCGCACGTGGATGCGAAGGGGATCTCTAGATCCGGTTCTGGGATAGGCGATCTATTCATTATCAGGTCGGACGCAGCTCTGCTTGGCTTACTCATCCTCTCTCAGGGTGCGAAAACCTGGTTCCAACACGCACCCATACTGCTTCGGGTGAGATTTTGACCTGCGCAAGCAAGTCACTGCCAAAAGGGCCAGTATTATAGGGGTTTTTTGGCAAACCTTAACTCCGAACCTGGGTTAGGACCCCTCGAGCCAACAGGTCCTTGGCGAAACAGGCACCCTTTGCTCCCTCTGACAACTGACCTCCTCTCTTGGAAGTTTGCCAAATCAAACGAATCAGCTCTCTTCGATCCTTTGATCGATATGCAGATTTCTTTGGCAGGAAACCCTCTGAGAAGCTGTTCTCCTCTCGCTCTTTGTCACCTAGTTCTTAGGCTAAATTCCGAATGTTCAGAAATTTAACCCCACCAGCAACTTTTGAAGTTCTATGGCACTGCTTCCGGCACTCTGAAACAACAATGGCTTTAGATCTGCGTCACCCTAGCTACCTTTTGCGTGAGAAGACACTCCCAGCGTTGTCTCTGCGCAGTAAGTACGTGGGCCTGCGTGGAGACAGTTGAGATTTTGTGTATTGGGGTAGCATCGGATGTGCTCTAGCCCTGAAACTTTGTGGAGGGGCTAAGAAACACATCACCTCCAAAACCCAGAAAGCGTTTGGAGAAATTTCATCTGGTGTTGAAGTTATTCAAATAATTAAATTTTTTAATGAGGACCCTAAGTCTAAACTTAGGAAATTAAGAAAATTAAAGTGAAACACGTGCTGAAATCTTCTAAGTGACGTGGATGAAGCACTCTTTTAATCTCAATCGTTGATAAGAGATTAAATCACGACCGTTGATGTCTCAACGAAAAAGTATAAGAGAAAGGCATGAGGGTCAGTTGGAGACACACACACACGAAGGCAAAGCTCAGAGATTGAGCTAAAATTCTAGGGCGGGTTTGCTAAGAATTTCCAGAAGAGTTTTCTATAGCGAGGGGTAGTATTGGCTGAGGGGATTATTTGATACCGGAGCCAAGAGTCCGCAAGAGGCAGAGGAGCAGCGCAGAGGAGCAATTGCAACAGTAGTAGCGCAGAGGAGCAAGTGCAGCAGTAGCAGCTACACAACAACTGCACAATGCAGAGGCTTCAACCGCTACGCAGGCCTAGGAGGGTCAGCGCTGCAGCTTCAGGAGGCCACCAGGGTTACACAGAGGCCTTCCAGGGCAGCGTAAGGACTACGTCACCTAGTCTGGGGTTACGCAGTCCCCTTTTGAGTAGTGCAGTGGTACGCAGAGCCTAGCAGGGTTGACGCTAGGGCTTCAGTAGCAGCGCTGGGGTTTCTAGGGCCAGAAATTGGCTAAGTCTTGTAAATCCTGTTTGAGGGTGTGGATTAGTCAAGCTTTTGGTCTCAGAACAACAAGTATTGCTACAGATCTATTATTTTCTCTGTTGGGTTAACCAGTTGGGTGCCCAGATTTGTTGTACTCAGATTCTACATAATAATAATAAACCCTCATATCTATTGCACCGATTTTCCTGCATTGGGTTTTTCCAGGGACATTTGTCCGAAAAATCTGTCACTTTGTTGAATGAGCATAATATTCAGTAAATGATTTGTCTGTGTGTAGGCTGTTAGTTGTGTTTACTTCGGTATTTTCTGAATATTTTCTGGAAATAACTTGTATAATTTAAATCACAAGTAGGAGCAATAAACCAAGATACTACAGTAGGATTTCTGCATTATTGTATTTAGAAATTTTCACATGGTGTCAGAGGGATCGCAGATTAAGCTGAATCTCCAACAAATCAGCTAAAGAATATTTTTCTGTAGGGTAGCAGCAGAGATCCAGAGTGGGTAGCTCAATAGCAGGACGCAGACCCAGAGAGGGGCAGCGTTGCAGCTTCAAAAGGTCGTCAGGCTTACGCAGAGGCTATCCAGACTAGCGCAAGGACTTCGTTACCCAGTCTGGGGTTACGCAGTCCACTTCTGAGCAGCGCAGAGGCTGCGCTGGGCCAGTATGCTCACGCAGAGGCCCGCTAGAGGGACGCAGCCCAATCTTCTTGTCTATTTGCCGAGATACGGAAGCAGTGCTTCAGTTCTTTAGCAATGCTGGTGTGGTGGAGATTCTGCTGGTGCAGAATTATGCCTAGCTAAATCAACAAAGAGTGGGAGGAAGACAGTCACTCAACAGATCTGAGCCAAACAGATTTGAGATTCGATCAGGAGGATCAGAGAGAACTGTCCGATAGTTTTGGCTGAAGATTTCCAGGAAGGAAATCAGTTTTCAGAAGGAGCAGTTACTAGAGGGTTTTCTAGTCACTAAGAAACCCAAATCCAGCGTTTCTGTGTTAACACAGAAAGAGGGAGAAGTGTACCATGTCCGTCAGATTTGAGCTAGATGACTTCTCATGGGACGAGGGATCAAGACAAGTTGGATGGTGTGTCCAACTTTGTCATTTGGAGGGCCATCATCCTATCAGTCGTGGATGAGTATGTCATCAAGAACCATGCAGAGAATGTCCTAGCTGAGCCTGCAGATCCTGATCCTCTGAAGAAATTCAATGAAAATCAAGCGCAAGCTAAGCGTTTGATCATGGATGGAGTAAAGGATCAAGTTGTGGCACACATTGCCTGAAAGAAGACAACAAATGAGATGTGGACCACATTAGAGGCGATGTATTAGGGAAGCTCCATTCAAAGAAAGATGCTTCTAGAGAATCAGATGAGGCTATTCTAGATGCAGAAGGGTGAGGAGGTAGATCCCTTCCTTTTCCGTCTTCAGACTATCGGGGATCAACTGATTGCCATGGGTGCACCTCCAAACGAAGGGCTCTTGGTAAGGATTGCCCTGAATGCAGTCACCGAGGAGTGGGAAATGTTTGTCCAAAGCATATTGGGCAGGGCAGTGTTACAATCCTGGGCGAACATGTGGGCAATCCTTCGCCAAGAGGAGATCAGGAGAATCACCAAGAGGTAGAACAACAACAGCGGAACAGTTAGGGTGAAGAAAGAAGAGGAAGATGATGCAGTCCTTGCATCAAAGAAACGAAGGGAGCAAGGGAAGAAGAAGAGGGACCTTTCCAAGGTCTGGTGCTTTAATTGTGGCAAACTTGGACACTTCGCCAACACTTGTCCTAAGAAGAAGGACAAAGGAGCTTCTGATTCCAAGGCTGCAGCAACAAAAGACAATGGGAGTGATGATGACATAGCCATGAGTGCTCATAAGCCACATAAGTGGGGTGACATGGATCTGTAGAGTAGCTACAGAATGTGCGAAAAGGCAAAAGGTAAGAAAAATGAGAAATAAAAAGGTTTTCATGCAGATTTGGTAATGTATAAAGGTTGGATAGGTCCCACCAAATCGCATTGGCGGAGTTTTTATGCTTTGGCAATGAGTTAAGAAGAAAAAGTTAAAACTTGCGGGGGGCGAAGTGTGGGCAAGAGGTAGGGTTTATGGTATAATATTGTATAACATGGCTATTAGATGGGTGGGTGGAGCTGCTCCTCTTTAACTATACCATTTGAACTTTAATAGTTAAAAGGAGTTTGAAAGGAATAAGGTGCAAAGCTTTAGAATATGGAGGAAATGAGGGGCAAAGAGGGTGAATGAAATGGAATGAGGGCAGAAATAAAGTTTGATCACCATCACACCTTATCAGAAACACTTTCTTCCTTCTTTTCTGAAAATAAATGATAGCCATGGAATATCATTTTCAGTCATGACAAATCTAAGCAATAATCAGTCACCTGGTGATACTGTGAAATACAGAAGTCTAATAGGTGTTACGTGTTATCACTCTGTCAGATCTCTAAGGCAGAAGAAGAAATTCCAACAGAGGTAACCACAGGCCAATCTTTTGGCTTGGTATCTAGCCCTACCAAACCAGAGAGGGCTCTCTCCACAATGTCACAGCCAAGAGGGCTAGATGAATTAGGGTTTTAGGCTAGGTATGAGTGTTGGGGTTTGTTTGTTTGAATTTGGGTTGCTGGATGGGTGAATTAGGTCAAAGAGGCTAGGTCAGGGAAAATAGGATTAGGGTTGCAAAGTTTAAATGGGGCAAGGTAGGTAGAAAACCTAACACTTTAGGGTTTCTTGAGTGGGATGGATCAGATAGGTGAGGAGCTAGAAAGAGCAAGGCTAAGCATGAATTCTTTCTAAACTAAAGAAGATGGACAAACTATGAAGGTTTTCCCAAAACAGAGCATGACAGATGTATTCTGTTTATCAACTTAAAAACCAGCATATCATAGAAATGAAATGAATCATGAAACGAAACATTCATACATAATGAGACATAAGAAGAACAATGCTAAATTTCCATACCACAAGTATCTCAAAGAAATAGCTGCAACCTTTTCATTAATTTCCTGCCAAATAGATTACACTAGAGTCTCTGATCAATGCATCAACATCCAACCATGTCCAACCTCGGAAAATCAGTCAAAAAGTACAAGATATAGACCTCAAACAACCTCTCCCAACCTCAGGGGTCGAATTTCCAAGTTGAGGAGGTGTTCACCAAAACCTGAGTTGAATACCTAGAGTGTAGGGATGTCAATCTGACTCATCCCTCACTTTTTGCAAACTAATTCATTACATGTCATCACAACTTTTCACCTAATGTATTTAGGTCCAACTCATACGCAACCTGCCCGATCCTGTGTATCACCCTGTATGGTCCATAAAAACGAGGCTTTAGCTTCTCCGCCCCCTTCTGCTTGAGCGAAGACTATCGGTATGGCTGTAGCCGTAGGTAGACCAGGTCCCCGACCTCAAAGTGTCTCTCCACCCGACCCTTATCAGCATACAACTTCTGCTGATTCTGTGCTGTGGCTATGTTGTCCTTGAGAACTCGGAGGATGTCTTGGCTCTCTTGGATCCATAACTTGGCTCGCGGAGCCCTGCTAACACCGAACATCATGTCCACAAAAGATAAGGAATGATAGCCATATAAAGCATAGAAAGGTGTCATACCGATGGACATATGGTGCGTTGTGTTGTAGCAGTACTCGCCCAAATGTAGCCATTTCACCCATGCTCTCTGCTGCCCACTGACGTAGTTACGCAAGTAGCCTTCCAGCCACTTGTTAACTATCTCCGTCTGCCCGTCCGTCTGGGGATGATAACTAGTGCTCGGTGTCAACTCTGTCCCCACTAGTCGGAAGAGCTCCTGCCAGAATCCGCCCATAAAACGGCTGTCCCTGTCGCTGACAATGGTCTTGGGTAGACCATGCAACCTGAAAACCTCCCTGAAAAACAACTCTGCCACCTGTGCCGCTGTGTGATGTGCTGAAATGGCGAAAAAGTGAGCATACTTCGTCAGCCTGTCAACCACTACGAAGATGCAGTCCTTGCCCTGCACTGTGGGCAACCCCGTGATGAAGTCCATCGAAATGCTCTCCCACTTCCCCTCCGGAATGGGAAGAGGCTGCAACAACCCTGCAGGATGGCTCATCTCTCCCTTGTTTCGCTGGCAAACCTCGCACTCCCTGACATGCTGGAGCACGTCCTCCTTGAGGCCCTTCCATGCAAATCTCTCCCGGATGGCCCTGTATGTCTTGGTGAACCCCTGATGGCCCGCCAATGGTGAATCATGTGAAGCCTGGAGTATCTTTTTCTTGAGCTGAGATCCCTCAGTCAAGAAGATCCTGTCCCTGTAATAGATGACCTCATCGGCCACGCTGTATCTGCTATCCGCTACCTGCCCATCCAGAACCTCGCATGCAAATCTATCTTTGGAGTACTCAACCAGTAGTCGAGCCTTCCAGTCAGCGTCCAAGCTCATGAGTGATAACGTGGCCGGTCTACGAGAAAGGGCATCAGCTACCACGTTATTCTTTCCTTTGACATACTCTATGTCAAAGTCGTAAGCCTGGATCTTGCTGATCCATTTCTGCTGTCTCTCCTGCAACTGCTTCTGCTCCAGAAATTACCTCAGGCTGTTATGATCTGTCCTCACCCTGAATCTGCCACCTACCAGGTACTGTCAGAATTTGGCCAATGCATGCATGATGGCCAGCATCTCCTTGTCGTATATGGGATATAGCCTCTCGTGTGGAAGGAGCTTCCAGCTCTCGAAAGCAATCGGATGACCGTCTTGCATCAAAACTGCACCAATCCCCTCTCCTGATGCATCGCACTCTAGGACAAAGGGCTGTGTAAAATCTGGCAGTGCTAATACGGGACAACTGCTCATCACCTCCTTGAGCTTGTCAAAAGCTCGCTGTGCTGTGTCCGACCAACTGAATGCCCCCTTCCTCGTCAGATCCGTGAGGGGTGCAGCGAGCTGAGAGAAGCCCTTGACGAACTTCCTATAGTAGGTGCAGATACCAATAAATCCCCGAAGCTCCGTCACATTCCGTGGCTCTGGCCAGTCCCGGATAGCCCTGATCTTCTCCTCGTGGACTCTCACCCCGTCCACTCCTATAGTTTGTCCCAGATACAGCATCTCCGTCAACCCAAACTCACACTTGGAGAGCTTGGCATAGAACTGTTGCTCCTCCAAAATGTGCAAGACTGTCTCAATATGCTGGAGATGCTCCTCCCAAGTCCTGCTGTATATAAGGATGTCATCAAAGAAAACCAACACAAACTTTCTCAGATGATCCCTGAAAATGTGATTCATACAAGACTGGAAAGTAGCAGGTGCATTGGTCAACCCAAATGGCATGACCAGAAACTCAAAGTGCCCATAATGGCACCTGAAAGCGGTCTTGGGAATGTCCTGTTCCCTCACGCGTATCTGATGGTACCCGTATCTCAAATCAATCTTTGAGAAGAATCGTGCTCCTCTCAACTCATCCATCAGCTCGTCGATCCTGGGAATGGGGTACCTGTTCTTCAGGGTCTTCTTGTTCAGAGCCCTGTAGTCAATGCACATGCGTAATGTGCCGTCCTTCTTCTTCACCAGCACTACTGAAGAAGCAAAAGGGCTAGTGCTAGGCCGAATGTGACCAAGGGCCAACAACTCCTGAATGGCTCGCTCTATCTCATCCCGATAGGCCTTGGGATGCCTATACGGTGTGGTAATCACAGCCTGTATCCCCTGCTCAAGCTCGATCGTGTGCTCAAACCCCCGATCCGGTGGCTGTCCTGGCGGGATGTCCCCAAAAACTACTGCATATCTATCGAGAATAGACTGTAGATCGGGGTGCACCGTCCGCCCTGTATCCACTGCCTCTGAAGCCCGCAACTCTACTGCCCACTCTATATCTCCCTTGCGGAAAGTCGCCTCCATGCTGTGTGCCGATACTGTCTGGGGTGGATATGTGTTCTGTCCTCGTATCTTCTCATGCTTCCCTATCTTGGGATCATCCCACTCCATCTCTAGGGCCTTCCAATCCGTCGTGACCTTCCCCAGAGTAATAAGCCACTGAACTCCCAATATCACGTTGGTGTCCGGGATGTCCACCACAAAGAAGTGATCGGTCAATGTATAGGTGCCCATCGTCACTGATAATTCTGGTACATATCGAGCACATGCCATGGTCTGATCTCCTGGCACCAAAACAGAAAACCCATCAAAGCCCTCCGTCGGTATGCCTCTCCGCTCAACCATCTGGGCATCAATGAAGTTGTGGGTGGCCCCACTATCGACTAAGACCGAAACCCGCTGTCTGCGCACTGTCCCCCGTACGCGCAATGTCAGATACTTGGGGACTCCTCGCAATGCTGCTAGAGCTCCCCCAGTAGGTGCGAATGATGCCCCACCTGCATCGGGTGGTGGAGGTGGTAAGGTACTCTGCGCTGCGTAACATCCTCCTGCCTCCTCATCATCCCCCTCATCCTCTTCCCCGCTGCTCTCGGAGAAGACCTCTATGAAATGTGCCTTCCCTGCCGTACATTTGTGTCCTGGTGCCCACGGCGCCTGGCAAGTGAAGCATAATCGCTTCCGTCTCAGCTCTCTCCTGGCCTCATCATCCATCTGCCCTCGTCCCGGATTCACCTTGGGAGGCGGAGCCCTCGTGTCCTTCCCCTTAGGTTGGAAAGCCTGTCTCTGGGGATAAGGTGGCCGAGTCCTGGGCAAGACATCCTGTAAGTCTCGAGTCCTACTGATAGCATCCTGTAGTGTAGCCGGTTTGTTTGACCGGACTAGGCCACGAAGTGGCTCTGACAGCCCTTCCACAAACATATAGACCATCCGAGCTGTCGATAAGTCAGGTACCATCACTGAAACCCTCAAGAAATCCGAAATGTATGCCTCTGCACTCCCAGTCTGTTTGAGCTTGGTCAGCTCAACAAAATGCTGCTCCGGATCCCTCCTGTCAAAACGCTCTACCACCCTCCTGGTAAACTCGGCATATGTCGTCACTATGGAATGCCCGAGTGTCGCCATCCCATGAAACCACCAATCCTGAGCCTCACCCTCTAAATGCAATGTAGCCATCTTAATGGCCTCCGTCTCCGACATCTGGTTAAGCTGAAAATAGATATCCAGCTTCTCCACCCAGGACTTTGCCGAGTTCTTTGATGAACCATCAAACATAGGCAAATGGAATCTACTAGCCGCATGGTGGTCATCACGGTGGTATCCGTGCCCCTTGTGCTGGTGCTGATCATGGGGTTTGATGCCGTACTGAAACTGGAGATAGCGCTCGAAGGGGAGAGTATCCATGAATGCCTGTCCTAAGGCCTGCCATTCTGCAAAAACGGCTGCCCATCGAGCTGGACTCAACTCTCTCGGTGCTGTCGACCCCTCGTCCTCTACCAGGAAGGTAGGCATGGTGGGTCGCGTGGGTGCTGGATTATCCCTCTGTGCACCTCCCCGCACTCCTGTCCCTGTGTCTTCTGGCAAGAATGTGGGCATAGTGGATCGCGCGGGTACTTGAGCCGTCACAATGGGGATAGCATCGTGCACTGGTACGTGGCGAGACATACCCGATCCCTCACCGATCTGAAGAACTCTAGGGAGTTCTCTCTGACTGATCTCCATGGCCAAGAGCCTCTGTGACGTCTCCTGCATGTGACGGAGGACCGCCTCTTTAAACCTCACATCATCATCTGCCATTGGGTTACGCTGCTCTGGGCCCTTCTCAGGCTGCTCTGCCTCTGAATCTGTCTCAGGTGGCTCCTGATCAGAATCACTCCCCCCGAAAGGAAACTTCCACCCACTCTCAGTTTCTCTGCGTTCCTTCTGATAGATGTAGGGATTATCCCCGGGCGTCATAGACTGCTAGCACCACAGGCTGAGCCAGATCTATGCTCTGATACCACTGTAATATCCCCAAAGGGAAATAACCAGTAATACACAGAAATATGCCAGACAGATATAAAACAAAATGCTGGAACCAGATAATGGAACAAGTACACATAGAATGCCCGAACACTAAGCCATTTTATTAATCTGAGAATACATAGATAGGAATACAAGACAATCAGAATGAGTGCACCTATCCTTGCCCTAGGCAAGTGGAGACCCTCTCAGAACAAATAATGGCTGCAGATAGGGACAGCGTCCTAGCTCGCTGAGGAACTGCTATGAAGAACTGCTGCTGGAATGCCCTGGAACTATGAGCTGGAAACTAGAAAGATGGCTGATTTCAATCCTCCAAACAAACCCCAGAAAATGTGAAACTGATGCTCCACCACCAATCAAACCCTCACCACTGAAAACGCTGTCTCTGCTAGTGACAGCGCAGAAGACAGATGAAACGCTGACAAGAAGGGATGAATCCAACCACAAGTCCTCCAGATGAGATGATCTACTCCTCAAGGCTGGAAACACTGAAAAATGCTGCCAAAACCCCACACAAAGACCCTGCTCATCAGATCTGCGTCCTCCCTGACTGGATCTGCGTCTTTCCTTTCCAGATCTGCGTCCTATCTCTCCAGATCTGGGTCCTCCAGGGCTAGATCTGCTGGATCTGCGTCCTCCCTGCCCAGATCTGAGTCTCTCCTACCTGGATCTGTTGAATCTGCGTCCTCTCTGCCCAGATCTGCGTCCTCCGAGGCTAGATCTGCTAGATCTGCGTCCTACCTGTCCAGATCTGAGTCTCTCCTGCTGGATCTGCGTCCTGTCTACCTGGATCAGCGTCCTATCTCCTGGATCTGCGCAGTCTCAAGAAGGGGTCTCTCCTCTGCCAAGTCTCCACCAGAAACTACTGCAAATTACCACTGAAACTGAAGGATGATGCTAAGAAAATAACCTTACCAGGGCAGGCACTCGAAGTCCCCCGAGGCTAAGGGTGATACTCAGAAAATGACCTTACCAGGGCAGGCACTCGAAGTCCCCCGAGGCTAAGGGTGAGATCTCCGCACGGAGACACTCGGTTGCACTAAACAGTGCTGCAGACCGACTAAACAACCGGCGTGCTGAAGCAGACAGAAGTCTAGCTCTCAATATCAATATCAAATCCAACATGCCAAAATGAGGTGAGAACCCCATCTTTTATAGTGCTAAACTCCCTCCAAAACCTTGACTGCGTGCTTCACTCTCCTTGGCCTGCGCAGTTAACCTTGGGTCAGCGTGAGGCCTCCCCTCATACTCATGTGGACCCCCAAGGCCCCCTCTCTAAGTTATAACGTCAATCAACTAGGAAAAACACTTTATTTTATAAAGTGAGGTGACTAAAGTGAGGTAACCCCTCTTATTTCTCACTTTATTTATTATTTCTAGCTAAAGCGGCAAAATTAAACAAAAATGAAATATTCCAATTAGCAAAGCTAATTGGGAATATTACAGTATGCCATTTTGTCAATGTTCCTGAAGAGAAAATAAGGTATGTTGAGCATTTTGACCCTTGTGAAGTGCATTAATAACCGGATATGGTAGGTGTAGAGTCTATAGAACCTTCCTTCACAAGAAAAGTACTTCATGATGATTTTCATCATGGGGGCATACCTATCCAAGAGGTAACAGAAAGGAAAGAACCTTTTTCCTTCATTCTTGTACCTTGGCTTGAAGTATGGCTCATAGTAATGATTCTCCAAGTTTTTTGCCTTGTACCACTTTTCACCAACATTTGGAATTCCAATGGCACCTGCTATGATGGTTGTGGACACTGTGAAAGTGACACCAGCAAGGGTTACTTGGTTGTCATGAAGATTAGAGATGAAAAGCCTGCTCAAAACAGGGTGATGTTGGACCCTTTGTATTTTTTCACAAAAGTCAAAGCATCCTACATACTTGAAACATGTCACAATCATGGGAGAGGCCATGAGTTCTCTGGTGTTTGTAGGTTCAAGTCTGAGGGTCCTCCCTCCTTTGTGTGGCCTCCTCTCTTCCTCACTGAAATCTTTGTTTTCTTCTTCCATAGTGTCTTGGCTAGAAACCTTAGGGAGATGAATTGGGAGTGAAATGTAGGTTTAGGGAGTGGGGAATGGGATTGAAAAAATTAGGGAGATGGGGGAAGGGATTATTAAATTGAGGGAGGTGACAGTGAGTAGAAATGTTGTGGGATTTGGGAATAGGAATTTTATTATAGGTATGGGGATTTGGGAATTGAAATACCTAGGTCTTAGGATTTAGGGAAAAGGAACTTTGGGATAGGGATTTAATGATATAGGGGTAGGGATAGGATTTACTGTGATGTGGGAAGGGTAAAAGGGTCTTCAGGAATCAAATTTGGAATTAGGAAGTGAAACTAGGGTTTCTATCTTGAAAACTAGAGATTTCTCATGAAAATATTGACACCATGAAATTTGCACTTAGGAAATGCAAGGAGGGCATAATGATGTCTTACTTACTTAATAGAAGATGGAGAAATCCATTGCTGAAGGTTTGGAACAATTGCACAAGGCTTTGGAGCTAGCAGACGAAATTGGACAAGTGCACAACGCCTTTGGTGTGTGCGCAACGCCTTTGCCAGGTGCGCAGTGCCTTTCGTCTATGCGCAGCGCTTGTCCCAGGTGAGCAACGCCTTGTTCCAGGTGCGTAGTGCGTCCCATAAACTCAACCTTTCGCCTTTCAAATTCAATTTTTGAGCTGTGTGGCGCGATGGCATAGAGAGAAAATGAATGTCTTTTTGATCTTTGGATGAGCTTTATGCTTGATGAATTGGATGTTTTGAGCTTTGGGATCCACTTTTCCTTCTCACTTTGATTTCTTTCCTTTGGAAATTGACCATTTGATGGACTAGGAACTCTTTGCACTTTGATATTTGTTTTGTTGGCATGTGGAACTCTGAGTTGGCAGCTTGGGAACCTTCTACTTATTACATATTAAATGACATAAAATTACAAAATAAAAATAAAAGTTGCATCTTTTTGGAATAAAAATTACATTTTAGGATGAAAATCACATCTTTGGAATCATAATTACATCTTTGCAAATCATCTTTACATAGTAAAGAGATGTTATTTTGTTCACTCTCTTATTTTGCTGGCTTTATGCAATGGAAATGGTGTTTTTATTGGACCTTGAAAAACCCTAGAAACCTAATGAAACCTTAAAAAACGCTAAAGACCTAATGAGACTTTGAAAGAGTGGTTTTCATGATGACATTAGCTTTATGTATGATGTACAATTAGCAAGGTATGAAATTGAGCCAACAAGTAATGGAAATTTATAAAAAGTGAAATTTTTTGACTTAGGGCTACCATCAATGAGTAAATTTTTGCATGACCTTGTGGAATGAATAATTTTTTTTGAGAGGGACTCCTAAAATGATATGAAAAGAGGATTTCGATCAATAATGGCAGGATGAAAATACTAACACTAACACTACACATTCATTGAAGGTGCTACGCTACCTTAACACGCTACATTTTCACCTGTAAGCTAAACCTCACGTCAGCAACGAACAGGTTGATCAATCCAAGCTCCAGTAAGTTAAAATAACGGATTAAAGGTAAGGAGTAAGGTATGGAAGGTTGTATGCTGTAAATTTGGATCTGTTTCATTTTAATAAATAGATCTGTGCATGAAATCGTAGCTACTCAGAGGACAGAGCAATTTTCGACCTAAGTTTATCTTCTAGTTTGCTATTATGAAAGTAGAGAGACAGGTGGTCTAGATACGCAGAGAGGCTCATTGTAAAGAGAATTTTTCTTTTTTTTTGTGCACAGAAAAGAAGACAACAATATTGATCTAGAGACTGATTTACCCTGCATCACCCTTGCTCCTCTGCGTTGCTCCTGGTTGCTGCCTCTTTGCCTCTTGCTGATTCTTGGCACTAGGATCAGATCATCCCCTTAGCCAATACTGTTGAGATTTTGTGTATTTAGGGTAGCATCAGTTGTGCTCTAGGTCCCAAATTTTGAGGAAGGACTAGAGTTCACCTGATCTACAAGACCCAGAAATGGATTTGGGAAATTTCATCTGGTTTAGGAGATATTAAATGAATTAATCATTTTAATGTATTTCCTAGTTAAAACTTAGGAAAATAAAATAATTAAAGTGAATTTAATTAAACATGTGATGAGATTGTCTTAAGTCACACAAATCAAGCTTTCTTTTAATCTTAGCCATTGATTCAAGATCTGATCATGGCTGTTGATTTGTCAATGAGAAAAGTATAAAGGAAAGGCTTGGGGTCATTTGTAAAGACACACAGAGGCAGAGCATTGAAGCTAAGCTAAGATTCTAGGGCGGGGTTGCTAAGAATACTCAGAAGTGCTTCAGCTGTAGAGAGGGGAATTTAGACCAAGGGGATGATCTGATCCTAGGTCTAGAATACGCAAGAGGTGAGAAGAGATCAGCTCAAGGACAACACAGAGGAAGGCAGCAGCAGTAGGGATAGCGTCATTTTCAGGAAACCCTTCAGGGGTTGCGCAGAGACCCTTAGGGTTAGCGCAGTGACTGCATCACCCATTCTAGGGTAACGTAGTCCCTTCCAGAAGCAGCGCTGAGGGTTTGGAGGCCATCCAAGGCTGACGCAGAAGCTTTCAGGGGCTTCAGAGGCTAACGCAGTGCTTTTCAGGGGCAGCACTGGGGTTTCGAGGCCTAGATTTGGCTGAGTTCTGTAAATCCCGTTTGAGGGTGTGGATTAGTCAGTATTTTTGGTCCTAGATCAGCCAGGAGATGTAAATCTAGAGTTTTCTCTGTAGGGTTTTCCAGATCTGGAACCCAGAGTTGTGTATTCAGAAATATTCTTAATAATAGAACCCTCCAGCAGCTAGAGACTAGTTTTCCCACATTGGGTTTTTCCGGGGACAGCTTGTCCAGAAATAACTGTGTCACTTTGTGAATGTGTGCATGTGCTTATTCTAGATCTGAATTGGTAGAGATCTGTTATGTGTTTTGCTTCGATGTTAACTTGAAATTATTTAGTTGATAATTTTATAAGTAGAAGGAACATAACCGGATTAATAGTGATAATTTCTGCATAAGAATTAAGATTCATAAATTTTTACGTGGTATCAGCGCAATTGCAGACCTAGAAGGGTCACCAGCTGAAGAATCTGAAGGATTTGGCTGCAGAAAGCAGCTGGAAAAGCAACAGAGAAGTAGATCTGAAGGGACAATGCAGTTTTCAGGAGCAGATTCATGCAAAGGGAAGGGTGACGCTGTCCATCACTGTGTCCTAGCAAGCCCATGCAATTATTGCACAGAGGCAGCTCAGAAACAACGCTGGTTGGGTCTGAAGCTACCCGGTGTGATTCAGATCTGAATCTGTTAGATCCAAAAAAGACTGTAAAAGAGCTCAAGAAATTCAGAAGAGCTGGTGGGGTTAAATTTTTGAAGTTTTAACATTTTTAGCCTTAGCACAAGTGACAAAGATTGGGAAGAATCAACTTCTCAGACATTTTCTTGCCAAAGGAAACTTGCAGTTTGATTAGAGGATCAAAGAAGAAGCTAAATCATTAGTAGATTTCCAAGGAGAGAAATCAAGTGTCAGAGGGAGAAGAGGGTGCCCAGTTCGTAAAGGACCCTAGATCCAGATCTCGAGTATAGAGAGGAGGATCTCCGACACATTCTGAGCAGATGGCTCCTCATGGACTACGTGATCAGGATAGGCTAGAGGGCCTCTCAAACTTTTCGATATGGAAAACAAGGATCCTGATTGTCCTTGAGGCATACGATCTAAGAGACGATGTAGAGCAGACTCTGGCCACACCGATAGATGCGGATCTCCTACGAAAGCATAGGGAAGTTGTTGGGCATGCCAAGCGGCTGATAATGGACAGTATCAAGGACCACATTGTACCACAAATAGCTGAGAAGAGGACAATTAATGAAATGTGGAAGGCCTTGACTTCCTTGTATGAGGGAAAATTAGTCCAAAGAAAGATGTTGTTGGAGGCCCAAATGAGGTCATTCATGATGACCAAGGGAGAAGACATCGAGCATTTTCTCTTCAAATTTTAGTCAATCAGGGATCAACTGACTGCAACGGGTGCAACCGTAGATGATGCAGTGATAGTCAGGACTGCCCTCAATGCAGTCACGGATGAGTGGGAAACCTTTGTCCAAAGTATCTTGGGCAGAGCGGACCTCCTAGATTGGGACAACTTGTGGTGAATCCTGTGGCAAGAAGAACTACGTAGATTCACTAAGAAGCAGCACAACCCTAGATTGAGCAAAGTAAAGAAGGAAGAGGAGGAAGATGCAGCCTTGGCATCAAAGAAGCAACCGCAGAAGAAGGATCTTTCAAAGATCAAGTGTTTCTAGTGTGGTGAAATGGGACATTTTTCCAGCCATTTTCCAGAGAAGAAAAGGGACAAGGAAGCATCTTCTTCCAAAGCAGCTGTGGCAGATGATGGGTTAGGAGATGATGTAGCCATGAGTGCTCATGAACCACGGATGTGGGGTGACATGGACATGTAGAGGAGCTACATGGAAGAGAGGCAGGATCCTTGAGCAACTCATCTCTTGGATCACAAGTGAGTTACAGCAGCCTTAAGACAGCAGCAGGACAAGTGGAGCAATGGGTGCATAGATCACTGATGAGGCAGAAGCAGAGGCAGATATGAAGGCTGGAAGGAGTAGCGTAGAGAAAAGCAGCAGCAGCGCAGAGGCTGATGTGACTTCAGTAGCGCAGAGCAGTGTTGCTTATGCAGTGCAGAGCTGCAGCAGCACAGAAGGCTTCAGAGGGACAGTGCAGTGCAGTAGCAACGTGATAGATTTCAGCACAAGGAGCTGATGTGACTTCAGTAGTGCAGAGGGAGTCTGATTACGCAGGAAGATCTGTAGTTGTGCATCGTTCTTTAGATGCCAGTACAGATTTGTAGCCTATGGAGCTTCAGTGATAAGGATGCAGCCCATTTGATTTGTTTGTCAGAGATTGGGCAGGAGATTCAGTTGTTTCTCTCAACAACTGAAGTTGCAGTGCAGCAGATAAGCAGTGGCAGAGCTATGAGCAACACAGATGCAACATATTGAGAGGGAGCTTCAGTACAGTGGTTACAGTGGCAGTGGCAGAGTCATGGGAAACAGTACAAAATGGCAGTAGCAGTGCAAAGTTGAGTGGCAGGAGGCCAAGCTTCAACAACACAAAACCAATGCCCAAAATCATGTAATGCATAAATGTGATGAATTGCTAGAGCACACCCTTGATGCTAAGAGGGAGTGTTGAGATTTTGTGTATTTGGGGTAGCATCAGTTGTGCTATAGGTCCCAAATTTTGAGGAAGGACTAGAGTTCACCTGATCTACAAGACCCAGAAATGGATTTGCGAAATTTCATCTAGTTTAGGAGATATTAAATTAATTAATTATTTTGATGTATTTCCTAAGTTAAAACTTAGGAAAATAAAATAACTAAAGTGAATTTAATTAAACATGTGATGAAATTGTCTTAAGTCACACGGATCAAACTTTCTTTTAATATTAGCCATTGATTCAAGATCTGATCATGGCCATTGATTTGTCAACGAGAAAAGTATAAAGGAAAGGCTTGGGGTCATTTGTAAAGACACACAGAGGCAGAGCACTAAAGCTAAGCTGAGATTCTAAGGCAGGGTTGCTAAGAATACTCAGAAGTGCATCAATTGCAGAGAGGGAAATTTAGACCAAGGGGATGATCTGATCCTAGGGTTTAGAATACACAAGAGGCAGAGAAGAGATCAGCTCAAGGACAATGCAGAGGAAGGCAGCAGCAGCAGGGACAACGTCATTTTCAGGAAACCCTTCAGGGGTTGCGCAGAGACCCTTAGGGGCAGTGTAGTGACTGCGTCACCCATTCTGGGGTAACACAATCCCTTCCAGAAGCAGCGCTGAGGGTTTGGAGGCCATCCAAGGCTGACGAAGAAGCTTTCAAGGGCTTCAGAGGTTGACGCAGTGCTTTTCAGGAGCAATGCTGGGGTTTCTAAGCTTAGATCTGGCTGAGTTCTATAAATCCCGTTTGAGGGTGTGGATCAGTGAATATTTTTGGTCCTAGATTAGCTAAGAGTTGTAGATCTAGAGTTTTCTCTGTAGGGTTTTACAGATTTAGAACCCAGAGTTGTGTATTAAGAAATATTCTTAATAATAGAACCCTCCAGCAGCCAGAGGCCGATTTTCCCACATTGGGTTTTTCCGGGGACAGTTTGACTAGAAATAACTGTCACTTTGTCAATGTGTGCATATGCTTATTCTAGATCTGAATTGGTAGAGATCTGTTATGTGTTTTGCTTCGATGTTAACTTGAAATTATTCAATTGATAACTTTTATAAGTAGGAGCATAACTGGATTAACAGTAATAATTTCTGCATAAGAATTAAGATTCAGAAATTTCTACAAATACTACCCCTCTCCGCAGCTGAAACACTTTTGGAAATTCTTAGCAAACCTGCCCTAGAATTCTAGCTTAGTCTTAATGCTCTGCCTCCATGTGTGTGTTCTCCAACTGACCCCGAGCCTTTCCTTTATACTGTTCTCGTTGGGAAACCAACGACCATGTTCTAATCTTGACTCGACGCCTAAGATTAAAAGAAAGCTTGATCCACGTGACTTAAGTCATTTCCATCACATGTTTAAATTAATTACCTTTAATATTTTAATTTTCCTAAGTTAGACTTAGGGTCCTTAATTAAAAATATTAATTAATTAATTTTCTCTTAAACCAGATGGAATTTCTCAAATCCCTTTTTGGGTCTTGGAGATGTCATGTACTTTAGTCCGTCCACAAATTTTGGGAGCTAGAGCACATCCAATGCTACTGCAACACTCAAGAAAACTCAACACTTACCAAGTGTGATAAGCCACTGCACACTCAATACCACATTGGTATCTAGTATGTTGACCACAAAGAAATGATCTGTCATGGTGTATATCCCCATGGTCACTGCTAATGTCGGAACATAATGCATGCATTGCATGGTCCTAGCACATGGAACCAACATGGAGAATCCATCAAAGCTCTCTGTCGGTATGCCCCTCCGCTACACTAGTTGGGCATCAATGAAGTTATGTGTGGCCCCGCTGTCCACCAACACTGAGACACGCTGTCCTTGGACCGTGCCTTGGACTCTCAACGTCAAATACTTGGAAAATCACCCTCTTGGGATGACTACGCACCCTTGATGGGTATGCTGGCCTCTGTGATGAAAATGCTGAAATAAATGCCTCCAACTATCCAAGGAACTCAGCTATTGAAGGGTTGATCCCCTCACAAACCTCCGGATTAAAATCTCACAAAGTTCCTCCTCTTCCGGAGCTACTCCCCTCTATGACTACGTAACCCTCTGAGTGATTGCACTGCCCTGGAGATGACTACATAATACTAGTGGTTGAAACAATGGAGCTGCTCCCAAAAATTGATGGAATGGCTCATCTCCTGAGCGGGCACTCGAAGTCCCTTGAGGACGAGGTTGGGATCTCCGCTTGGAGACACCCTTGTGCTAAACAACACTGCAGACTCAACTAAACAACTTAAGCGTGCTCTAGTATTGACAGAAAGAAAATCAGAAGATGTATGAATGAATGAGAAAGGCTGCCTCGATCCCTTTTTATGCTAGTGAACCCCCACATTCCCTTGGGCTCACCAATGTTGCGCTGTCCCTCTTGCCACACTGTACTATAGCTGCACTACGCTGCCTATCCCACGCTGCCACTGCGCTACCTAGCCCGACGCTGCCACTGCGCTGTCCTAGCTGCCTTCTCTCCTACACTGTCACTTGGCTTCATGGGCACTGCTTTTCCTTTTAGTTATTTTGCCTAGTGACTTTAGGAAAGTGTTTTTATTCTAATGTTGATTTATGGGTCCCCTCATCCCTTTATTTCTTGTTGAACTTTAGAAAAGAAAAAATTAATCAAAAATAAAATTGCAATTAGCTGTCTGCTAACTGGGAATATTACAAAGATGTCCCAAATGATCTCCTCCTCCTTTTAAAGGCTCGATAGATAGATCTCCGATCTTCTATAAGTATTTTATTTTATTATTTTTCTAGAAGCTCTTCCTTCACTTCATCTTAAGTGACTTTTAATTTATTTAAGTCACTGTTGGCCTTTTCCCCTTGATTAATCTTTTCCCTTTTTAATTAAGTGACTAATTAAAGTCATTTTTAATATGGGAAAATGGTAAATCACCCACCATACTTTCTCTAACCACCATAAGTCACTTCTCAACATCCCATCCTGTAGATCTTCTCGTTCCTATTTCAACGAGCTATTACACTAAGGTGTTTTGTCAGTTCATCCTCCCAGAATGCCACCTTAAGCGTAATTAACTGAGTTATGCTCAATAAAAACCCCGTTTTACGAAAAATATTAGAAAGCAACAGAACCAAAAACAAGTTGTGTGAAATTGCTCTTGATTCTGAATATGCCAAGCGAAAGCTGTTGGATCCCTCAAAACCCCCTCCGGGACTCCTGATGACGTAATCCTACTCCCGTGACCTTGCCATCACGTAACATGAAAATTCGTCTTGGCTGTACTATAGAGGAAACTGAAAATTAGGACATTACATAACCTTCCAGGTGAAGTGTGGGAACATGGGTACAATCAAGAGTGGTCAATCATACGGCTTGACTATTGATCCATATTAGAATGTTCTTAACATCGAATGAAAGCACATGATTACAAAAATGGTTAATATACCTTTTGATAGATGACCCACCTTCCTTCAAGAACTATGCTAGACGAGAGAGAGTATTGATTGGAGCAATGGGTAGAGAGCTTTAAAGTAAATCTATTTGTGGATCATCATAGGGCTGACTAGCTGTCTAATCAGAAAGGAGAAAAAATTTCTCCTAGGGGTTATCTACTTTTGGTGGGTAACAAGACTAATCTTAGGCAAAGCTGTAGCCAGCCTTCATAATAATTTGCCTTATTAATTTATGTATCAGGGGATAAAAATAGCAAATTACAAGGACTTGATAACACTGGTAAATAAATTTATAAGATACATTGGAAAACTCTTATGTAAACTATAGATGAAATGAAATAAGCATCCAATGCTTTCTTAAATGCATTCCCCTCTTTTACTTTCCATTTTAACAAGTAAAATCCAATGATGATGGGAATGCTAAGGTGTAGCCATAGTTTAACGAGCTAGGACCATGTATGGATTTATGCCACAAGGACAACAAAGCCACACGTCAAATGGTGTTAACCAGGAGCACTTTATGCCACCAAGAAGATTTTGGTGTTGGCAAATGTTTATTCTCTCACTTGAGTTTGCCAATATAAGAATGAGTTATCAATTTTCCTTAGAACCAAGAAGACTGCATTGCAAACTAACTTGCTTGTTTTCTTTATAGATATAATGTTGTGGTTGCAGGGTGAAGGATGATCAATCTGTGATGGACAATGGGGATTTAGTGGTGGTTTGGAATTGAAATGTATTACACATGCATCTATCCTTCTCGGGGCATACTTTGAGAAGGTATAGATTGTGACTCCGTAAGATTCAATTATACAACTATGTATTGGATGTATTGACCACTGGAGTGGCAGCTGATGATAATAAAAAGACTCCATGCCCAAGGATGAACCAAAAGACATTTGCACCATTAGATATCATCATATATCATCAGTTCAACAGAATTTTTAAACTCTACTTCTACTTCTTATCATTTCTCTTGTACCCAGATTCCACGCCCTACGGGGAATTGTAATAAGTGATGCTAGTAATGATGAATTTTGAGTTAGTATTGAGTCTGTAACAGGCCTAGGTAGCCTAGGACCTTGCCAACAAGTGAGTATTATTCTGAAAGTTTTTTTTTTACTTGGTTAATTATTATCTCCCTACTAGGAGTTAAAAATCAATTGAGTTTTTTCCTCCAATTTTACCCCAAAGCTGGAGTACGGCTTGATGGTGAGGCCTTGGGTGAGTCCTAGTGTATAGAGTCAATGTATATTACCATATTAGATCACACAAAAAATTTCGTGGAATTTGGTTAGGTCTAGGTAGTGATTTTTTAATTTTTTAGATTTCCTGCAAGTCGAAAATTGCAATAAAAATTGTAATTGAATTGTAATAAGTGTTGTTTAGAGAAGTTGTATGGGGTATGAGTAATCAAAATTACACCTCTCATGCTCAACTTTCTACTATGACACAATTTGAGGGGTTAAAAATGTGTTTTGAACCCTCAAAACTCACTTTTCCTAAGTTTAGTGAGAAATCTGGCAATTAATTAAGCCAGAAATTAAATAAATGGAGAAAAATAAATATCCACATATGCTAAATGAGGTGGAAAATTTTGGAGGAGTTAAAGTGAAGTCCCAAGATGATGTGAAATCCTAAAATCAAGGAAAAGACATGTGCTTAAATAAAATTGAATTTCCGACATTAAATGAGAGCTGCTTACTTGGAAATTCGAATTTGTGAAGTTAGTGCATATTTGAGAGGATTTGGGAGAATATTTGGTGGAGATTTTTGTGGGAAATTGTCCCCACATGGGTTACCAACCATATATACATGTCATTCCATCATAAAATTCGAATTTAGCACATAAGGGAAGAAGAAAATGATGTCCAATTGCTAGAATTCGAATTTTACATTTGGCATAAGAGCTCCACTTGCCAAATTCGAATTTGCCTTGAGATCTCCTCCCTCTCACCACTTGGCATATGGTTATTCATTGAGATTTGCTCCCAATTTTCTATATAATGGAGCCATGAATTCTCATATTGTATCATTGTTTATTAGCTATTGTACTTGCGGAATCGTTGATGCCTTGTACACTTTCAGAAATATCAATAATGACTTTGGGGTTTCATTCATGAGGTGTTCCTCCTTTTGGAGTGTGATGAATTGTTGATCATTGGTATAATTTCTTTTACTCATGCTTTGATCTAATTTGTTTCCATATGCTCTTGTAGATTTGTTAATGTAGAGTTATCTTACATTGACATTTGATTTAGGAGTATGCTCTAGGTATAGAATGCTCCAGTTGGTTTCAAATAAATCTCTAGAGTTTCTTATCATTGTTTATTTTTAGATCTATATGGAACTAATTCTTGTTTGAAGTTTTGTACAGAAAACACTTTGTTGAGATCAAAGAATCAAGTGTTGGGTGAAGTCTTTGGAGAGACCAACCCACTCTTGATACATTTTCAAAGGAGCTCTCATTTGTTCTTTGAACTTTCATAGTCTTATCTTACAAAGTGGTTTTGCAGGGGTTTTGGGACATAGCTTGTATACAAGCCGAATACTTCTAAATTTGAATATCTTTTAATAAAAAATTATACTTCATTGCTTTCATTTGCTATCTAAGAGTTTGAAGATGACTAAGCAAAGAGGAGAGTTTACTTGAACTCTTTGGCTTAGCCCTTTGCAAATTGTTGTGTAATATTTTGTAATTTTTTATGTCTAATATTTGATTGGTTTTGTAGCCCTCTTTCCGAACTTTTTCTTGTGACATCTTGAGTGGACAACTACAAGAAATTACTAACAGGTTGTTGCAGGACCTTTGGGCTCTGAATTTCAAATGAGGACGATAACACTTTCTTCTTTGGTTGTGGGCATAGAAGAGGCTTAGCTTCTCTTCTCCTATTGTAAAGTCTGAATTCTTTTGAGTTTTTAGAAATTCTCACCGAAGAAAAATCTATGGTCTCAATATTTGTAAAGACTTTCCTTGGTTTAGAAAAGGCCTCATGGTCATTTCATTCTTGTAAAATTAATAAAATTTCTTTTTTTGTTGTGGGAGCGTGGGTTTTACCCATTGGCATCCCTATCTCTCCATTTCAAAAGAGAGAATTTGCAGATGGATTGACTTAGTGGTTTTGACATTTCCATTTTCTTTCACATCACATATGCATGCTCTAATTGGGAAGTAACACAAATTGCATAGTCTTTTAATTTCCTAATTTGCAATCTCATTGTCATCACTTACTTATGTTTTGTGATCTATTTCTCATTTGGGTAAGTTTCACAATATACTACAAGTAAAGAAGCATAGCACTTTCAATTTATGGCAACTTGAGTTATTGTTCTAACAATGAAGCATATTTAATTGAACCATCTCCATTTTTTACATAGCACTTGCAAACTCACTTTCATATCATTTTGGCATTTCACTTTTCATACTAGACTTGCATCTCTAAAAATTAACCTCCAACTTAAGTTGGTTGTATAGACATTAGGGACCCTCCACCCCTATTGACTCCTCACTGTGAGACTCGGATTTCAGGCGAGGGTGAGGTCTGGGGATAGGAGTTAAATTGAAAATTGTTTTAGAATTCTACTAATAAAATAAACCAAGAGCACCTTCATATCACAAATTTACTCGCAATTTTTCTATTTCATGTACTTGTTACTTTGATGGTTATTTAGCTCATGAATATTTAATGTCATTATCCTTTGTTACTTGAGCACTTTCTTACAAGTATTTTTTCATTTATTGCAAGTGATGCTTATATGTTAATTTTGATCTAACACTTCCTTTGTGAGATTATTGTCATTGTGTCTTGAATTTCATTTTTGAGCAAGCACTTGTCATTTACTTTAAAGCACTGATCTATATTTGAACACATCATTGAATATTGCTCATATACTTATATGCTTGTTTACATCTTGGAATTGAGTCATCTTTGATAAGTAATTCCTTTTAAATAAGTTCTCGTAGAAAACTCATATCTTTAACTTAGTTTTTATTTAGGGACCACCCCCCATAGCTAACCTAGGAGATAACTTAAATGGAGAGAGTCAGGAATAGGTGACAGCCCCTTCTCTGAGTTCCTTACCACCAACCACACCTTGTGGGGTTAAAGGCTTTTCCCGCTAACTGTACGTAGGTGTAGGCGACAAGCAATAACAGGATGCTTTAACCTGTTAACTATTTTAGATTCTGGTGTTTTGCTCATGTACATACTATTAATGAACTTACTATGGAAATTCTTTGTTTATTTACAACTCTACATCGAATAATTTTGCATATTTGGACCATTTCCTTGTTGCTTGTAATCAATATGAAAATAACAAACAGATAATAACTGAAATGTATGAAGTTCTCTTAGCTTAAGAAAATATACAGAAAAAAGCATACACAGAAGAGTAAAAGAATATAATTCTTCATTTATTAGATATTGGTACTAGTCTATATCAGCAATATATTTGACAGCAATACCTATAAATCTTCTGCCAGTGGCAACTTTTAGCAAAAGAAAAACCCGGAGATAATTTCGATTGTCAAGATGTGGTCAAAATCACTATCTCACTCATGCAATGATTAATGGAAGATGTCTCACCAATTCCACTAATATATCTATGAAAATATCATACCAATATAACATTAAAAAAGTGCAAATTACAAGTAAAAATAAATAAAGCTTCTGTCAAAATGAGTAAAATTGGTTCGTTAAACTATCACATACCTGGTAGTACAAGTATGCTGCATAAAACACAATCACAAGTGGCATTATTGCCCACAGAGATATTGTGCTCACAGTTCCTATCAAAATAAATGTTGAAAAAAGTTGAAAAACTTGGCTCATAAACATATTGGTAAAATCAGCGACATTCCTGTCTATATCCCCCAAGTCTTTTGCAAATCTGTTGATAATTCGTCCAATTGGATTGGTCTGGAAGAATGACATTGGAGCCCTTACGATTGAACTGAGCATAGTGTCATGCAACTGCTTAGCAGCATAAAGGCTTGATGAAACCAGCCAAAACGACCTTGTCAACGTCACCAATAACTATCATGGAAAGAAGGAAGCAGTCAGAAACATTTGAGAAGTGAAACAACATGAAATGAGCTGTTGCATATTTCAGGTCTCTCAAATAAAGATATTCTTATTATCAACTACAACATCAGAACTGATACATAGAAACCTTAACCAAGTAATAATACTAGAAGTCCTTCCATGTTTTGGTCACATTCAAACTGACAACTAAATATTTGTACCTGGCCAAAAGATAAAACAGCGTAAATAATGTTATAAAAATTAGGCCCATGTCTCTTTGGAGCAGTTTTATTTGTCCATACAGTTAACCACATTTTGCTTGAGACTGTCAAAACTTCAGATGCCACGTAACATGAAGGCAAAATAAGAACCACCCATAATCCTCCTAGTGCATTTTTGTATCTGCCAGAGAGCCATTTGTTAGTGAAATGAATAGATCACAAAATTCTTTCACGTTTACTTGGAAAATAAACTTTTACAACATGCACATCATCATATTGTCATTTTATAATTACTTCCACAATTTACAGGTCTATCTACTTGCATTGTGTAACTATGCGTATAGATGTGCAAACTTTAAACAGGCAGGAATAAGGTTAGCTCGATTTAAAGAGTTATTCATAAGGTCAGATAGGATTATTCATATTCAGTGGCATATTAATGCATCAACGTACATACTGTATGAAAATCATTTTCAAAATGAACATAGGCATTAAAATTTGGGAATCAAATTCCAAGTCTATCACATCTCAACCATAGGGAATGACATGTTTAAACTTTATATATATATATATATATATATATTACCTCTGAAGGACTTGCAAATTCACAACTCCTGTCTCACGCTCTTCCTGCTTTATGAGAACTGATTTCCCCTCAGTCTCGTTGCATGTTTTCTTGAATGTTGGATTTTGATCACTCTTCATTTGCTCACCACTAACCTCAACAGTAGACAACTTTGGTTCATGATGCCTATTAGGAATGCTTTCTTCTATGTCATCTTCCACTTTTCCAGCATTTTCCATCATTTTCTGAAACAATGGCCCACGGCTGATGAGCTCTTTATATGTTCCCTCTTCTTTAATCATGCCCTCATGGATCAAAATAATTCTATCCACATGCGGAAGAAAATGCAGTTGATTGGTAACCAAAACTTGTGTTTTCCCCCCAAGTTCATCCTTGAGGCATTTCTCAAATACCTGAAAACAAAAAAAGGAACCCTTTCATTCGAAATATTAAGTACAATGAATCATTTCACATGAAAATTGCCGTAAAGCTATTAATGTTAGTTGCACAACTTCTGTTTATCCTCAATCCTGATCAAACTCCTAAGGTCCTGATAAACCTGATAAACCATAAGGTAAAACTGGAAATAGTGCGAAATCATTCTTTGTCCAATACACATAATATAGGAGATGCATAAACAACTAGCTCTAAGAATTTCTTATGACCTGACATTTATAATGTAAAGAAGTTTACAAATATTATGAGAAGATTACGACAGTAAGTAGGGAATGAAGCTAAACACCCATTCTCAACAAAGATGAACTTGTCAAAAATCCAATGCTATACAATTTATACACAATAAATACTAGAAGGGACAATTTATACACAATAAATACTAGAAGGGAATTCATTGGGTATACACAATAAATACTAAAAGGGAATTCATTGGGCAAAAGACGACCACATAACTTGTATGATCAAAACAAAACATTTTGTTAAAATTTAGGCTAACTGGTACTGGAAATCAAGAAACAAGATATAAAATGCAAATATGGTTGCTATTGTAATTTCTTGACAGTTATCTCATCCTATCTTATTCCACCATTAGGTCATGCATCTAACTCCAGTCTTTGGAATAATTTTGATCTAGAGAGAGGGGTTGTCTTTACCAAGATCACACATAGTAGCAACTGTGAGCATTATGGATGCCACTAGATCTGTAGCAGCAACTTTCACCAATACTTTCTGTACACATGACTACCCAACTTTCTGCAACAAACAATTAGTCTAGCACAAAGCCCCTGACAAAACCACCTAAACTCCTTCTTGAGAAATCGGGAGGCTTCCAATAATTATTAGATTTCTCTTTCGTTGATAATTATTTGTGAATTCTGTTGGCATATTTTAAATTAATTATGTTCTTTGTCATGTCCCCAATTAATAAATTTGTTAAGGGAAATTCTCAAATTTGCAATTTTGGTGAATAATAAATATTTTTGGCAAATAAACTTAGGAAAATGGGTTATGAGGGCTCAATATAATTTTTGGAGAGAAAAGAAGGCCAAACTTAGGAGAAAAGAAAAATTAAATTGAAGATAAGTTGTGGAGGTTACCAAAATGGAAAATGAACCATGGGAAGAATCAAACTATGGTATCAAAGCATAGTGTGAGAGAAATCGATCCATGGTATGAGGAAGGGAAAGCAACAATAAAAGGAAGACTAGAGCCTCATTTTGATTATTCTATTTGACATTTCATTTCAGAATTGGAGAGTTTGCTTGAGCTGCTTAGCCAAGTCGACTAGTGCTAGCACAAGGAATTTCCAAGCAGCAATTCCACCCTCATTTCGGAGAACTTCGAGTGTCTCCCTAGTGAAGTAATTTGGGTAGTCCAATTTAGGATTTCCACAAATCTTTATTGCATGTATTCACTCAGTTTGCCACTCCTTGGGCGTAGAGGCAGTTCAAGTTGCTCATTGGGGGATCGACTATTGTGGGTTGGAGTTCCGGCTATTTTGCGGGGGTTGAGCAGTAGTGTTTTGCTGGGTGTTGGAGCTGATTTTGGCTGGTAGTTTGAGGAGGGAATTTTGTTGAGATTTGGAGGAATTCCCCTTTGGCAAAATTGTGCATTATTGCAGCAGTTCGATTTTTGTAGCTCACTAGCAGAGTTTGACTGGTGGATTCAACTTGAGATTTTTCTGGGGTTTTCTCGGTTTTATGAGAGGAGTCCGTGGTTAAAATTTTAGAATTTTCCGGGCAATATGCAGACTTGAAATCCTCATTCTTATTGCAGGGTGAATTGTTGGTTTAGCTGGGTTTTTCACACTATTTTGGGCATTCCGGGTCAGATGGAATTAGCTCAAAATATTTCTAGGTTTTATTGGTTGGGGGTGTAAGGAGTCTAGTTTGCCTCTAACAACAGTAATTTCTGGGCAGTGCATTTGGACAGATTGAGGCATTTCAGTTGGAGATTTCACTTAGTTTCTCACCTAGGTATTGCATGCTTGCATTAGCGAGCCAAATTATATCTATTCACTCCATTGTATTCAGTTCCAACTTTAAAATCAATAAAATGGCTCAGTTTTATGGTTGTTATTCTATGGCTCTCTGACATATTTCTATTTGTGTAAATTTGTGCATATATGTGTGAAAATTATTGGCTGCAATTTAGTGCATGTTTTGATATTCATTGTATTTACTAGTTTGGAACATTATATTCTTCATCAAATAATTATCAAATGCAAAACATGAAGATCACAAAAACAAAACAACACAAAATATAGGCTCTCATCTAGGGCAAAACCCCTCTCCTAAGGGAAAATGCAGTCAAAATATCTTCTTATAAATCATATCAAAGTTAGACATCCAAGACCTGTGATCACAAAAGAACTTCCCCCTCTAGATGCCAAGTCAAACCTTCCATTCTGCTCAACAAATTCATTATCAAGATAGCAACAACAAGAAGTACCAAGGCGAAACTTTCCCATATTGCATCTCAAGAATAAACTCTTCTTCAATTTCAAACTTTGTCCCTCCACTTTATCTCTCTTCTTCTGTGCAATTTTTGATAAAAAACACATCGAAGTGTGTGTCCAAATGAGCTCATATCATCTTCTATTTATACTGTCCAAAGGGGTGTGAACATACATGTCCATTGGGGCAAGGCCGACTTGTCATGTAGGTTTACTTGGCATCTAGAGGGGTTTTTGACCCAAAATTACATAATAGAAATTATTTTTCCTTTTTCTTTTCAAGAGGTCCAAATAGGACTTCGACTCTTTGACTCAACAAAACCTAGAAGCATGAAGAACACGCTTATCTAATAAATAATAATAATAATAGTTCTTTTGAGCGTGAAACCCATGCTTGAAAATAATTTTTCTTTTTCTCCTTCTTTTTTTTTCTTTTTGTTTTTTTTACATAAAATACATAGACGTACAATTATGAAGACCAAAACTAGTTACATCTTTCAACACTCCCTCTTAACTAGGGAGGTATTCATAATTGTACAAATGGTACAAGGATGACCTCAAGTTGAAATGTTCTAAGAAGAGTATCACAATCAACATATATAATGCTAGAGATCTCAATACCATCTAGTCTAATTACCAAGGTATCAACCCATCAAGGGATCTAGGTACCATCTAGGTTACCTACCACGGTGCCAACCCAACAAGGATCTAGGTACCATTTAGGTTACCTACCAAGGTACGAACCCAACAGGGATCTAAGTATTGTCTATGCTACCTGCCAAGATACCAACTCAACAAGGATCAGGTGTCATCTAGGCTACCTGCCAAAACGCCAACTCAACAAGGATCCAGGGGTCATCTAGGCTACTTGCCAAGACACCAACTCAACTGGGATCCAAGTGTCATCTAGGCTACTTGCCAAGACACCAACTCAACAGGGATCCAGGTGTCGTCTACACAACCTGCCAAGACACCAACTCAACAGGGATCTAGGTACCATCTAGGTTACCTACTAGGGTATGTAATATCCCGAATGGGAAATAGACAGCAATACAAGCATACGACAATATAGGAAATGCCGAAAATAGAACATAAAGAAAATACACATAAAAATGCCGGAAATGCTAAGCCATTTTATTAATCTGAGAATATAATGAGATACAATGGATAATCAGAATAAATGCACCTATCCTTGCTCAAGGCAAGTGAAGAACCCTCTCAGAAAAACAAGAAATGGCTGGTACAAGAAACTGCATCCCAGCTGTTGGAAGAAACTGCCGTAAACTGCTGCTGCTGGAATGAACTGAAGCTAGGGGTTGATCCCCTTGCTGGAATGAGCTGAAAATCGGCAGACCACCTGAACTCACCACCCCGGACAAAACCCAGAAACCATATACAAAATGGACTACCTCCGAAAATCACCCCCAGAAACCCTCCTCCTAGAAAAACGCTGTCCCTCCAGGACCAGCGCAGACACCAACTGAAATAGACTGAAATGGGGCCACAACTCCTCAAGAAACTCACCAAATGATAAACGCTGAACCTCCACATCGGAATAGGCCTGAATCTCCTGCAGAAATCTCTACCACTGAACAGCTCCAACTCAAACTGCGTCCTCCCTCCAAGGACTGCGCAGTCACCCAATGAAGCTCAGCTCCTCAGCAAAACTCCCAACAAAACACCCGCAAATCTCCTGCTAAAGACTGAAAAAAAACCTTGCCCGAGCAGGCACTCGAAGTCCCCCGGGGCCAAGGGTGAGATCTCCGACCGGAGACACTCAGTCGCACTAAACAGTGCTGCAGACCGACTAAACAGCCAGCGTGCTCAAGTAGATAGAAGTCTAGCTCAATATCATCAACAATATCAATAATGCCCAAATGAGATAGCTCTCCCTCCTTTTATAACGCTGGCCCTCCTCAAAACCCTACGTGGTCCCTCTCTCTCCCACGTGCTCCTCATGGGCCTGCGCAAAAGCTTCTAGAGGCTACGTGAGCCTCCTCTCATACGTGGTGTGGACCCCCAAGGCTCCCCTTTAAGTTATAACGTTGCTCCTACTAGGGAAGCACTTTATTTTATTTAAGTGAGTTGACCCCTCTTTTCTCACTTTTATTTATTAATTAACTATAGGCGGCAAAATTATATAAAAACCAAATATTCCAATTAGCGGTGCTAATTAGGAATATTACAGTCCCCCCCGGCAAAATGTTGCTTGTCCTCAAGCAACTGAAGTGATGGATGCTGTAATATCTTCTCATCCTCCCAAGTGGCATCCTCATCCGGCAAAAATTGCTTGTCCTCAAGCAACGCTTGAACAAGCCTCGTCTCTAGCTGATGCTCCCTACCGATACTACAAAATGTGCCTGGGTCCCACTGAAACCTCTCTAACCTCTGCATCACCCTGATACGAAGGGATATCTCAATGCCAGGATCCCAAAGTGACCTCTCACAGTACCAGCCAACCAATAATCCTCCCGCATCCCATCGCCACCATGGCCAATAATCGCACCAGTCCCACGGCTCAGACTGTGCACTGCCTCTAGCTATGACCAATGCTCTAAGAGGTGAAGACCACCAACAAGCATCAATGCTCCCGGGCTCTTGCTGCGCTGTACCTGTAGCTGCATATGCTACCCCTCCAACTGCATACCAACTCATCACCTCTCTCCAATCCAAGTTGTGACTCAACCCCATGCTGATCCTGCTCTCCTGAAATCGGGATGGGGTGCTGAAGAAATGATGACCTGTGTCCCCCTGCCAGCTGGAATCTAGAACATGTGCTATGTCCATGGGCCCCTGCTCCGCTGTGCTCCCTACGAAGAATACTGTACCATCAAGAGGGTACCAACTCATGATCTCTCGCCAGTCCATCTTGGAGGAAGCATCTGATGTAGCAACAACAACTGCATGTGGAACATGCCTGGAAGGTTGCCGCCAACCCGTAATCATCTCCCACTGCCAAACTATCACATCTACCTCCAACATCTCCAGAGGATATGGATCTGTAGCAGCAGTCACGGTACTCGGTGTCTGTGCATCTGACTGCTCCACCTCAAAGGATGACCCCAATGCTAGCCACATATCCATCATAGGCTCAATGTGGGCACCCATCTGGACCTCACCCAAGGAAATGTCATGCTTGATGTCCATAGTATCCTCCTCTGCTGACTCAGGCTCCATCATGTGCTGCTCTAGCTGAAGCGTCACAAGTGACTCATCACCCAGAGTATCTCCTATACAGTCCCCTGACTGCTCACCCTGCACACTGTAATACGGCTGCAATCTACCGTCATCATACCTGCATAACTGCTCTTGCTCCACAGAAGCAACCTCAACTGATCCTATTGACTCATATGAAAGAGAGTCCTCACCCTGGCATACAGAAGGAATGCCCTCCTGTTCTACCTCCGCCACCTCATCTGCATTGAATATGCCATCCACCCTCTCGATGAAGTGTCGATACAATGTCTGGAGTCCAGACGCATGCTGGGATGCTACCTCTGCTGAACCCAATATCCTCTGCTCATGCATGATCTCAACATGCCCCGAGGGAAAAATGATGCATGTCTCCCTCATGACCTGCTCCCCAAGCGTAGGCTCAACAATGACTAATGTGCCACCATTGCAAAGGATCATCTCATCCCCTAAACTGTGGCTGTCAACTAGTGTACTGACCCAGTGCCACTGCTGAGAAGTCTCTCGCCTAGTGTGCTGAGGGCCATCCAAATATCTTGGGTGTGCCTCACGGACCCTGCTGCTCATGCCCAAAGTGCTAAAGGACAACAACAAAATCAGTTGTGCCCATGAGTGATGTAGAAGAGTGTCGGATGTGTGAGTCCCCACAGATACCATCAAGTATCGCTCCTGGGTGAAATACCCCCAAAGGTAAGCCCAGTGTCCCTGTCTGTGAGTCTCCCTGGATGCAATACTCTAAGACCCTGCTGTGCCGCGCCGTACACCCTCGCGAGCCACCGGTCATCCATGTACTCCTCAACATGCCACTGCACACTAAGGCATACCCCTGAATACTGCTGGATACCCCATGCTACTGCTGTACCACCCTGTACCGTCTCGTGCCCTGACTGTGTACAGGAATCTGTCACTCCCCGCATGCTCTCAATGTGATGTAGGGCACTCCTACTCCACAATGCAGTCCCACACACTACGGTACACCACCATGTAGCTCCATGTCCACCAGTAGTCCACTGATCACTGCTAGAGGCTCCCACACATCCATGGATGTGATGTCCTAGAGCTGTGCCTCTACATATCGGACTACCACCAATCGGTATTGTCATGTCCACCGTCGCATCACTATACCCGCCGACAAATGGATCATCACTGCAAATCCTCCTCGAGGGGTCCGAGAAGTGAATTTCCCTATGGGTCAGTAGTGTTACCACCACTGCTCGGCTCCGCTGCATCCTCTGTGCCCCGCACAAAGGTGAAGAATCCTTGGCCCCATACAAGGTGCCATCTGGTGGCTTGCCAATGCCACTTCCTTCGACAAGCTCCTGCCAAGGTGTGCTGACAACCTCGTGATCCCGTGTATGAATGTCATGCCAAGACAACCTAGGGAGTCTGCCCATAAACTGGTTGGCCACTGGAGCTGACCGAAACTGCACATGCTCTACTACTAGGCCAACTGTACTCTCCAAGACATAGTCAGCCGACCTGCCTGGGAAACAATAGGTGATCCCACCTGGATCCCAATGCCAATCTGGGGTTCCTGTATTCCCCACGCATAGAAAATCCCGCTGAGCTACACTCGGATCCATCACTATCTCCATAGCCCGCTCCACCGAGTACCAACTCAAAATCTCTCGCCATCCAACCTCAACATGTGGATGTTGTACCCTGTGCAACTTTGATCGTCTCATACCGCTATCCAAGTCAACATATGAGATCTGACTAGGTGGCTCTACCTCTCTCTCTCCAACGGGAAGAGATGACCCAACAACACTGCTAGTCCCATCCATGCATGCCTGAAGGGGAATGATCTGACGCTCCAACGTGCCCTCTGATTGTACCATCAGGGAATCCAGTCGTTCCCCAATGCGGACCAACTTGGTCGCCGACTTGGCACAAGTCACTCTCATACCCTCCAGCTCCTGGTCCTGCAACAAAATGGCCTCCCGCACTGACGTGGCCTTCCCTCTCAAAACTCGAAGGTCCGTTCGAAGCCGATGATACCGCTGTATGCGATCATCATCCAATACCTCTGTACCTGCTAGTGCCTCATCGAAGGTGGATATATCTCCTAATGCCTCACCCATCTATCGTGTGCTGCTACCACCTGAAGACTCGGACATGACTCCGGTCATCACCTCAATGGATGGCTCTACTGAGGTAGGCTCTACCTTCTCCACTACCACATCAACCGTCATGGCCAAGGAGGTCTCCAATGAGGGTGAATCCTGTGTCACACTAGGTGTAACCTCAGACTCCCTGCAATCCTGTTTGCCCTCATCCTCCAAGTGCAATGTACAATGCAACAATGGCTCATGAGAATGATGGTTCGATTCCTCCTTGAGTGTTTCCATGTTGCACAGCGCAATGCAACCAGGCTGCTCTATAGTAGCAATGAGATTTGACCCTTGGTCTACAAGAGTCCCATCCTCAAAAGTGTTGGCTGCCCCAACTGTCGATGCATGTGGCTGCTCCTCCATGAGTGTGACAGCGTTATCACAAGCCTCCTCACAAGGTGATGTGATCTCTTCTTGATGAGAATCGGAAGCGCATGGTACTTCCTCTTCTTTCTCTTCAATCTTCTTGATTTCCTCTACGGTGGATGAATTTCCTCTGAATCCAAAAAGATATGAGAAGAAATTCTTCTCTTTCACCGTTCCGGTCTTCTTGGGCTTAGACTCACAGGGACTAGTGGATCCCTCATGCATGGGAAGAGGTGATCTCCCAATGGTACGCTGCAAATCTGAACTCTGCATGGTAGAAAACCCACTGTTCCTTTCACTGTACCTTCCTCCTTCATCCTGCCTGAGCCAACAATAATCTTTGAAGGGAAAAGCTGCTTTGAAGTCTTCCCCCTTGGATTTCCATTCTCTGAAATAATCTTCAAGGGGTATACGACCATGTTGCCTCGGTACTTCAGGTAAGAATGTAGGCATTGTGATCCTCATATTTGCCATAGATTGCCAGCTCCACAGGCTGAGCCAGAACTATGCTCTGATACCACTGTAATATCCCGAAAGGGAAATAGACAGCAATACAAGCATACGACAATATAGGAAATGCCGAAAATAGAACATAAAGCAAATACACATAAAAATGCTGGAAATGCTAAGCCATTTTATTAATCTGAGAATATAATGAGATACAATGGATAATCAGAGTAAATGCACCTATCCTTGCTCAAGGCAAGTGAAGAAACTTCGTAAAAACAGAATGGTCGCGATAAGAAACCGCATCCTGTCTGTCAAGAAATCGTCAGAACGTTTGCTGTTTGAATGAACTGAAGTGGGCCGATCCCCTTGCTGTAATGAGCCAAACGTACCACCCAACCACCCACCCTGACTTAAAACCCGTAAACCATATACATAACTGACCACACCTCCGAAAATCAAATTTTAAACCCTCTCCTCCTAGAAAAACGCTGTCCCTCCAGGACCAGCGCAGACACCAACTGAAATAGACTGAAATGGGGCCACAACTCCTCAGGAAACTCACCAAATGATAAACGCCGAACCTCCACACCGGAATAGGCCTGAATCTCCTGCAGAAATCTCTACCGCTGAACAGCTCCAACTCAAACTGTGTCCTCCCTCCAAGGACTGCGCAGTCACCCAATGAAGCTCAGCTCCTTAGAAAAACTCCCAACAAAACACCTGCAAATCTCCTGCTAAAGACTGAAGAAAAACCTTGCCCGAGCAGGCACTCGAAGTCCCCCGGGGCCAAGGGTGAGATCTCCGACCGGAGACACTCAGTTGCACTAAACAGTGCTGCAGACTGACTAAACAGCCAGCGTGCTCAAGTAGACAGAAGTCTAGCTCAATATCATCAACAATATCAATAATGCCCAAATGAGATAGCTCTCCCTCCTTTTATAACGATGGCCCTCCTCAAACCCTACGTGGTCCCTCTCTCTCCCACGTGCTCCTCATGGGCCTGCGCAGAAGCTTCTAGAGGCTACGTGAGCCTCCTCTCATACGTGGTGTGGACCCCCAAGGCTCCCCTTTAAGTTATAACGTTGCTCCTACTAGGGAAGCACTTTATTTTATTTAAGTGAGTTGACCCCTCTTTTCTCACTTTTATTTATTAATTAACTATAGGCGGCCAAATTATACAAAAATCAAATATTCCAATTAGCGGTGCTAATTAGGAATATTACAGGGTACTAACCCAACAAAAATCTAGGTATCATCTAGGCTACCTGCCAAGATACAAAAATGGATCTAGGTACCATCTAGGCTACCTGCCAAGATACCAATTGGGATCTAGGTACCATCTCAGCTAACTGACAAGGTACCAACCTTAACAGGGATATAGGTATCATCTAGGCTAGCTGCCAAGATACCAACCCTAACAGTACCATCATACGAGCTATTTAGCCTAAGGTACAATAAATTGTCACCATGATCTGGTCGAAGCCTCAACCTTATGGTATACAGATGAGTACAATTTTTTCATCACCAAGGTCAAACCTCTAGGAACATCTATCCTCAAGGAGTACCAGTCTCATATGCTTACACAATCCTCTTGTCCCCATTCTCTCCTTATGGCCTTCACTAGACGTATGATTATTAGTCCTGGTCTAGTGCATGACACATGAAGTAGAGAATCATGTCCATCATCACTCCCTCTCAACTAAGGAGGATATACACTTTCCTCCACACACAAAGGGAAGATATCTGAGCTCCCTCTCAACTAGGGAGATGTGTCCAACAACAACTACTTTGTTCTTCCAGTGGAGATCAGAGTAGTAGTAGCTACACAAGATCCTTTAGCATCATCATGTCATCGAAGAACTTTGACCTTCTTGAACATCCTGCAGTGTAATATCCCCAATTTTGAATTTTTGCATTAGTGACGATTTTTAGAAGAGGAGTCAATTCTAGCATTGGGATGTAGGAGAAAAGGGGAAAATTGCAGCTCTAGTGGGATGTGGGGGCAACAAGAAAGAGAAATTTGACCCAAGGAGGGAACTCACAGTCTTGGAGGAGAGAGAAAAGAGGAAATGTGAATTGAGAGAAAGAGAGAGAGAGAGAGGGAGGGGGGGGGGGAGGGGCACAAGGGGAGAGGAGGATAACAAATTATAAATAGAGTTTAGGGCCTCACTTTGGCATCTTTGTTCATTTTACACTTCAAACCTTAGTTCTATTGAGCTGTTTAGCCAAGAAAACCATGTTGTTTAGCACACCGAATTCCCAAGTGGGAATTCCAACTTTTCCTTTAGTGAACTTAGAGTGTCACCCTAAGAGAGACTTGGGGAGCTGATTCCGGATCATTGAGTAGCTATTTTCCAGATTTCTTTTAGTTGGTGCTTGCTAGTCCAAGAGCGCAAAATAATTTCGTGGGGGCTGAGAAAAGCTAGCAATTAGCGGAGTATTGGTCGGAGAATTTGCTGAAGATTTATCCTGAGTAAGGGAATTTTCCTTGGTGATTGGAAAGGGTGAGAGTGCTGCATTTTAGAGGGCCAAGTTTGTCTAATTCAAGGCCTACACAGGGGTCACTCGTCATTTACTGCGTAGTCATAGAGAGCAGGAGTTTGTGGGTGATTGTGTTGATTTGTGGTAGCATCGAATGTGCTCTAAGTCTCAAATTTTGTGGAGAGACTTAGATATATGCATGGCGGATAACCTAGAAATTATTTTGGGAAATTCCACCTACAAACATTTTTATTTGATAAATTAATTATTTTTAATAAGGACCCTAAGTCTAACTTAGGAAATTAAAATAATTAATGGGTGTTAATTTAAACTATGGGTGAAACTTCTAAAAAAAGTAGATCAAGTCTGAATGTAATCTTAGCCTGGAGATCTAGTCTCGGCTGTTGAAGTCTCAATGAGAAGACTATAAGGGAAGAATTGAGGGTCATTTGTAAGATACAACGAAAGGATCAAGTGATCAAATTTTTGAAGTGAGCAGTGCTCAAGACAAAAACTAAATCTAAGTGATTCTTCATTGCAATGAGGTGCAGAGACAGTATCCAGAGAGAAATCTTTCTCTGTTGGAGAATCATCAGCAGAGAAGGACAGAGATAGATCCAACAGCTGCTACGCAGAGCCAGAGAGGTTGACGTAGAGCCATGTAGGGCTACACAGAGGGCCATAGGAAATCTGAGGGTTTGCTGAAAGGTCGATTTCAAAAGCCAGAAGCTGGGGTGTGAGACCGAGAGGTAGAGATGGGAATTTCTATGGAGCAAATCGATTCACCAACTGTGTGACGCAATGCCTAGAAGGGTTGATGCTGGGATTGCAAAGCCTGCCAGAGGCACATCATTCAGTGACCGGATCAGCCGAGATTTCCAGTGATGGAGTGAGGTAACCTCACTAATCTTTCTGTTAGTCATATTCTCTGTAACTGATTTGTCCGGTGAGACAATGAGAGATGTATTCAGATATTACTGTTGCTTAATAATAAAACCCTCAAATTGTTGCATCGATTTTCCCGCATTAGGTTTTTCTAGGGACGTTTTTCCAAAAATAACAGTGTCCTGTGTGTGTCCTTTCTTTTGCTCAGTTTACTGTTTTCACATATAATTTAATTAAGTGAAGGTTGCTTCTGTAATTGCTTCAATGTTTTCAGAAGTAATATGCAAAATAACTTGTTAAATGTAATTTACAAGTATGAGAAGTAGTTCTGTTTGTTGCAGTAGGATTTCAAATCTAGGACTTGGAATTTTCACATGGTATCAGAGGATTGATTGTGAAACAGGAAGAGCAAATCCAACACTGAGACAGAGGCCGAAGAGCTACATAAAGCAACAAATCGAATCCTCAGAGGGATTGTGCAGTCCAGTCCTGGAGGGCTGAAATTTCTGAGAAAGTCACTCTCTAAGTGAGTCGACAGAGAGGAACGGCTTCTAGATCAGAATTTTGTCGAGCCAAAGGGAGTAGCGCAAAGCCTCAGTGCAGAGTTGGTGGGACGGAGTTTTCTACAAGCAGAATTTATTTGCTTGGCAAAAAGTCGCCAGAAGAGGAGGCGACAGCACAATGAGGGAATTTTCTTCCTCAGGAAGCTCCTAGCTGGAGAATTTCATCTTTCCAAGATCTGAGCAGCAAATCTACAAACTCAAGAAGGAGTGTGTAAGTCTGTCCAGTGTTGCACAGAGGGGGAAGAAGAGGAGCAAATTTGACATTCTTTACGACCATGTTAGCTCACGGGCTTAGAGATCGGGACTGGTTGGAGGGAGCCTCCAACTACATCATCTGGAAGGCAAGAATAAGATTCCTTTTATATGAGTATGATCTCAAGCTTTTCGTAATGAATACAATAGTTATCCTTGCAAATCCATATCAGCTGAAGAAGTAAACGACTGATATGGCGAAGGCTAAAAGGCTGCTCCTTGATGGAGTCAAGTATCACATACTGTCCCATATAGCTGACAAGGACACAACCAGGCAAATGTGGTTTGGAAGCGCTGAATGAAGGCTCTCTGAACAGAGGAAGATGTGCTTAGGGAAAAAACTGAGGATGATGTAGATGTAGAAAGGGGAGCGTATTCTGTTCTTGTCAAAACTTCAGGAAATCCATGATCAACTAGCAGCAGTGGGAGCCACCCATTCTCTTGCAGCCATGGTGAGACTGGCTCTTAACACAGTCTCTAAAGAATGGCAGGTGTTTGTCCGGAGCATCTTGGGCAGAGCCACCTTGCTGGGCTGGGAAGAGATGTGGGCTTCTCTTCAGCAAGAAGAGCTAAGGAGGGACCTGGTCAAGTGTAAACTTGACGATAGCAGTGGCAGTGGATTGAAGTTGAAGCAGGAGGAGGAAGAAAATGCAACCCTCACATCCAAAGGGCAGCAAGAGCAGCAGAGACGCAAGAAAGACATCTCGAAGATTAAGTGCTTAAGGTATGATGAACTTGGTCACTATGCTACCCAGTGTCCTTTGAAGAAAAAGGACAAGAATGAGAAGCACGATCCGAAGGCTGCGACCGCGAAAATCGAGGAGGGTGAGTATGCCATGAGTGCCCACGCATCTCCAGGAGGGAGATGGGGCAACATTGAACTGTAAGTTCACAAGAACTTCAATTGGGCAGGATCCTTGAGGAGTCCACCTCTTGAATCATGACCTTGCTAAGAGTGCCCAAGATCAACAGTAGCAAGTTGGAGGAATTTTCAATGGTGCAAAGGAGTGTTGGAGTGATAGAAGCAGTGGTTAGCAGCGCAAGAATTTGAGTAGTACAGAGCAGAGTTGCAACAATGTAGAGGGACACAGTGCAGAGCAACAACAATGCAGTGCTTCAGAGGGACAACGTGGAACTAGCAATAATTAGAGTTTCAACATCGAGATGCATCCTGAGCACTTGTTCAGAATTTTGGATGTTTTTCAGTTGATTCTCTCAGCAGCTGAGTTGCAGTGCAGTGTTAGTCGTGATAGTGCTATCAACATATGCAACATTTGAGAGGGAGTTGCAGTATAGATGCAGTGTTGATCGTGGCAGGGTCAACAACATTACAATGCAACAACAACGTAATGGTTGGTGGACAACATGTCAGACATCAACAATGCAGAGGGAGATGCTTCAAAATCAGAGGAGTGTGCAGCAGGGCATATCTGTTAGAGCACATTCCTCACTAAGAGAGAGTGTTGATTTGTGGTAGCATCGGATGTGCTCTAAGTCTCAAACTTTGTAGAGAGGCTTAGACACATGCATTACAGATAACCCAAAAATTATTTGGGAGATTCCACCCAGAAACAATTTTATTTGATAAATTAATTATTTTTAATGAGGACACTAAGTCTAACTTAGGAAATTAAAATAATTAATGGGTATTAATTTTTTATGTGGGTGAAACTTCTAGAAAAAACAGATCAAGTCTAAATGTAATCTTAGCAGTTGATTGGAGATCTAATCTCAGTCATTGAAGTCTCAATGAGAAGACTATAAAGGAAGGCTTGAGGGTCAATTGTAAGATACACCGAAAGGATCAAGTGATCGATTTTTTCTAAAGTGAGCAGTATCCAAAACGAAAACTAGATCTAAGTGATTCTTCATTGCAGTGAGGGGCAGAGACAGTATCCAGAGAGAAATATTTATCCGTGTAATATTCAGAATAGGAAATAAACAACAATACAAAGCAACATAAACAAAAACTACAGCAAATAGAGAGACACCATGAAAAGCACTGGAAACATTGAGAAAGGTTGAGCCATTATAAAACTAAAAGAGGGAATGAGTACAAGAGGTGATCAGAATGATGGCACCTTGGCTTGTTGAAGGCAAGCAGAAATAACTCTCAAAACCCTGCTAAGAATCGCTGCTTCTCCTCTGGACTGCGTAACTCCTTGAGTTGCTGCTACTGCTGCAAAATGCTGCTTCTGGCTGGAATGGAGCTACTCTTTGGGGCTGTTCCCTTGCTCAGAAAATTGTGAAACTCCAGATATGAACTCTCCTCCAAAAAATCCGGAAAAACCCAGGAAGGAATCCCAGAAAGGCTAACCCCGGAATCTGAGCCCCTTGGGAAAATTACGCACTCCTAGTGAGTATGCTGGCCTCTGAAGTGAATGGCTGGAAATGCTGGCCTCTAACTGCTCCAAAATATCACTTGTGAAGGGTTGATCCCCTCACCCTTCTCCCGGATTGAAACTACTAAATATCCCTCTCTCCCGAAGCTGCCCTCCTCCAAGACTACGTAACTTCTGTGAGAGACTATGCTACCTCAAGATTGCGTAACTCCTGGATGGTTGATGCTACATTCTCTACTCTAAAAATTCAAGGTAAAGCTCCTCACCTGAGATGGCACTCGAAGTCCCCTGAGGCTGAGGTTGGGATCTCTGCTTGGAGACACCCGTGTGCTGAACAATACTTGCAGACTTAACTAAACAGCATAAGCGTGCTCAATATCTGTTAGACAATTTTTGAAGATGCATAATAGAATGAATGAGTAGCTAGCCTCTCCCTCCTTTTATGCTTGAGACCTTAACTCTCCCTTGGGCCCCACTATGCTGCGCTGCCTCCTCTTGCCACGCTGCCCTGCCTACACCACACTGCCATGGCCCATGCTGCCTCTACGCTGTCCCTCTCCATGCGCTGTCACTTGGCTCTGTTGATTTATGGTAGCATCGAATGTGCTCTAGCCTTGTAACTTTGTATATAGGCTAAGACACATGTATTCCATAAAACCCAGAAATGGTTTTGGAAAATTCCACTTAGAGATGGTTTAATTAAATTAATTAATCGTTTTTTAATGTTTTCCTAAGTCTAAACTTAGGGAAATTGATTAATTAAAGGGTATTAATTAAACTGTGTGAATCTTCTAGATAAAGTCATGGATCACCTCTAAGTTAATATTAGCCCTTGATTATGTTTTAATCTTGGCCATTGAAGGGTCAATGGAAGAATATAAGGAGGGTGAGGGGCCTATGGAAAACACATTGAGACACTTGAGCATTTTCGAGTTTGTGTGAGGAGATGCAGCTTTTGATCAAGGATCAAATCACTAGGGCAGGGTTTGCTAAGTGATGTTGATTCAGTGATCAGTTTCAGAGAGGGGTAGAAGCAGTAACTGGTCAGGAGGACCAGTAGTAAGCTGTGAGAGAGGCAACATAGTTTTCCGAAGGGGTGACGTAGTCTCGAAGGGAATCATGCGTATGACGCAATGCCTTGTAGAGTCAGGGCTTGGGAGATACAGAGGGTCAAGCCGTGGCTAGGAGGGCCAAAATCCAGTCTCAGATTAGCTTGATCAGTTGCAGAGAGAGGTGATGCAGTTTCTCAAGCTTGCCCACACAGGCTTACGCAGTTATAGCGTAGGCAATCACGCAGAGGCAGAGAGGGGCTTCACCAGTGCTGTTTAGATCAGCCGGGGACCTACAGAGTGAGGTATATCTCACAATTTCATCAGTTGTCTAGAATTTTCTGATGGGTGAGCCAGATATTGGCACCCTAGTTGTACTCAAGATTTTACTACTTAATAATACAAAACCCTCAGATCTGCTGCATCAGTTTTCTCGAGTTGGGTTTTTCCGGGAACTTAGTCCAAAAATAACTGTGTCAAATGTGGATGTTTTTTATTTTATTTTGTTCAGTTTGTTTCAGCACTTAGATTTATTCTGCAACATTATTTGTGTAGATTGCTTCAGCAATTACTTCGATATTTCAATGTAATGAAATAATTATGAAAAGTAATAGCAGAAGTAATTCAGATTTGTTGCAGTAGGAATCCAGATTTAGGATTTTTCACATGGTATCAGAGCTTATTCAAGTTGAAGTGTAGGAGAAACAAGGGTGAACCAGCAGATCAACGCAGGAGAGACTGGGATTTGCGTAAGCAGCAGCAAAACTCCCAGAAATTACGTTGTCCAAGCTAGGAGGGCAATCCAGCACAGAAAAGGCTCCCTCTGAGAGAGTTGACAGAGGGGTAAGCTTTTTCAGTTGCACAAGAGGCAGCGTAGCAGACCAGCATAGCTGAAGGACGCAATTACTGCACAGCAGTGAGTGTTGGTGCATAAGCGTCAGAAAATTTCTGAAAAAACACAGATTGGGGATTTCTTGACCTTAGAGAGTTTCTTACTGAAAAGAAGCTCAATTTCTCCTGTGCAGCAGTAGAAGCAGTGACTTACTCCACAAGGAGTGCGTAAGTCTAACTGAACAGAGGGTTAGAGGAAGAAATCGACAGTTGAGGAGATGGCCAGCAACGGACTGCGTGACCAAGATAGATTGGAGGGTGCCTCCAACTATGTTATTTGGAAATCAAGCATTGAATTTCTCTATGATGAGCATGATCTAAAGGCCCTCATTGACAGCGTAGTTGTAGAGCCACTTGATGCAACACATCTGAGAGCCTTCAAGAAAAACATGGCAAGAGCCAAATGGTTGATCCTAGATGGTGTGAAGGATCACATCGTACCTCACATAGCAACAAAGGGCACTGCTAGAGAAATGTGGGCAGGGTTGGAAAAGCTATACCAAGGATCTTCTGAGCAGTGGAAGATATACCTAGAGGAAAAGATGCATAATACCAAGATGAAGAAGGGAAAGCGTTTTGACTCCTTCCTGTCTCGTATTTAGGATAACCAAGATCAACTGTCAGCAGTGGGGGCAACATCTAAAAACTCTGAGTTGGTAAGGCTCACTCTGAACTCTATTTCAGAAGACTATCAGGTCTTTGTCCAGAGCATTCTAGGTAGAGAAAGGCTTCCAGGATGGGAAGTGATGTAGGCAGCCTTGCAGCGAGAAAAGCTGAGGAGAGACCTCCTCAAAATCCATATGGAGGATGGCAGCAGCAGTTTGAAAGTCAAGAAGGAGGAAGAAGATAACACTACCCTTTCATCAAAGGGGCAACATAAGTAGAAGAAGAAAGATCTGTCCAAGATCAAGTGCTTCAGGTGTGGGGAAATGGGACATTATGCCACACAATGTCCTCTTAAGAAAAAGGATAAGGAGGAGAAGCAAGATCCTCAAGCAGGAGCTACCAAGATTGAGGCAGAAAGAGATTGTGCTATGTTAGCTTATATTCCGAAAGGAGAGAAGTGGGCTGACTTGGAGTTGTAGATCCAAAATCTACATTTGGCAGGATCCTTGAGCATTTCCGAACTCTAGGATCACATGTGAGCTACGACAGCCTAAAGACAGTAGCAGGATGGACAATTGCAGCGGAAGATGAGAAGACAATGCAGTAGCCAGCAATACTAGAACTTGTTCAATGCAGAGAGTGAGAAGCAGCATCAGCAGTTGAGCAGCAACAGCGCAGTGCAGTACAGTGCTCACAAAATGCAGAGCAACAACAACGCAGTGTTTTCAGAAAGCTAGCAACAGTGAGTCTTATTTTTCAGTTGCAGATTTACTCGTCCAATTTCAGATGTTTTTCTGTTGCAATTAGCAACAGTGCAGCAACATCAGTAGATGAGTAGTAGCAACAGATGAGTAGCAACAACGCAGTGCACAAGTGGTGCAGTTCAGTGCAGAGTAGTGCTCACGCAGTGCAGTAGCATGGTTGCAGAGTTCAGAGGGAGTTGCAGTACAGTGGCAGTTGGCAACAACATGCAGAGTCAACAGCAATACAAATGCAACATTTTTGTGCAGTCTTGGTGAGCAGCATCAATAGCACAGCAGTAGATGATTCCAGAAGTCAAAATAACAACACATTGAGTTGTCTTGCTAGAGCACTTTCCTCGCTAAGAGGGAGTGTTGATTTATGGTAGCATCGGATGTGCTCTAGCCTTGTAACTTTGTATATAGGCTAAGACACATGTATTCCATAAAACCATAAATGGTTTTGGAAAATTCCACTTAGAGATGGTTTAATTAAATTAATTAACTGTTTTTTAATGTTTTCCTAAGACCAAACTTATGGAAACTGATTAATTAAAGTGTATTAATTAAACTAAGTGTGAATCTTCTAGATAAAGTCATGGATCACCTCCAAGTTAATCTTAGCCCTTGATTATGTTATAATCTTGGCCGTTGAAGGGTCAACGAAAGAATATAAGGAGGGTGAGGAGCCTATGGAAAATACATTGAGAAAATTGAGCATTTGGCATTTTCGAGTTTGTGTGAGGAAACACAGCTTTTAATCAGAATCGAATCACTAGGGCAAGGTTTGCTAAGTCATTTTGATTCAGTGATCAGATTCAGAGAGGGGAAGACACAGAAACTAGTTAGGAGGACCAGAAGTGCATTTTAGAGAGAGGCAGCAATGACGTAGAGAGAGGCAACGCAATTTTATGAAGGGGTGACGCAATCCCTGAAGGGAATCACGCAAAAGTGATGCAGTGCCTTCCAGAGTCAGTTCGGAGATAGCTAGAGGCTAGGGTTTCTGAGCCAGGAGGGTCAAAATCTAGTATCAAATTAGCTTGATCAGTTGTAGAGAGAGTTAATGTAGTTTCTCAAGCTTGCCCACGCAGGCTTACGCAGTTCTAGCGTAGGCAATCACGCAAAGGCAAAGAGGGGCTTCACCAACGCTGTTTAGATCAGCTGGGGACTTGCAGAGTGAGATATATCTCACAATTTCATCAGTTGTCCAGAATTCTCTGAAGGGTGACCCAGATATTGGCACCCTAGTTGTACTCAAGATTTTGCTGCTTAATAATACAAAACCCTCAGATTTGCTGCACCGGTTTTCCCGAGTTGGGTTTTTTCGGGGACTTAGTCCAAAAATAACTATGTCAAATGTGGATGTTTTTCATTGTATTTTGTTCCGTTTGTTTCAGCACTTAGATTTATTCCGCAACATTATTTGTGTAGACTACTTCAGTATTTCATTATAATGAAATAATTATGAAAAATAATAGGAGAAGTAATTCAGATTTGTTGCAGTAGGAATCCAGATTTAGGATTTTTCACAGGCTCCCCTAGGCCCCATGCTGAAATCAGAATATTGTCTAAGTGACTTTAGGGAGTATATTTCTCCTAAGTTGGGTTATGGGTCCCATCACCCTTTTATTTTATGGCTGAACATTAAAAAAGAAAAATCTGAGCAAAAATTAATATTGCCAATTAGCTGCTGCTAATTGGGAATATTACAGTCCTTCCCACTAAAATGTTGCTTGTCCACAAGCAACTGCAAAGATGGATGCTGCAAAATCTTCTCACTCTCCCAAGTGGCATCCTCATCCGGAAGATTTCTCCATCTCACCAAATACTCCTTGACTGTCCTACTGCGTAGTTCTCTCTCCCGGGTGTCTAAGATGGCTATTGGTTGTAACACCAAATGTCCCTCATCATCTGTAGGTGGAAGCTCCTCTATTGCAGTCACCTGCTGCCCCAATGCCTTCTTCAGGCATGATACATGGAAAATATTGTGTATCTTACTCCCTTCCAGTAGCTCCAACTCATAAGCAACCTCTCCTACCTGGCGGATCACCCTATAAGGTCCATAGAAGCGGGGCTTGAGCTTCTCGGCCCCCTTCTGCTTCAGCGTAGACTGTCGGTAAGGATGAAGTCGGAGGTAGACCAAGTCACCTACCTCAAACTGTCTCTCTACTCGCCCTCTATTGGCATACAACTTCTGTTGATTCTGCGCTGTGGCTAAGTTGTCCTTAAGAGCCTGAAGTATGTCTTGGCTCTCTTGGATCCAGTCCTTAGCCCTGGGGGCCTTGCTAGCTCCAAATATAACATCAGCAAAAGTCAGAGCATGATATCCATACAAAGCATAAAATGGAGACATATCGATAGAGATGTGGAAAGTGGTGTTATAGCAGTATTCTCCCAAATGTAGCCAACGCATCCATGCCTTTTGCTCGCCTGTGACATAGTTCGGCAAGTAGCCTTCCAACCACTTGTTCACTACCTCCGTCTGTCCATCTGTCTGAGGGTGATAGCTGGTACTAGGAGTTAACTCTGTACCCACCAAACGAAAGAGCTCCTGCCAAAAGCCACCCAAGAAACGACTGTCCCTGTCACTAACTATGGTCTTAGGAAGATCATGCAATCTGAAAACATCACGGAAGAACAACTCTGCCACCTGTGCAGTTGTGTAGCGTCCTGATACGGCAAAGAAATGGGCATGCTTTGTTAGTCGATCAATGACCACAAAGATGCAATCTTTGTCCTGCACCGCGGGCAAGCCAATAATGAAATCCATAGAAATGCTTTCCTACTTTCCTTCCGGAATGGGAAGCGACTGTAGTAGTTCGGCTGGGTGGCTCATCTCCCCCTTGTTCCTCTGACACACCTCACACTCCCTGACATGCCAGAGTATGTCCGCCTTGAGGCCTCTCTAAGAGAACCTCTCCCTGATGGCCCTGTAGGTCATCGTGAATCCCTGATGGCCTGATAGCAGAGAATCGTGGGATGCATGAAATATCTTCTCCTTGAGATGAGAATCCCCAGTCAAGAAGATACTATCTTTGTAGTAGATGACCTCATCCATCACCCTGTACCTGTCATCCGAAACCTGGCCATCCAACACCTCACAAGCAAAGCGGTCCTTGGAGTACTCCACCAACAGTGGAGCCCTACAATTTGCATCTAGGCTCATCAAGGACAACGCTGCTGGTCTACGTGATAAAGCAACTGCCACTACATTGTTCTTCCCTTTGACATACTCAATGTCAAAGTCATAAGCCTGGATCTTACTGACCCACTTTTGCTGCCTCTCCTGCAACTTCTTTTGCTCAAGGAAAAACCAAAGTCTGTTGTGATTAGTCCTCATCCGAAACCTGTTACCTACTAGATACTGCCGAAACTTGGCCAATGCATGCATAATAGCCAACATCTCCTTGTCGCATATCAGATACAACCTCTCATGCGGAAGTAGCTTTCTGCTCTCGAAAGCTATAGGGTGGCACCTCTGCATCAATACTGCGCCTACACCCTCCCCTGAAGCGTCACACTCCAAAATGAAGGGTTGTGTGAAGTCCGGCAAAGCCAACATCAGACAACTTCTCATCACCTCCTTGAGCTTGTCAAAGGCCCTATGCGCAGTATCAGTCCAGCCAAATGCCCCCTTCTTGGTGAGATCTGTGAGGGGTGCAACAAGTTGGGAAAACCTCTTGACAAACTTCTGGTAGTAGGTGCTGATGCCTACAAATTCCTAGAGTTCTGTCACGTTCTTCGGTTCTGGCCATTCCCGGATGGCCCGGATCTTCTCCTCGTGGACTCTCACTCCGTCCACACCAATGATATGCCCCAATTAGAGCATCTCTGTCAACCCAAACTCGCACTTAGAGAGCTTAGCATAGAAATGCTACTCCTCCAAAATACGCAGTACGATGTCAATGTGCTGCAAGTGCTCCTCCCAAGTGCAGCTGTATATAAGGATGTCATCAAAGAACACCAACACAAACTTCCTCAACTGATCACGAAAGATATGGTTAATGCAAGATTGAAAGTTGGCCGGTGCGTTGGTTAGCCGGAAGGGCATCACCAAAAACTTGAAGTGGCCATAATGGCACCAGAATGCAGTCTTGGGGATATCCTAGTCCTTCACCCTGATCTGATGGTACCCTGATTTTAGATCGATCTTGGAGAAGAACTTTGATCCCCTTAGCTCATCCATCAACTCATCAATCCTAGGGATGGGGTATCGGTTCTTCATGGCCTTTTTGTTGGGTGCCCTGTCGTCGATGCACATCCGCAATGTGCCATCCTTCTTTACCAAAACAATAGAAGAAGCAAACAGGCTAGTACTGGGCCAGATATGTCCCAGTGCTAAGAGCTCATGGATAACTCTCTCAATCTCATCCCTGTAGGCCTTGCGGTGCCTATAGGGGGTGGTGATCACTGCTTGGATCCCCTGCCCCAACTCAATGGTATGCTTAAACCCTCGATCTGGTGGCTGCCCCGGTGGTATGTCCCCAAAAACCGTGGAGTACCTGTCCAATATCAACTAGACATCGGGGTGGACTGACTGCCCTTTGGCCCTTGCCTCCAAAATATGCAGTTCTACTGCCTACTCTATGTCTCCCTTTCAGAAGTCTGCCTCCAGCTGGTGTGCTGAAACTATCTGTGGAGGGTATGTGTGCATACCTCTGATCATCACATGCTTTCCGCTCTTCTTGTCTGTCTACTCCATTTCCAGTGTCTCCCAGTCTGTGGTGACCTTACCTAGCTTAATCAACCACTGCACTCCCAATACCACATTGATATCTGGGATGTCAACCGCAAAGAAGTGGTTTGTCATCGTGTAGGTTCCCATGGTCACTGCCAATGCTAGAACATATCTCATACACTGCATGGTTCTAACTTCTGGCGCTCGGTACCAACACTGAGAAGCCATCAAAACTCTCCGTCGATATGCCCCTCCTCTCTACTAGCTGAGCATCAATAAAGTTATGAGTGGCCCCACTATCTACCAGAACTGAAACACGTTGTCCCTGTACGATGCCTTGGACACGCAGTGTCAAATACTTCAGAACTCCTTGCAGAGATGCAAGGGCTCCTCCTATAGGTGCAAACGCTGCCCCTCCTGCTCCTGGGGGAGGTGGTGGTGGATGATCTCCTCTCTATGCTACAACGTTGGCCTCTCCCTCTATCTCCTCATAAGCATCTTCTTCTCCCTCATTGTCAGAGAAGACCTCGATGTCATGTGCCTTCCCTGTGGCACATCGATGACTCGGTGCCCATGGCTCTTGGCATGTGAAGCATAGCTTCCTCCGTCTCAAGTCTCTTCAGGTATCATCGTCCAAAGGCCCTCGACCTTGGTTCCCCTTCTGCAGTGGAACTCTCGCCTCCTTCAACTTCGGCTGAAATGCCAGTCTCTAGGAAAAAGGAGCTGTAGTCCTGGGCAAAGCATCCTGCAAGTCTCTTGTCCTCCCGACTACATCCTGAAGTGTAGCAGGCCTAGTAGACCTGACTAACCCACGTAGAGGTTCTGCCAACCCATCAATAAACATGTAAATCCTCCTGGCTGCAGACAAGTTTGGCACCATCACTGAAAGTCTCAAGAACTCAGAAATGTAAGTTTCTGGGTTCTCAGTTTGTTTGAGCTTGGTCAACTCGACAAAGTGCTCCTCCAGATCCTTCCGGTAAAACCTCTCCACCAATCTCTGGGTGAACTCTGCATCTGTTGTCACTGCTGAGTGACCCAGCGTGGCCATCCCATGGAACCACCAGTCATGGGCTTCCCCCTCAAGGTGCAACGCTGCCACCTTGATGGTCTCCATCTTTGCCATCTGCTTTAGCTGAAAGTAAATGCTCAACTTTTCTACCCAAGATTTTGCTGAACATTTAGATGATTCGTCATAAGTTGGCAAGAAAAATATGCCCATGGTACGTTGTAGCTCACCTCCCTGTGTGTACCCACCTCCTATGTTCTGGTTATAGGGTCTACTGTTGTTCTCGAGCGGACAGAAGTCGTGGAAAGAGAGAGCTTCACTAAACTCTCGCCCATATGACTGATACTTTGAAAATAGTCCCTATAATGAGCCATCTCCGGCTCCTGGGGTCCTCCTGTTCCTATACTTATAGTCAAGAATGTGGGCATAGTGGAATGTGGGGGAGTGCATAGCACCACCTGCTGTACTGTGTTCTACTCCTACGTGTGATGGGAAGTGTCGGATCTCTCTCCAATTGGAAAACCCCTTGGGGTTTCACGTTGTCTATTCTCCCCAACAATCTTCTGACCCATCTCCTCTATCTTCCTCGAGAGTTGCTTCTCCTCTGGACTGCGTAACTCCCTGAGCTGCTGCTGCTGCTGGAAAACGTTACTTCTAGCTGGAATGGAGCTGCTCTTTGGGGTTGTTCCCCTGCTCAGAAAATTGTGAAACTCTGGCTATGAACTCTCCTCCAAAAGCCCAGAAAAACCCAAGAAGGAATCCCAAAAAGGCTAACCTTGGAATTTGACCCCCATGGGAAAATTACGCACTCTTGGTGAGTACGCTGGCCTCTGAAGTGAATGGCTGGAAATGTTGGCCTCTGATTGCTCCAAAATATCACTTGTGAAGGGCTAATCCCCTCACCCTTCTCCTGGACTGAAACTACTGAATATCCCTCTCTCTTGGAGCTGCCCTCCTCCAAGACTGCGTAACTCCTGTGAGGGACTATGCTGCCTCAAGACTGCGTAACTCTTGGATGGCTGATGCTGTGTTCTCTGCTCTGAAAACTCAAGGTAAAGCTCCTCACCTAAGCTTTGTCCGAGCACTGCTCCATCATAAGAATTCGATCTTTAGATTCAGACTCTGTGTGCGTTCTCCAACTGACCCTCAAGCCTTCCTATATATTTTTCCTGTTGATGAATCAAGGATAATGATCTAATCTCTAATCGATGGCTAAGATTAGAAAAGACTTGATCTTCGTCACTTAGAAGCTTCTCACCCACATGTTTAAATTAATTCACTTTAATTAGTTAAATTCCTTAAGTTTTAACTTAGGCTCCATTTAAAATAAGTAATTAATTGAATAACTTAAGCTCTAGGTGGAATTTCTCCAAACGATTTCTGGGTCTTGGAGATCTCATCTGTTCTAGCCCCTCCACAAAGTTTCAGAGCTAGAGCAGATACGATGCTACCCAAAAATCAACAGTGTTTGTACAGGTAAATCTCTCGAAGGATTTGATAGCATGGTGGTTACCAATCAGTTTGATTGGGAGAGATTGGTCATCCATGATCGTGTTGAGGCCTTGTGAATGAAGCATTGCCTGGGAGGGCATCTGGCCGACACTTTGTGTTGATGCCTTGGTCCCGAAGTTGAAAGGTTGTGTTAATTAAAGAGCTTTGATTTTGGATGCACACTTGGATCCTTGGGATGATGGTTAGCTAGTAATTCTGATGGTACCTAAAGGGGTTGAAAACTGGAGTCCATCTTAGTCCTATTGACCATACTTTGTCAACGACTCCATAATAGGACACCCCCATTTTTTTAAATGGGATTCATCATGTTCAACGTGGTCGCGCCATTCAAATTCCATCATCAGACGACATTTTGTTATAAATGATGTAAAGTCATTCTGCATGTTATGATGTAAATGATCTAAGTAAGACCGTCAATGTATGTAACAACCTAGGTAAGCCTAGTATGTTGGTGACGATTTCTATCCTAGAAGGTTTTTTGTCTCACTGATTTACTTGCGTTTTTCGACACAAGTTATCGGCAGAGTTTTCCCCTCTAGCCTCACCCCAAAGCGAGGGTGGATTTTGTCATCAGCGTTATGTGAGTCCTAGTGTTTTCTATCGAGTCCTTGTAAAAGTAGTTTGGGAATAATCCTAGCTAGTTGGCTAGATTATTTTATTACAAGCTACTTGGTCTACTAAATCATGTTTTGAGTCGCAGAATTGGGTATTTATTTGAGGGTCTATAAGAATGAGTATTCCCCCTTCATGTGTCTAAATGTAGTTATCTTATGTAAAGAGGGTTGGAAAAATAATTAAAATCCCCTCTCAGTCAATTAATTAAAATTTCTGGTCAAATTAATTAAAAAATCCTAAGCCAGAAATTTAAATTAATTTTAGATCCTAGGTGAGTTAAAATTCTTCAAAGGCAAAATTCGTTGGTCCTTAAAAAATGAATTTTTAAAGGTCCCAGACCAAGGGAATATTGAGAATTTCAAGAAATTTTGGACCCTTGGGCCTAGGTGGTTAAGTCAAGGTAAAAAATTTGAGGTAATTAACTCAAAAATATTATTTTTGAGTTAATTAAAATGAATTTAAATGATAAATTCGTTTCTTCCCCAAATTTACAATTTCGATAGTCCAGATTAAAAGATGATCAAATCTTATCGACGGTCGAGATTATTTTGACATGAATCAACCGAACTAGCCGTTGGAGATTTTGTCCTATAAATTAAAGGCCTTTGTCAGTTTTGAGTCATCCGATCTTAGGATCGTGCACTTGTCTTGGAAGCTCTTGTGAAATTTCTTTTGATGAATAAAGCATAAAGACTTTGGGGTTACAAACTTCGGTGTTCCTTTTCTAGATCTATGTGGTGATTCATTTCTAAAACTCTGCTACTTTGTTTGACATTTTTATGGTTGATGGCCTTCATGGATTAATCTGCACACAAGTATCTTGTGCAGTTTTTTGGGTTCATAAAATGACATTTTGATTTTTCTGTAGGATCTCATGTTATTTTCTTAAATCTCTATTGATCTAAAGTTCAGATCTAATTGTGCAGGGAATTTTTTTTTAAAAGGTTTAAGCATCTGGGGAAGTCTTTAGTTGGACCAGCCGACTCTCAGATTCATAAATCTGGAAAAGCCCATTGTTTCTAATTTCTCAAAGCTATCTGACGAAATTGTGTTTTTTACAGGGTCTTTTAGGGCTTGTGCCTCTCTTTAAAATTTCAAATTTCTAAAAATTGTGCTGTAATGGGTTTAAATCTGACCGTGAGGGTCTCAGATCTGTAAATTAGCTTGTAGATTTGTATTTTTTAGGTTTGTAAGGGTTTAATAATTTTTTTTGGTGTATATAATTTCAGGATTTGACTGGTTTTGCAGGTTGCAGGGTTTACTCAGAATTTTTTTTAGATCTAAGCCAGATCTAACCCCTAAGGGCCATATCTGGCCTCAAATCGCGTCTGTGGGAAAATCTGAACGTTATATGATTAAAGGAGCATCAAAAAATCTGAGTTTTGACGAGAATAAATTTAAATTTGTTGGGTGAAATTTGTGTGTACCGAGTTTATTTGAAATTATTCTTCCTTTGCATAAACGCTGACAAAAAAAATCCGCTCCATTCCTCTTTGTCTGCTGTCCAACCCTCATCCACTTGCTTTCATTATCTTTGTCGTCCCTTTCAAGCCATCCGACCTGCAATTTAGTCCTCCACATACATATCTCCTCTGCCTTTGCTGTCATTCGAGCCCCTTGCTTCTGCTATCGAGCTTTAGCTGTCCGCTCATCCAGCGCTCCCCCATCACCGTCCAAGCCAGCTCTCCCCGCCGTCGAGCTCTCGTCTCTCTGCCCTCCATCCGACCTCTTCCCTCCTCACGCCGTCCGCTCTGTCGACCTGCACAAGCCAACAAATAAACGCATACATATTCGAAAACCCTTACATGTATACGCGTTAATTTTTGATCGAACTCCCTTTGTTATGTGTAGTTTTGGTTTAGACTTTAGGTTTCATTTTCATTCAATTTTAGTGTTAGTTTGTAAATTCAATTTGTGTTTTATTGATTCTTAGTTTTAGATTTATTTTTAGATTTTGATAGTCTTAGTTTAGTTTTAAATTTTGTTATTTATTTTCTAGTTTTAGAATTTAGAATTAGCGTTCTATTTTTTTTAAAAGTCTTAGATTTTATTGTTAACTTTAGCGTTAGGCCTTAGTTTGATTTAGATTTTTGTTATTTAACTTTTAATTTTTTAGTTGTAGACTTTAATTTTTTTTTAATTAGTTTAGTTTTAGATCTAACTTTAGGATTTTAATTTTTAGTTTTGTTTAATCTAGTTTTTGTAGATTTTGTTTAAAATATTAAAAAATAATTAAAAAAAATTTAAAAATTAAAAAAAAACTAAAATTTTTGAGTCCTATAGTCAAATGAGCTTTTAAATTTTTATCTGAAATTTGATTATATAGGAGCATTCCAATTTCTGGATTGGGTTATAATTGAGACATCATAAATTCAGAAATATTTCAAGCATCTGTTAATGGTCATCTCATGATTTAATGCTGTGGGCTTAAGTATCTTAATGAATGATTGTGGTGTTTCCTTGAATATCATTGCTGTCATTTGTAGCAGTAGTTATATGTCCATTACTTGGCTTTAATTGCATAACGGGATCTTTTAACTCCATAAGGCACCGGTTTTAATTTTCAAATCTAATTGGGTCTGTGAAATTTCGTTAATCTTATCAAGTATTTGGTGTTTTAGCTGTGTCTCCTGAGTTGGTTGATTCTCAACCAATTCTGTTTCTTCATTTTTATTAGGGTCTACCTCCCTTAGCTTGCAAGGAGACAACTTAGATAGAGAGATTGGAGATCAGGGTGATAGCCCCCGATTTGAGCCATTGTCACAGTGCCTAGACAATCTGTGTGACAACAAGTCCCACATTGATATATTGCCCTGGTTAGGAATCTAGTCCATGGCATTGCGATGCCTAAATTGTTGAGAGACCAATGGATAGATTGCCCTAATTAGGAATCTAGTTCATGGCATTGTTGTGCCTAAAGTTCTTCATTGTTCATATAGTATGAGATCTTCCATTGTATTTGTATATGATGAATACCTCCCTAGTTAAGAGGGAGTGTTGGAAAATGTAACTAGGTTCGGTCTTCACTTAATGTACTTGAGTCATATTGTAATGTACTTGTCAAAAGAATAAATAAATAATTTATTATTATTATTATTATTATTGTGACTTATTAAAGCATGTGTTTCATGCTTGGGTCACCATGTTTTAGGTCAAATTCCCTATTGACGACTTCTAAGATCTATTCTGAGACAATAGAGTCATTGTACTTTTAAAGAGACCCTTGTTTAGCCTTTGAATCATGTAAAAAGGTTTAGTATTGAGTCAAATATGATTTATGTATCCTCCACACCAAGTTGGCCTAGAAGAGATCAAGTCAGCCTAAGGACCCTAATTTGACCTCACATGGAGCCTATAAATACAAGCAAATTGAATTCATTTGGGACAAGAAATTCAATATCTCTTGTAGCTGGGAAAATTTTGAATTATGTTGTCGAGAAGCCAAAATAAGTGCGAGTTTGGGGAAGTCTAAGGAGAAGAAGAAAATTGAACTTTTGGTGCCTCTCTCTCTCTATTTTGTGCTCTGGATTGGGAGATCGAAGTCTTCCAAGTTTTTCTGCTGCATGTCGCTGGCAGCTGCTGCCTAGTCGAAGTTGCTGGAAAGAGATCGAAATTATGGAGGCTGACTTGGTGTGGAGGGAAGGTTTGGTCTTTGTCTAAGGTGAAGAGTCTCAAAGAATACTATTGAAAGGAAGAATTTCTTGACTGGGTTTTCCCCTCGAGGGGGATTTTTCCCTGGCATAGTGCCTACATATGGTGTCTATTGTTTTATGTGCTGCTGCTTTGGTAATTACTTGATGAACAATAAGAAAGAAGATATAAAGAATCATAATAACAAGAAACATCACAAGCAATTATCAAGAATAAGAAAATCTTTCTGCCTTTCTGATTTTCTAATAATTTTGACCTCCCAGAATTACCCAAATTTGGTGCTACACCCTCCTTGATAGTTTCTGCATCCCCCACAATCCAAACAGCCGAATATGTCTCAAATTCCTTCTTAATTAGCTGTAGGATTTCCCTGCAAATTTCCTTTGGAAGATGTGAGTCAAATTCCTTCCAATGGCCGACGCAAATAAGATGAATACGGCCCCACAAATTCTTCCCAGTAACACTTTTGCACATGGCCTAAAATGATGAGTTTGTCTCTATCAGGAGCAGTAACTTCCAACCCCGGAATTATCCACAAATGTTGGTCCACCCTTGATAAAATTTCTCCTAAATTTGCTGGCCAGAATTCCCCTTGAAACTCCCTCAACTCAGTGGTATGACGTCTGCCCCTATGTCCTCCTGGAAGTTCAAACTGACCGAGGAAGAGCTGATGTGTCCCACAAACTCCAACAAATATCTCTCCACTAAGTTCTGAAATACTCTCCTAGGGTGACACTTGAAGTTCACTGAAAGTAGAAGTGGAATTCACACTTGGGAATTCCTTGTGCTAAACAACACTGATTTACTTGGTTAAACAACTCAAGAAAACTCGTGTTCAAAGGTTAGATTGTCAAAAGATCCCAAAATGGAGGCCACTTCTCTTATTTATAATTGTTGTTCCTCTTCTCTTTTCCTGGGCTCCACAATTCAACCTCCTTTCCTCTTCCCTCAGATTTGAATTCCTCAAGGAGTGAGAATTTCCTCTTGGGGTGGCCCCCACATCGCACTATATCATTAATTTTCCCTTTGTCTAATGTTTGAGGCCTTCTCTACCACACAAAATTAAATTAATTAACTTTCACCCACTTTTCCTCAATTTGTACCCAAAATTTTCTGCATCCAAAATTTGCAAAAATTAAGAAAGGCACTCAACAGATTTTTATTGGAAGGGATATTACAGAGTCAGACATGTGTCAACAGAGAATTGTGTTTAACACGCAAGATTCAAGACACATGGGGGGAGGGGAGGGATGATTCTGGTGACTTAGCAGAGAGTCAATTATTTTAAACCAACAAAGCATCCATGTTGATGGGACAGATGGGCCATAGGCCTACCAGATACAGATCAACATATCTTTTGATGATAGTGAAATTTTGGAGAAAATAAAGGGTAGCTAGAAATAAAATGGCAGCTGGGGGTGTATTACTTGAGATTGCATTTGATTAAGCTTGACTATCCAAACAATGATTACTGGAGCTGCATTTCCCTTCCAAACATGTCATAGGAAATAAACTAATGCTTAACAAAACCCAATCTTTCATAGACCAAATAAGCAGTTGACAATTTAAATATCATGACTTTCATTGTCCTTCGCATTGTTATGGTGAATGAGTTGAAACTTTTTTGTTGAGGACTGAAAGGGGAAAAGCAACAAAATTTGCAGATGATGCATAAGTTAAAGATAGAATAAAGACTAAGTAACAACCTGATGGCCAACATGGGCATCAAGTGCACTTAGAGGATCATCAAATATATAAACATCTGCATTAGCATATACAGCCCTGGCAATAGAAACTCTTTGCTTTTGGCCACCACTAATGTTCACTCCTCTTTCACCAATTTCCGTGAGATCACCACCCTAATAAAAACAATGTAAACAGCATGCAGTGAACATCAATAAGAGTGGTAAATCAAAACCCATTCTTTCAAAATCTTTATGAACAGATTCAACATCTCTTTAAGGATATATTGGCTAAGAATTATATAAAAGTACACAAGGAACTCACGGGAAATGACTGAAGATCATGTTCCAATGCACTGACATGGATTGCTTTTTCATAACGTAATGGATCATAAGGAGACCCAAACAAGATGTTGTCACGAACCTACAAGTAATGTATGCAGTCAAAGCAGAAAAATAATTCCAATATCTGCATCAATCAATGTTAACTCATTTACTAAAAGTAAAAGCTGCTTAGTCAAAGAACCTACTGTTGCATTGAAGATCCATGAGACTTGTGGAAGATAGGCAACACTTCCCCTGACAACTACCTCTGTGTCTGCAACTGCAGGTATCTCTCCAAGTATTGCTGAGATCAAAGAAGTTTTACCCTCACCCGTACTACCAACAACAGCAACAAGACTCCCGACCGAGATATCAAGATGAATGTTGGATAGTGTAGTTCTTTCTGCCTGATAATTTATATATATTTTAGAAAGAATCATGGCCAAATTCATGCTCAAATGTGAAAAATTAGATCATAAACAAAATCTAACTTTGATTGTGGAACAATTTCTTAGATTGTGCATAGATGTTCTAGTGGACCTTATATGTATGTCCATATTTATCATCATATAACCACTTGTGAGTCTATTCAGAAGAAGGATGGATCCAACTAGAGTTTACTGTGACAATCAGAGTTGTATCAAACTCTCTGAAAATCCAGAATTTCATGATCGATCCAAACATATTGACATCATATGTCATTTTATCAAAGAATATGTTCAACGTGGGGCAGTACAACTCCAGTACATTCCCACAGGAGAACAAACAGTAGATATACTCACTAAGGCTTTGGGGAGAATTAAGTTCACTCAGTTCAGGGAACAGCTGAGTATGACTGAAAATCCATTTAAGTAAGAAATGGATCCTCAGTGCAGTTGAATGAAGGAGTTGTAGTACAATGGAAGTTGGCAACAATAAGCAAAGTCAGCAACACTACAGATGTAGCATTTCTTGTGCAATGTTGGTGAGCAGCATCAACAGCACAACAACAGTTGTTATAGAAGTCGGAACATCAAGACATTGAGTTGATTTGCTAGAGCACTTTCCTCGCTAAGAGGGAGTGTTGATTTATGGTAGCATCGGATGTGCTTTAGCCTTGTAATTTTGTATATGGGCTAAGACACATGTATTCCAAAAAATCCAGAAAGGATTTTGGAAGATTCCACTTAGAGATGGTTTAATTAAAATAATTAATCATTTTTTAATGTTTTCCTGTGTAAACTTAGGGAAACTGATTAATTAAAGGGTATTAATTAAACTAAGTGTGAATCTTCTAGATAAAGTCGTCGATAATTAACCTTATCCATTGATTATGTTTTAATCTTTGCCGCTGAAGGTTCGACAGAAGAATATAAGGAGGGTGAGGGGCCTATGGAAATCACATCAGACAAAGAAAGAATCAAGAATTCAATTTCTTCAGTCAGAGGAACGATCGAAGTGATTCTCATTTGCAGAGAGGGGAAGGTGAAATCTCTAGGAGGGAGAATTTCTGAAGCATAGAGAGTGCATGAAGAGGAGTGAGAGAGGAGCCAAAGCTTCAGCGCAGAGTTACCCTAGCAGCAGTTACGCAGGGCCAGCGTAGAGAAGCAGAGGGAGTTTCGTTTTCTGTTGGAGGGGCAACTGAGGGTTCATCCGGTGTCAGGAGGACATTTCGGGAAGGAAGGAGCACTCTAGTCTCATACAACAACAACCACAGAAGAAGCCACAACCTGCAGTGACGCATTGACAGCGTTAGTGACGCAGTCACTGCGCAGAAATCACGTAGAGCCAGTCAGTGTGGGTGCAGGTCAGTGTTGGAACTCAGATGGTGATGTGAGAATTGTCTCACTTAGCATTTCTCATCAGAATTATTTAGGTGATAGATTGATATTTACAATCACACATTTGTACTCAAAATTTCTACATAATAAAGAAACCCTGAGATCTGCTGCACCAGTTTTCCCACATTGGGTTTTTTCGGGGACAGTTGTCCAAAAATAACGGTGTCTATGTGCGATTACTTGTGCTATTTTTATCTGCAGCATATTTTATTTTGTTATTTAACACGAGAAATGTTAAATAATTGTGTTTGACAATGCAATAGAAGACTTAGCAGTTGCACGTGTCGCACATTTCCAGCCTGTTACCCACAAAAATGGGTAACCCCATAGGAGAAAACTTTTCTCCCACATTTGGACAACGAACCAACCAGCAACCCCTGATATTCACTTCTTAATGATGATATGCCATAAGCCTTTGCCATCTGCATCAACGACACACCCCTTACCATTTGACATTTCCTCTTGGATGTAGGTTGGCTGCTATCCAAAAGGTACTTTGATCATTTTTCAATCGGGTGCTTACACTTGTTTGTTTTGGTAATTTAGTATGGATAAAGGGGTGATCTAGAAGATTGACTAATCTTGACTGTAAATATGTTCTCCCACCTTACCAGGGGGCTAATCTTTATCCCTCATCCAATGGGACCTCCCTTGAGGCCTTAGGGTTTGTTGTAGCCACTACAACAACACCCAAAACTTTGGGCTTAGACCACACTTTGTCAACAGTCCAAGAAGCAGAATACAAAGCAACAGATCAAATTTTTTCGAATCAATGTCATCACTCAGCTTCCAGTTGTATCATTGTAAACCCAATTGCTGCAAAGTTTATTGTAAATGATGATAGCATGTCCATTAAGTCATGTATTAACACCTAGGTAAGCCTATGATTTTTGTCAAAGGATTTCATCCTAGGAATTTTCTTAACCTCCCTGAATTATGTGTGTTTGTAAACACAGATAATCGGCAAAATTTTTCTTCTAGTTATAACCCCAAAGCTAGGGTGGAATTTGTTGACAAGGTCTTCGGTGAGTCCTACTGTTTATCGAGTCAATGTAAAAGTGTGTTTAGGAATATTTTAGTGCATGGTTACTCATCGTTAGACGCCATGGCTAAATTCTTTTATTATAAACACACTTGGTTTCATATAAGATCATATTGTGTCGCAAAATTGGGTAGTGTCTTGAGGGTCTATATTTAAATGTGTATTTCCCCTTCTAAGGGTTGAATTAATTTGTACTATCATGATGTAAAAAATATTTTAGTGCGTGGTTACTCATACCTAGACACCATGGCTAAAATATTTGAGGGTAAAAATATAATTAATCCCCTCTAGTCATTTAATTAATTTTTCTGGAAAAATTATATTAAAACCCTAAGCCAGAAAATTAATTAATTTTGAGTCAAAAAAAATAATTTGAGGAAAACAAATTCTCTCCAAGTGGAAAATAATAAAAAAAGTGCAGGTCAAAGAAAAATAAATTTTTGGAGGACCCTTTCCAAAGGAAAAATGGATTTTTTAAGAAAATTTGACCCCTTGGACCTCGCTGGTTAAGTCAAAGTCAAATTTTTGAGGATACTAGTCTAAGATATTAATTTTTGGATTAATAAAAAATGTTTTTTAAAAGAAATTCGAATTTTTCCTCAAAAATAAAAAATCGACAGTGAAGATTAAAAGAATATCAAGTTATTTTCAATGGATGAGATTATTTTGACGATGATCAAGCCAACTAGTTGTTATTTCCACTTGGGGGCTTTATTTCTCTCTCATTTTCTATATAAGGAAGCTACTAAGCTCCTCTTGTCATCTTTGAGTGTGGATAGTCTTGGATAATTTTTGCACTTAATAAAAAGTATTTGGGGTTCAATTCAAGGTGTATCTCATTTGTTGATCTATGGTATGTGTTGGATATTTATTTGATATGCTTTGAGCTATAATATTGTTGATTAGTTTTCAATTGCTGCATGACGGAACATCTATTGGTACAAGTATCTTGCTTTAGGTGTTGGGTGAGAGTAAATATGTAAAGCTTTATTTTCACAAAAAATTATAAGCTTGACAGGTTGAAGTATTTTTTTTATTCCCATAGGGACTTCTTAAGACACAATTTTCCAATTAATTGCATAGTAGATACTTGCCTTTCGCTGTTGAGGTCGATCTTGGGCGTTGACGCTCCAAATTCGCTCTGGTTACCAAAATACCAACACCTCCCTGCCAAACTAGGCACAATCTCGATACCCAACTCCAAAGTACTTCAAAATTTGAAGTAATTTGGCTCTTGTGCCCAAAAGCTTCAAGAAATATCAATGTTGTTCTATCTGTGGTTCTTTATTGTAAGTTCTCCCTTCCTGCATTGCGCTCCAAAGGAAAAACACCCCCTTCTCCGTCGCACTCCCTTCTCCTTTTATTCTTAGAACCATCGTTTATTCATCCTCCACCGTCGTGGCTTTGAGGTGAGGATTCTTGCCCATGTGAAAATTCGGTGACCCAAATCCTATTGCAGCAACTAGAAATAATTCTCCTAATTGTTAAATTAATTTTTAACAATTTATTTATTGTTTGCTACAACAAATACTGAATCAATCACACTGCAACCTACACAAATAAATTGTGGAAGAAATACACGCTAGAAGAAATGCTAGCACACACACATAAATTTACACAGTTATTTTTGGACCAATGTCCTTAGAAAAATCAATCTTGGGAAAACTGGTGCAGTAGCTGAGGGTTTTATTATTATGCAGCAGCGAACTAATTTGAGTACAATTTGTTGAGATTTTGTGTATTTGGGGTAGCATAAGTTGTGCCCTAGGTCCCAAATTTTGAGGAAGGACTAGAGTTCACCTGATCTACAAGACCCAGAAATGGATTTGGGAAATTTCATCTAGTTTAGGAGACATTAAATTAATTAAAAAACTTAGGAAAATAAAATAATTAACGTGAATTTAGTTAAACATGTGATGAAATTGTCTTAAGTCACATGGATCAATCTTTCTTTTAATCTTAGCCATTGATTAAAGATTTAATCTTGGCCATTGATTTGTCAACGAAAAAAGTATAAAGAAAAGGCTTGGGGTCATTTGTAAGATACACAGAGGCAGAGCATTGAAGCTAAGCTGAGATTCTAGGGTGGGGTTGCTAAGAATTCTCATAAGTGTTTCAGTTGCAGAGAGGGGAATTTAGACCAAGGGGATGATCTGATCCTGGGGTCTAGAATACACAAGAAGTAGAGAAGAGATCGGCAAGGACAGCACAGAGAAAGGCAGCAGCGGCAGCAGCAACAGCAGCAACAGTGTCTTTTAGGGGCAACGCTGGGGTTTCTAGGCCTAGATCTGGCTGAGTTCTGTAAATCCCGTTTGAGGGTGTGGATCAGTCAATATTTTTGGTCTTAGATCAGCCAGGAGCTGTAGATCTAGAGTTTTCTCGGTAGGATGTTCCAGATCTAGAACCCAGAATTGTGTATTCAGAAATATTCTTAATAATAGAGCCCTCCAGCAGCTAGAGATTGGTTTTCCCACAGTGGGTTTTCCCGGGGATAGTTTGTCCAGAAATAACTGTGTCACTTTGTCTATGTGTGCATGTGCTTATTCTAGGTCTGAATTGGTAGAGATCTGTTATGTGTTTTGCTTTGATGTTAACTTGAATTTATTCAGTTGATAACTTGTATAAGTAGGAGAAGCTTAACCGGATTAACAGAAATAATTTCTACATAAGAATTAAGATTCAGAAATTTCTACATGGTATTAGAGGAATTGTAGATCTAGAAGGGTCACCAGCTGAAGCATCTGAAGGATCTAGCTGTAAAAAGCAGCTGGAAAGGCAGCAGAAAAGCAGATCTGAAGGGACAACACAATTTTTCAGGAGGAGATTCCCGCAGAGGGAAGGGTGACATTGTCCAGCGCTGTGTCCTAGCAAGCCCACGCAATTATTGCGTAGAGGCATCTTAGAAACAACGCTGGTTAGGTCTGAAGCAAGCCAATGTGATTCAGATCTGAATTTGTCAAATGCAGAAAAAGTCTGCAGAAAAGTTGCAAAAATTTAGAAGAGCTGGTGGGGTTAAACATCTGAAGTTTTCAGATTTTTAACCTTAGTACAAGTGAGAAAGTTTGGGAAGAGATCAGCTTCTCAGAGAGTTTCTTTCCAAAGGAAACTTGCAGTTTGTTCAAAGGATCAAAGAAGAAGCTAAATCATAGTTGATTTGGTAGATTTCCAACGAGGGAAATCAAGTGTCAGAGGGAGCAGAGGGTGCCCAGTTCGAAAAGGACCCTAGATCTAGATCTCTAGCATAGAGAAGAGGAGCTTTGACACATTCTGAGCAGATGGCTACTCATAGACTGCGTGATCAGGATAGGCTAGAGGGCCTCTCAAACTTTTCGGTGTGAAAAGCAAGGATCCTGATTGTCCTTGAGGCATCTGGTCTAAGAGACTATGCAAAGCAAACTCTGGCCACACCGACAGATGCGGATCTCCCACGGAAGCATAGGGAAGCTGCTGGGCATGTCAAGTGACTGATAATGGACAGTATCAAGGATCATATTGTGCCACACATAGCTGAGAAGAGGACATCTAATGACATGTGGAAGGCCTTGACTTCCCTATATGAGGGAAAATCAGTCCAAAGAAAGATGTTGTTGGAGGCCCAAATGAGATCATTCATGATGACCAAGGGAGAAGACATTGAGCACTTCCTCTTCAAATTGCAGTCAATCAGGGATCAACTGATTGCAACAGGTGCAATTGTAGATGATGCAGTGATAGTCAGGACTGCCATCAATGCAGTCACGGATGAGTGGGAAACCTTTGTCCAAAGTATCTTGGGCAGAGTGAACCTCCCTGATTGGGATAGCTTGTGGTCGATCCTGCGGCAAGAAGAACTATGAAGGTTCACCAAGAAGCAGCACAACCCTGTGTTGAGCAAGGTTAAGAAGGAAGAGAAGGAAGATGCAGCCTTGGCATCAAAGAAGCAGCCGAGGAAGAAGAAGGATCTTTCAAAGATCAAGTGCTTCCAGTGTGGCGAAATGGGACATTTTTCCAGCCATTGTCCAGAAAAGAAGAAGGACAAGGAAGCATCTTCTTCCAAAGCAATGGTGGCAGATGATGGGTCCGGAGATGATGTAGCCATGAGTGCTCATGAACCACGGAGGTGGGGTGACATGGACATGTAGAGGAGCTACATGGAAGTAAGGTGGGATCCTTGAGCAGCTCATCTCTTGGATCACAAGCGAGCTATGGTAGCCTTAAGAAAGTAGTAGGACAAGTGGAGCAGTGGGTGCATAGATCACAGATGAGGCATAAGCAGAGGCAGATTTGGAGGCTGGGAGGAGCAACACAGAGTGTAGCAGCAGCAACGTAGAAACAGTAGCAGCGCAAAGGCTGATGTGACTTCAGCAGCGCAGTGCAAAGCTGCAGTAGCGCAGAGAGCTTCAGAGGGACATGGCAGTGCAGCAGCAACGTGATAGATTTCAGCACAAGGAGTTTATGTGACTTCAGTAGTGCAGAGGGAGTCTGATTACGCAGACAGAGTTGTAGTTGTGCATAGTTCTTTAGATGCCAGCACAGATCTGTAGCCTATGGAGCTACAATGATGAGGCTGCAGCCCATCTGACTTGTTTGTCAAAGATTGGGCAGGAGATTCAGTTGTTTCTCTCAACAACTGAAGTTGTAGTGCAACAGATCAGCTGCGGCAGTGCTATGAGCAGCATAGATGCAGCGAATTGAGAGGGAGCTGCAGTACAGTGGTTGCAGTGGCAGTGGCAGAGTCATGGGCAGCAATACAGAATGGCAGCAGTAGTGCAGAGTTAAGTGGCAGGAGGCCAAGCTTCAGCAGCAAAGAACTAGTGCCCAAAATCATGTAATGCATAAGTGTGATGTATTGCTAGAGCACACCCTTGATGCTAAGAGGGAGTGTTGAGATTTTGTGTATTTGCGGTAGCATCAGTTGTGCTCTAGGTCCCAAATTTTGAGGAGGGACTAGAGTTCACCTGATCTACAAGACCCAGAAATAGATTTGGGAAATTTCATTTGGTTTAGGAGATATTAAATTAATTAATTATTTTAATGTATTTTCTAAGTTAAAACTTAGGAAAATAAAATAATTAAAGTGAATTTAATTAAACATGTGATGAAATTATCTTAAGTCACACGGATCAAGCTTTCTTTTAATTTTAGCCATTGATTAAAGATTTAATCTTGGTCGTTGATTTGTCAATGAGAAAAGTATAAAGGAAAGGCTTGGGGTCATTTGTAACATACACAGAGGCAGAGCACTGAAGCTAAGTTGAGATTCTAGGGCAAGGTTGTTAAGAATTCTCAGAAGTGTTTTAGTTGCAGAGAGGGGAATTGTGAACAAGGGGATGATCTGATCCCGGGGTCTAGAATACACAAGAAGCAGAGAAGAGATCAGCAAGGACAGTGCAGAGAAAGGCAGTAGCAGAAGCAACAAACGACAGCAGCAGCAGCAGACGGCAGCAACAACAGCAGCAGACGGCAGCAGCAACAGCAACAAACACCAACAGCAGTAGCAATAGTGTCTTTTAGGGGCAGCGCTGGGGTTTCTAGGCCTAGATCTGACTGAGTTCTGTAAATCCCATTTGAGGGTGTGGATTAGTCAGTATTTTTGTTCTTAGATAGGCCAAGAGCTACAGATCTAGAGTTTTATCGGTACGGTTTTCCAGATCTGAAACCCAGAATTGTGTATTCAGAAATATTCTTAATAATAGAGCCCTCCAGTAGCGAGAGATCGATTTTCCCACATTGGGTTTTTCCGGGGACAGTTTGTCCAAAAATAACTGTCACTTTGTCTATGTGTGCATGTGCTTATTCTAGATCTGAATTGGTAGAGATCTGTTATGTGTTTTGCTTTGATGTTAACTTGAATTTATTCAGTTGATAACTTGTATAAGTAGGAGAAGCTTAACCGGATTAACAGAAATAATTTATGCATAAGAATTAAGATTTAGAAATTTCTACACAATTGGATGCCGAAACTGGCAATCCTATAGAGAAAAACTGGCAAGAAAAATCTAGTGAGGAATTTCCTCACTCCATAGGCAAATACAGGCTCTGACCTCAGCTCAAATTGAGTCATCCAAACTGGCTCTGCGCAGTCATTGTGTCACCCTAGCGCAGTTTACTTCTGCATTGAGGTCAGAACAACTTCTCCTTAAGCTGCCTGGTCAGCTGTTTTCTGGAAAATATCTCTCCTGGCCTTTGGAACCTCTGCCCAACTTCTGGCACTGAAACTCTGCTTCTCCCCAACAAATTCGAAATTGCCTCTAGAGGCTATTGTGTTGCTCTGCGTCAGCCTCATTGTGGCTCCTCTTCCTCTCTGCAAATGCACTCACCAGAACTGGAATCCTTCCTCTGGCTTCACTGTCCCTACCCCTCTCTCAATGCTTTGATCGTGAAAATTTCAATCCTGAAATACTACTGTAGTGATAGATTTATTTCTCCTACTTATTCTTCCAATAAGTTATTTACAAAATTCTTCCAACAAATTTTGAAATAAACACTACTGCAATAATCACTCAAGTAAATGCAAAGAACTTAACAGTAAAAAATACAAGCATAAGAATCAATCACATAGACAATTATTTTTGGACAATTGTCCTCGGAAAAAACCAATGTGGGAAAACCGATGCACCAGATGAGGGGTTATATATTAATCTTTAGCAGTGAAATATTTACAAGGAAAGTCTGGCAGAAATAAATGAGAAATTTTCTCAAGATACACTTGAGATAATTCTTCTTTTGTCCTCCGAAGAATTTCTAAGACCTGAGGGGTTCCCAAGCCCTCCCTGTGCCACTCTGCATGCCTCCTGCATAGCTCTCTGCGCAAAGCCAACATAAGACTATGTCAATACTGCGTCAGGCCTCTGCGCTGTTCCTGAATGCTGCCTCTTTGATTCTCTCACACTGCTCCCGAATGCACCTCTAGCACTATTCCCCCTCCAGGTAGCATGTATCTAGGATACGGCATGCCTCCTCCTTTTGCCCATCCTCTTGCTTACCTCAATGTTGCCCAACCTCACCCTTATCCTTATCCGTAGCATGGTGCGCCAGCTCCTCCAGCATATGTGCTTCCACCTTCCTTGCCTTCTCAACCCCTGCAACAGCAACTACAACCTCCTCCAGGGCAAGTATTTGCACAACAGGGCGCGACTAATCCCCCTTTCTCTCAAAGAAGGCAGAGAGGCAACCAAAACCAATCTGCCCCTGGTACTCGTGGACCCAATCCTCAAGGTACTGACCCTAACCCCGCTACCCAGCAACAGGGCACTCAGCCCAAGCCGGACAGGCCTCTTCGAACAAATAAGCCTTGTTCGTGTTGCGGTGTTTACGGTCATTACAGTCATGATTGTCCCCTCCTACCACAGATGCGGCAGATGTGGGAGTCTCAAGCCACATTACGAGGACAACATGCCTCCCCTCATGCTCTCCCTAATGTGGCCACTACTCAACCGGCTGTGTTTACCGATCCTTTCCCCCAGCAAGGATTCGTGGCTACCCAACCACCTGACGGACAAGTTGCCACTCAACCTTCCCCTTCTGGTTCCTCCGATTACCAGATCCTTATGATGAACTCTGATCCTTTCCCAACCGTCGACCTTAACCTTCAAACTCGGTCTCGCCAGTACCCTAAGCCTCCCGCTCAGTCTGCCCCCGAGTCCCCTTCTTCAGGTTCTACCGAGCCTCTTTCGACATCCAATGGTCCCCTACATATCCCTCAACCCAAAGTTGAGGTTCATACCAAGATTCCTAAAGGACCATTACGCCGAAATGCTGCTCCTGGCCGAGCCGCTCATTCGTATAGCATAGTAGATTTGGCGCAGTCTCCTGCCGCCATTTCCACATTGGAACTCCTCCAATCGTGCCCTTCCCAAAAGAAGGCTCTACTATCTTCCATGGGCGCTGTAGATCCTGCTGACGACCAAATGATTGTTTTCGATGCCCATCAATCTGAGCATCCTCCCCTTCCTGCTTCCGTAGCCTTCCAAATCCCAGTCAAAATCCGGAACGCTAACATTTCCCGGTGCATAATTGATGAGGGGGCATCCACCTGTGTGATGTTCGCTTCGGTTTGGAAACAACTCGGATCTCCTGAGTTGGCCTCTTCCACGATCACCCTTCGAGCGTGGGATGGCCACTCCTCCCAGCCCATTGGCCTCTTCCGTAATTGTCCTATCACTCTTGCGGGCAAGACTGTTTGCGTTGACGTCGAAGTCATCGACGCCCCTCTAGATTACAACATTCTCTTGGGGCGTAGCTACACCTATGCCATGTCTGCTGTCCCTTCCGCGGTTTTTCGCAAGATGTCTTTTCCTCACAATGGAAAGATAGTCACCATCGACCAGTTGACGTATCATGAGCCCAAGTCTCAGACCTCCCCTGAGACAACCATCTCTTCTGTAGCCAATAAGCAAACCGTCGATTCCTTGACCAGTGTCTGTCCCGACGTCTACAAAGACTCCTCTTTGCTTGGAACTTTCCCTGGTCTCCCTCCTCCTCCTATCTCTGATCCCAGTTTATCGAATGTTTGCATGATGCAATTGTCTCAGGCTGCCCTTAAGCGGCCCACTTCGGCTAGTCAGCAACCTCAACCTCGCCCACCGCAAACCGCTCCTAGCCATTCATCTCAGCCAGCCGGACCTCCTCCTTCTGGCCCTTCTCCTGCAGCCGGTACCCCTGACCCGCTCTATCCTCCTGGGTCGGTTCCCCTAGGCCTCAACCATCTCGGAGTCGTCCCTCCTGGTCATTATCCCGCTAGTCAGATACCTTTTCTGGCTCCCCCTCCCGGAGTCTATTCGGTCCCCGTCATGGCCACCCTCTCTCTCCCTAACCTGACCCTGGGCATACCCGTCTGGTACCTTGACCCTCCAGCCGCTACCCCACCTGGTCATCCCAAACCCTACCTTGCTTTGACACCGGTTCAACCGGTCCCCCTCGCTTCCTCTGTTGCCACTGTGCCCCTAGCACCTCCACAAGACACTTCTCTTGTCGTGACGGCTCCCAGGAAGAAAGGCAAAGCTCGCAAGGGGGCACCCAAAGACAAGGCCACCTCGACTGACCCGACCCCTCCTCCGCCCGCAAAGCCTTGCGCCTTGTGTGATGTCGTCGGTCACGCCACCCATGCTTGTCCTGAATTGCCCCGTATTCAACCCATGGTTAAAGTCGCGTTCCCCGAGTCTACGGTCCCTGAAGCCTATATTCCTTCGTCGACCGTAACCAAGAACCCCAAGACTCTCCGCACCAACAAACCTTGTGCTCTGTGTGGTGTCCATGGCCATTATTCCCATCATTGTCCTCACCTCACGCATTACCGCGCCTCTTTAGAGGTAGTTCGAGAGTATGAGGTTGAACAAAATCAATCCGCCTCTCCCATACTTGCGCAGTATGCTGCCGGTCAGTCTGAGGATCCACCCACTCCGATCGACATCCCCCCCCGATGTCCAGATGTCCGAGTCTACTACCACTATTCTCTACCTATCATCCTCTATGAGACCCTTGGAGAACATTCCCTTCGAATCCTCCCCTGTTGTTTCGCTCGACCCCCCTTCAGCGACCACCTTGGACTCAAAATCATTTGACCATTTGTTTTGCTATTCTTCTGTCATTCCCCGTGACGATCCGTCTGCAAGCCCTTCTTCCTCTACGGATGATTTAGGTAGCTTTGCTGTGTCCTGTGGTTTCCCTTCCACTCGTCATCCCCTCTTGTCCCGTCCGGATGTCTCCTCGGGAACCCTTTCCACCCTCGACCTTATCCTTCTCGCCCATATCCGGGATAACCCCACTCGTATCTCTGTTGACCTCCGCAGCCCGACTCCCAGCCACTCCTGTAGCCCTCCTATACTGCCATCTTGTTTGTATATGAGTCATAGCCATCTTGCCCATCACACTCCCTCCCACAGTTGCTGCTCGATGTCTACTATCCACTCACGCTGCCGTCATTGTACCTCCTCCCCCCATTGTTTGTCTTGTAACACTATTCCGCAGGACCTCCCGTCCCCACCCTATATTGGTTACGCCGATGGTGCAAGTCGTTACTCCTGGAATCTAGCCTCTGCAGGATGGGCCATTTTTACCCCCTTGCACACTCTTGTCCTCTCAAACGAGGTCTGCATTGGTTCTGCCACCAACAATCAGGCCGAATATGATGCAGTGCGTGGTCTCTTAGCCGATGCCCTTTTTTATCGCATCCTCCATCTGCATGTTCGGTTAGATTCCCTACTTCTTGTCATGCAACTAAATGGTGTCTATTGTGTGCGTAATCCTGCGCTGTTTAGACGATATTTACAAGTGAAACTCTTGATACGTGAATTTGAAACAATCACTTTCAACCATGTACCTCGAGAACAGAATCACTATGTAGATAACATTTCAAACCATGTTGTAGACTGGCATTTATCACATGCATTTCATACAAGACAATAACATTTATGATCATTAACAAAGATGCATATTCATAATATGTGTCGCAAAACATGTGTTTAGAGTCCATCTACTCTGATACATACGCCATGCCCATAGCATGTTACACCAAATTCAAAACTGGGGGCACCACCTGTCCCTACATACATACTAGGGGGCACCACCTGTCCCACACCTAATCACTATCTGGCGGATCCCGAGCCAATGGCTCTGCTCCTGCAGCTCGTAGGTCACGTATCCCCTGACCGGCCATCGCCATGCGCCGCATGACACCTCGCCATTCGGAGGGTAGACCAATACACTGCTCCACGTACTGGTCGTCTAAGTCCTGCCACCCGCGCTCTGAAACTCCGGTCAGCAACCTCTCGCATCTACGGCGGATGTCCTCCAGCAGGGCGGCCGCATCCTCATTATGCGCTGCTCTCAACCCACTCGGACCTGCAGCTCCAGATGCTGCCTGTCGTCCCATATATCCGGCCCGTTTGACCGGAGCTATATCTGCATACCAAAAGTACATGAATCGGTACCCTATCTATGATTCACTAACTTTAACATGCCCAAAAAAGAATGGTTACTTGTCACTTACCATCGGGTCCCCATACTCGACCAGGCGAAAGTGGTAGGTCCGGATCTCCACAATAACTCATCCCACTATAGGGATAGTCGTCTATGTATAACGGCATCTGATCCCAATGGGCAAAGAACTCAGGTCGAAACACTCGTCCGACCGCCCCTCCTCCTCTGCACAGTAGCCGCCTCCACCGGCGCATCCTGGGCTCTCTCGGGCCCCCATCTGGGAGCTGTATACGAGGTCGTAAGGTCGAGATCTTCTCAAAGAAGGCGGCGCACAATAAAGTCCCATACGAGCAATCGTGGTTCACTTGCCGCTTGCAGAGTGACAACTGTCGTTTTAACGACACCAGCATCATTTGGGCCCACCCATAGTAGGTCCCACCCAATACACTCTCCACAATCATCATCTGCCCCCTAGTGATGTGATGGAACGCCTGGTTGCCCAGGATATGCAGCACCGCTGCGGCCACTGCACGGGTCTCTAATCTCTCTAGATCCCCGATCGGTATCCCTGTCCCCTTGACTTGGAGACCCGGTCGACAATGTCGCTCCACAAACTCCATAATATGCCGCCCCCGCGGCAACACTGGCTACGTGTTTCCCACCATCCCCAGTGGTGGGAGACCCGTCAAGAAATACACATCCTGGACTGTCAGTTCGATCCTGTGCCCCTGCACTACAAAGACCTCATGCTCTGGATCCCAGTAACTGATAATCCGGGCCAACAAGGGCTCTCCCGCTCTCATCAAAGGGTTCTCCAAAAACTTTAGAACCCCAAACCTGGCCAACACACGACGGACACCCTGATCTGCCTGGATCTCTGCCCATAATGTACCCAGGTCTCTCTCTCTCCGTTTAACCCATATATCTACCATATCTGCACAAAAACATCATCTTTGTCAGCATACAGATCAGGAATACCATAACCAAACACAAAAACCCAAGTCTCAGCCATAAAACAGCACTAAAACCCCCTCATCTCCCAGGCCACAGTTTTCTGCCCAATTCTAGGACAGGTCGCAGTTTTTGCCCTGAAACCTGCTTCCCAGGTCGCACTTTTTGGCCCAAAAAGTGCGACCCGGCCGTAGAGATGAAGGAGGGTCTGTTACTGAGATTTTGGGCCCTAAACTGAACTTTCAATCCATCAAAATGAAAGAGTAAGGTTAGGCCTCTTACCTGCAACTGACGGATCTCGATTCCAACGGTCGGTTTGTCCGCTACGCTCGCCGCACGATTTAGGGCCTTCTCTCCTCTCTACATTCACCACAGCAACACTAGCAAATGAGTGGATTTGGAGGGAAAACTGCCTTATTAAAAGAGAACCATTGTTTCTTCTTTCACCTCCTGCGACCATACCGTAGCTCCGTTTACCAAACCGTCTGCACCGTTGGAAAGCTCTCACCGAGCCCTCAAATGGGTATCTGTTAGTTTTTTGTGATTTGATACTTCACCAGGACACATTTTGTCCAAGATGGGTCACTTCACCTTCCCCCAAAATCGAATTTCCTCACTTACAACACTTGTACTTGGGGCACCACTTTGCCTCCATACTTGTCTTTGTTCGTGTCGATTTTCGTCATGAGATACCATCTTGTACTCATGCTTTCATGGTCCCCCACGGGACCTTTACTGTGTGGCAGCACCATCGCGTCGCCCTTGTTTAGAGCATCCAAGTTGAGTCATCATCGCATTCATGGAGTCTATCTCGAGTCCCTTTGTACCCCGCTATAGTCCTTCATCCTTCATTGCTTGGTCCCTCTCTTGTGTCGCACATCATGACTTTTAGTCCCACTGTCCCCTATCCCTTATGATATTCTGTCAGTCGTTGCCATGTCATTCATGCCCTTTATGCTCTAGCAAGGGAAGTCGTCCATTTGCTACTCAGTCCCCTCCATTCCATCTTCATCATTGGTATTAGTCTGTCCATCGCTCTACTATTTTCTCTCGTGCCTTAGTTGAGGATCTCTCATTGCCTCACCTATGGCGGACCTCCTTCTGTCGACATCAGCTCCTTCATTCCGGAAACGGGGTCTAGGGGCGGTGTACCTTGGTTCCGACTTCCTCTTGTTGGCGCCTGGATCAGGCGGAGGGATCTCTCATTTCCCCTTTGACTTGATTGTTTCTCCACTCCCGGCTCAGCAGTATGATTGAAGTCAGTGGTATACTTGATGGTTCGGCGATGCGGCGGCTCTTGGTGATTCCGGGTGTGTGTGAGATGTCTCGGCCCTCATGAGGGTAGCCTGCGAGGTAGCCCCACATGCCGTTGCCCTCTTCATTGCGGCCCTTCGATGCGGCTCCATATATTTGATGATGTCGGCCTTAGCCGCTTGCAGCGCCTCTTTGATTTGCATGTATCAGTCAGATTTTGTGAGCCCTTCCCCGCGTATAGGGGGCATTTGGGTTGTATTTGTATCTCATGTACTCAGATATTATTGTAGAAGTCTTGGCTGTTATTCCAGGCACAACATGTATGTGGGATTCCTCATTGTATTTTTATCTGGCTCATGATTATACCGTTTGTACTTTATGGTTCGGTCCCTTGTTTACTGGACACACTATTCTTTTGTATTTTGTCTCGGCGGGCATAGGTATGCATCCCCCGCCGCCTTCAGCACAGGTACCCTCTCATAAAAAGAGACATGTTGCACCTGCGAGTCTCGTCTCCTCAGGGTCTAATTCTTCAGCCCATTAGTCTACCTCACATTTCTCTCTTTGACTTCCCTTTTGATGTCTGGTGATTGAGTTCTTACAACATACTTCGGTCATACGATTTGCTCCTAACACTTGCACGCTGGGGGGCAATCTGTTACACCATTTTTTGGTCATCTAACCTACTATCATTAGATGGACCCAAGTACACCATGTAAGACCAATTTTACCCTAAGTAAAATTGCTTTCACTATGTAAAATAACTTAATAAACCACATTTATTAGGTTGTTTATGGTCTAAACAGGAAACCCCAAAGGAAATATTAAACAAACCTATATTTGTTTGATTTTCCTCATGGAATAATTAATTAAACCATAATTTAATTATTATTCCTAGTCATGTTTAACCCAAAACAAAGAAATTAATTAGATAAACCTTTATTTATCTTATTATTTTCTAGGAATAATTATTTAAATCTTATTTAGATAATATTTCTTGTTAAATATGACCAAATCACCCATAAATAATTAAATAAATCATTATTTATTTAATTATCTTTCAACCACTTCCTCAAAAAGATAAATAAATCATTTATTTATTTATTATTTACAAATAAAGAGATTTGACCCAAGTCAAATACCTTTTCCCTCCAACAAATATAATAAAATATTCCATAAAAGGTGGATCTAGATTTGGTTAATGTTATTTTAATCATGCACCAAGATCTAGAATGACCCAATATTTTGTTATAAATAGGAGGGTTTTCCCCTACCATTCTTTACCTTTTGTTGCCTATTAGATCACTCTGGATCTATACACTTGGTCATATTTTTCTCCATTTTTGCTTTTGTGAGCTCCCTTTGAGTTCTATCCTTGTCTAGGTTTTCTACACCAACAGGAGAGAGATGCTAGATCTGAAGTGCTGAGGACTACCAAGAACCCATGCCATTGAGGAGAATTGGAAACACCTTCTTGTTTTCCTCCCAGGTGCCCATTAATACAAAAATTCTTTCAAAAATTGTTCTTGTCTTGTCTATTGGATGTATGGAGCAAACCCTTATTTTTACTGCTTAATGTCTCTATCTGCATAGATCTGGTTTTTTGCAGCATTTGTCTTGATCAACTAACCGCAGATCTGAAGATATTGGCAGCCATACTTGATGTTAGGGCTATTAGTTATGCGTAGCTAAACTGGTCTTTTTTCGTACACTTCGACAAAAGATTCATACTAACACTTATACTATATTCCAATTATATATATTTCGACATTCAATTTATAATGTTGTTCCTATACCCATACCACTCCCTTACTTTCACAAGGCTGCCTTTTCTACACAAATTTTTTTTTTTTTTATTTCATTGGAAATCATTTCTCATTGCTTCATAGCGATGTCATCAGGGAGAGTGAGTCCTATCGGTGGATGGGACCTGCACGCTATGATTTTGCAGGGACTAGAGTATTTTGAGGCATAGATCATATGAAGTGGAGGTATCTTTCATTAAAGTGCCAGATGAAACTACTCATCACATTTAGAAGTGAGCTGGCAAGTTGCGGAAATGAGGCAATTCGAAATTCAAGGAAAGTGAACTGTCTTATGAATTGTGTTGTTTGTGCTAATGGTATAAAGTCTGATGACCCTATCGTATTCACTAGTGGAGTGGAAACGTTACCATAGACTAAACCACAAGCCTCAAAGTGGTTGAAATCAACAGGAATCTTTCTTAGTATGGGTGCCGCATTGATGTTTTGTTGGAATGATAAAGCTCCAGATGGGGTTGTGGCTTATGCACACCTAGCTGATGTTTTTGTGCATCTTTTTCTAATTAAAGATTGCTCACGTGTTTCTTATCTAAGGCATATTTTGCGACTTACAAGGAAGGATGCAGATCCTCTAGACTTCAAGTTTATTGAGCACCATAAAACAATGACTTTCACTTTTGTATCTCATGGTAAAGAAAGTACGTGGAATGTGGACAGCAAGGTTATTCCTACTATTTCAAAAGAGTTACCAGCCTCAAAACGCCCTCTTACAAGAAAGGAATTTGATCAACTGTGTGATGAATGGGTCCCTAAGCTACTACATTCAGCCATTACAAGGAGATGGGGATCAAGCCTCTAGTTTTAGCGTTATGCCCCACAGTTTAACATATGGCAATCACAGGTCCAGTCACGAGCATGATGATTTAGAATATTTTTGAACAATTTGTGGTTGAAGATATGCATATGCAACACACTACTTCTCTTAATTCCAATCAAAATTTTCAGAATCGCCTCCAAGGTTTAAAGTGAAGAGATGGAGGCAATATAAGTTGGAAACCCATAGAAATGATTAAAATACCCTAAGATCCACAGAGTATGAAACTGGGCTCTGATACCATGTGTAAAGACCTTAACATTCAGAATTTAACAATCATTAACAAAATTGATACTACACAATCCAAAGTGAGATTTTTGAAGTAGAATATATATCAATTGACTATTTAATACTTACCTGGAACTATGTTTTAAGATGTTTCTAATCCGCCATGGCTCCAGCTCCCGTTACCAAACCGTCATTTTCCTCCCAGCCTATCTGAGGTCAACCTCTCCGGTCCCCTGATCCAGAAGACAAGTCCTTTGGCCCCGTGCCCAAAACTCCAATAACAATCGAGATCACTCCATGACTCTATTAGAACTCACTGCTCATGTCTCCCATAGTTAGAACTCCTTTGACAGCATCCGAGTCAGTTTACCCACCTCACTGACCCATGCCCATCAAGTTTCCCCCCTTCTCCTTTTATACACAAATCCCCTTTCAAGATATTTATTAAAATATCTTCTTTTAAAATATCTTAGTCAAATATCTTTTCAAGATATTTATTAAAATATCTTCTTTTAAAATATCTTAGAGTTTATATTAACATATTATTATTTCATAAATATCTTGGATTCCTAAAATATCTTTATTTAATAAATATCTTGGATTCCTGAAATATCTTTATTTAGTAAATATCTTGGATTCTATTAAAATATCATATTTTATTTGCATAAATCAATGCTTTTACTTTCCTTTGAACAAAATATTAGTTATCTTATGATGTGGTAGGTATAACTTTTACCTCACACTACATTCATTATATTTAGGTATTTACTCAATACTTCAATGATTCATTCATTACCCTACACTGAGAATTTTTTATAATTGATTAGTGCATGTACTAGTGCAATACACATGATACATGCATATGTAGCTATTATATGTAGGTCTCATATGTATGCTAATGTTTTTATGTTCCATATAACTCGAGTTGGGTCGTTACAACTAGGAGTTCATTCCTAATCCAACATTGAAACAATACCCACTGGTACTTTTCTGATCCACTGGGATCCCAGCACAATCTATGTCAATGAACCCACCAAATCTGATGTCATTGCCTTGGGTGTATCTCAATCCATGCTCGACTGTTCCCTACAAATATCTGAGACCATGCTTGGTTGCAGCCCAATGTTCCCTCCTAGGTTCAACCATGAACTGCCTGAGGGTGTTGACAACATAATAGATGTCTGGCCTAATGTTGATCAAATACATCAGGGACCCTACGAGCTGCCTATACAAGGTATGATCAGCCTCATCATCTTCAGAAGTATCAATTTTCTTCCAGTTGGTGATCATTGGTGTAGCCATGGGTCTACAGTCCTCCATCTTGATCCTCTTCAAGATTTCTATAGCATATCTTCCTTGATCAAGGAAGATCTCTCCCTTTTGCTGCAGAATTTCCAACCGCAGAAAATAATGCAGCAGCACCAGACCCTTCGTGTCGAATTTTGCAACTAAATTCTCCTTGCAGTCCTTGAGGAGTCTAGATGATCCTGCCAGGAATAGATCATCTATGTACAACACCAGTATCAAAGGCTCATCCCCTACTCTTAGATAGTAGAGATTGGGATCTGCGTTACTCTTGACGAATCCCATCTTCAATTCAACCATACCAAGCTCTAGGGGCTTGCTTAAGTCCATACAAGGCTTTCTTAAGCCTACACACATGAGTCTTCTACTCATGCGTCTCAAAGCCGTCTGGTAGTTCGATATATACTTCTTCTTCTATCACCCCATTCAAGAACGCGGTCTTGATGTCCATCTAGTGAATCTCCCATCCCATCTGGGCAACAATGGATATCACAGATCTAATAGAAGTATATCTGGCAACTGGGGCGGAGGTCTCTTCATAGTCTATCCCTTCCTTCTGAGCATACCCCTTTGCCACAAACCTGGTTTTAAATTTCTCTACGCTGCCATTTGCAACATATTTGATCTTGTAGACCCATCTTGAACCCACAACTGATATGTTCTGAGGCCTAGGAACCACCTCCAGGACATCATTTGTCATGATGGCACTGTACTCTTCCACCATTGCATCGACCCATACCTGATGCTGAGTAGCCTCCTGAAAACTAAAGGATTACCCAACCTGGGCTACCAGGGCTTGGTACCTATCTAGTTGCTTACGCTCCCTCTTCTCATTTCTGGGGGCCCTGACAAACTCATATGCATCTTTCACAATTTGTCGTAATTCCTTGCTCATCCTACCACTGGTAATGGGTGGCTCTACCTACACCCTGTAAATTTTTGTAGATGTTCTATGCTAGGAGCAATTTTACTTTTCTCACAGCAATCATACAAATAGTTAAGCAAAATGCAGATAGAACATATAAGTAGATCTTACAGAAGACAAATCAGAAACAGGAAAAATGTGTGTTCGTTACGGCGGTCAACAGGATGCTTCAACCAGCAAAGTCTCCTTGGTCAGCCAGCCCAGCATGTGTCACAACAGACCTCCAATCAGCAAATGAGTCAACCCAAGTCAACTCCCAGAAAGTCAACGCTGTCTTGAAAAAGTCAACGCAGGGCAGCAAGCTAAAAGTCAACGCAGCAACAAATTGGTCAACCCTTTGACCTCGATTTCTGTGCCAAGTAGTACGGCCTTCCAAAATCGAACTTCCCACAAGTTTTCAGCTTGATTGGACCATGCGTTGACCAAAGTCAACGCTGGTCAAACTTTCTGCGAAACCCTAGCTGCAGAAAATCGTCCTTCAACTCAGCCGTACGGTTTGTCCTCTTTCTCTTTCACACGTGTGGCTGAACTCGTCCTCCAGGTAGCTCGTACTATTTTAGATGAGAGAGGAAGATGTGAGTTGTGTTGTGATAAAAAGCTCTCCAACTTTTCCTGTATTTATATCCATCATTGGGGCGTGTGACACATCTGCTGGGGGCGTGCAACCTTAAGGCCGACCTGCACATATAATTTATTAAGAATAATAAATTCAAAATAAATGTTCTGCTCATCGGATTAAGACATATTATAGATGGATTTTACACCTCTCCGAAAGAGGATTCCAACAAAAATATTAGCTTCTTAATCTGAGCATCATAACATGGAGTTTGGACCTAGTTGTCCAAATTTAACACTCCCTCTCAACTAGGGAGAACTCCATCCATTAGTGCAATCAAACATCGTTCGTCATCCCGCCGTAACTTGCTTTGCTGGCCTCTTTATTTCAGAACAGAAGTGGGTCAGTCACAAAGACATCATCCCCCGACTGACATAATCAGTCCAGAGGTTCCAAACCTCTATCAAACTCCTGAAGAGTATCCAACCAACCCAAAGTTGGTTCATCTGACCCGAAGTCAGGCAGAGGTCCCAGACCTCACTAAACTTGATCCCAGATCAAGTGGTTGGGCCGTGCCATCCTAGATAGAGAGTACGGCAATCTCTGATGCGTCCATCAGTCTTTGCTAATAGTCTCTAGCTTTTCCCACCTCATTGGCCAAATGAGAGGTACTTCCCATGAGCCTTGAACTCAATGGGTAGGATGCATACGGGGCACAGATAAATGAGAGGCGAACTAGCTCAATAATCACAAGGGTGGGGCAGAAGCATTATGAGTGCTTATAGCTTCGAGAAGCTATCCCCAAAGCCCCCCAGAGCTCCCAGAGCTCATCGTCCAACAGGACCCACATCATAGGGTCTTTCCACGACACCAAGATTCTCACGGAAGGTTAGGAACTTGACCTTCCCCAAGGGCTTAGTGAGAATATCCGCGACCTGCTCATCAGTTCCTATATGATCGAGCCTTACGGCGCCTCGCTGTACCATATCCCGGATAAAGTGGTACCTGATATCAATATGCTTGGATCGGTCGTGGAACACAAGATTCTCAGTCATACGAATCCCACTCTGGTTATCACAGAGTATCACAGTGGTATCTAGCACATGTCCAAACAGCTCACTAAAGAGCTTACGCAACCAAACTGCTTCACAACAGGGCATACTTGCAGCAATGTATTCAGCCTCCGCGGTGCTCAAAGCCACCGACTTCTGCTTCCTGCTCATCCATGAGATCGAAGCAGAACCAAGATTGAAGCAGCATCCCGATGTGCTCTTATGATCCACCACACTGCTAGCCCAATCGGCATCAGTATATCCACGGAGTGTCACACTCCCGGCAGTGTATCTCAGCCCATGGTTTATCGTGCCCCGAAGATATCTCAAAAGATTCTTGGCACCAACCCGGTGAAAATGATGAGGCTCAACCATCTGTTGACTCAAAGTGTTCACTGCAAAACATATATCTGGTCGGGTGTTCACTAAGAACATCAAAGCTCCTATGAGTTGACGATACTCGGTAGGATTGGCCAAGATAGGCCCAGCAGCGCTGCCACTCAACTTCTTAAAGTTGAGTTCCATCGGTGTCGACACGGACTTACAGTCCACCATTCCAAATCTTTCCAGAAGCTTCACAATGTATTTTCCTTGAGAAAGGAAAATCTCTCCAGGTCTCTGCCAGACCTCCAGGCCTAGGAAGTAGTGCATCGGTCCTAGGTCCTTCATCTCGAACTCAGCAGCGAGCTCCCTCTTACATTGATGAATGAGAGGGTCAGCACCTGTCAGGAAGAGGTCGTCCACATACAGCACTAGAATGAGAGGCTTCTCCTGCACAACCTTGAAGTAAAGGTTTGGATCAGCATTACTTCGAGTGAAGCCCAGCTTCATCAAGTAACTATCCATCCTCTCGTACCAAGCTATGGGTGCTTGTTTTAACCCATAGAGGGCTTTCTTCAACCTGCAGACATGAGTGTCTCGATCCTGAACTTCAAATCCCAGAGGTTGTTCCACATACACCTCTTCCTTTATTGCACCATGCAGAAAAGCGGTCTTGACATCCATCAGATGAAGACTCCATCCTTGCGTAGCAGCAAGGGCTATGATTGATCGAATGGTGGTATATCGTGCCACAGGTGCAAATATGTCATCATAGTCAATTCCTTCTTTTTGAGAGAAGCCACGGGCAACAAACCTTGCCTTAAACTTTTCAGCACTCCCATCAGATCCATGTTTGATCTTGTAGAGCCATTTAGCGGTGACAACAGATTTGTCCTTCGGTCTCGGGACCACATCCCAGACATCATTCTTCATAATAGACTCATATTCTTCATGCATAGCATCCTTCCAGACTTGATGCTTGATGGCTTCCTCAAAAGATCCAGGTTCAGATTGTACAATAGTACTCATGGCGGCTAGATACCCTTGGTATCTACACGGCTTCTTGCTTTCTCGGAATGTCCCCCTTGGGGCAGCATGACCCTCAGCATCTTCGAGGGTGTCCCTGAGCCATGATGGTCTCTTTCCCAGTGAAGGAGATGGATCAATAGGGTCCATTGGTCCTTCAATATCAGGCATTTGTCTCATCCTGCGGTTCTTCTTGATTTCCAGGCCTTTCTTCATGATTTTCTTCAGATCTTGGAAGATCTACTACTTTCTTCAGGGAAGCATCTTCGTCAAAAGTGACATCATGGCTTATCTCTACTTCCCTTTGACCCGGTACATAGACTCTATAGGCCTTAGAAGTCTCACTGTAGCCCACAAACATTCCTTTCTTCCCAGTAGCATCCAGCTTACTTCTCTTTTCTTTCGGCACATGAAAATAGACGGGACATCCAAAAATTCTAAAATGTGAGACATCAGGTTTCTTACCAGAGAAAACCTCTTCGGGAGTTTTGGAGTCCAGAGCGGAATGAGGGCATCGGTTTTGAATGTACACGGCAGTATTTGCAGCTTCTCCCCACAGAAACTTTGGTAGACCCTGGTCACATAGCATGGCACGGGCAGCTTCCACAATAGTCCTATTCTTGCGTTCGGCAACACCATTCTGCTCAGGAGTATATGCAGTGGTAGTCTCCCTCTTAATGCCAGCTTCTCTGCAAAAGTCTTTGAACTCATTTGACTCATATTCAGTGCCATTGTCGGTCCTCAAATCTTGATCTTCTTTCCGGTCATATTTTCCACCAAGGCTTTGAAGGTACGGAACCACATGAAAGCCTCATCCTTCTTCTTCAAGAAGTATATCCAAGTTTTGCGAGAGAAGTCATCAGTAAATGTCATGTAGTAAGAACATCCCCCCAGGGATGTCACGGGCAACATACCAGATAGATCAGAATGGACCAGTTGCAATATATCAGATGTCTTTGTGACACTTGAGGGAAAAGGTCCCCTTGTATGTTTTCCTTCAGCACAGCCCTTACATACACCTTCATGATTATTTCCAAAGTCAGGCATCCCTGTCACCACCTTCCTTGCTTCGGGAAGGGCCTTGTAATGAAGGTGTCCAAATCTTAGGTGCCATAGTTCGGTTTGTCGGATAGTATCACAAGTCATAGCTCCCAACGGACTCCCTCCAACCTGGTAGAGTGTACCAACTCTAAAACCAACTGAGATAGCTTCCTTGAAGCTCTCCTTCCACATGAGCACCTTTCCATCAGAGAAAGTTACATTGAATCCTTTGTCTTCCATGGCAGATACAGACACAAGGTTCTTCTTCAATTTAGGTACATAGAGTACATCTTGCAAACGAAGGACTTGTCCTTGAGACAAGTGGAGGGTCACAGTCCTTGTCCCTTTCACAGGATAAGTGGCATTATCCCCAAGGATAATTTCGAGATTAGTATCCCTTTCAACCATGTCAGAAAGTGCTTCCTTGAATCCGGTGATGTGTCTTGAGGCACCACTATCGATTAGCCAGACATCCATAGTGTCGGGCGGAGATGCAGCTGAGAGAGCAGATACTAGAATATACTCATCTCTTTTATCAACAACATTAGACTCCTCATACCTGGTATTTCTGGACCTTTTAGAAGGTTGATTGTTTCCTCCAAAGTGAGCCTTCCTCTTTCCTTTGGATTTGTCATTTCTTCGATTCCCATTCCTTCGGTTGTTGTTGTTATCGTCACCATCGGGAGAATCCTTCTTGAAGGGGCATTCTCTAGCATAGTGTCCAAGCCTATGGCAGGTGAAACATTTACCCTTCTTCTCTTGAGTCTTTGTCCTTCCTTTGTCCTTAGAACCACCAGAGTTCTTCTTTCGGGAATGAGCACCATAGGCGGCATTTCTTTCATTATCAAATTCCTTCATCCTTGTTTCTTCTTGCATACATCTTGACAGAAGTTCATCAAAGTTAGGAATGGTATTATTGTTGAGAATGGTAGTTGTGAATACTTGCCATTCATATGGAAGTCCTCCAAGTGCGGTGAGAACCATCTCACGATCAGCTATTGTCTCCCCAATAGCTAGCAGATTGTTCCTGGTTTCAGTCAACTTCAGAAAGAAAGTTTGAACAGACTCATCTCGGCCCTTCTTCATATTCTTCAACTTGTTCTTGAGGAATAGAACTTGGTTCACATTGTTTACCTGGAACATAAGTATCAATTTGTCATACATCTCCTTGGATGTGCCTAGTTCAGATATGTAGGCAACCAGACTCTTATTTATGGATTCCCTGATCAGCAGCTTTGCTCTGATTTCTCCCTTCTTATACTTGTTTCTAACAGCAGCAGAGGCATTTGATGGAGGTTCTTGAATCTTCCCTGTCACATGATCCAGGAGATCATGATCTTCCAATTTAAGGTCTAATGTCATCTTCCAGGCATGGAAGTCATCACTTCCAGTCAGCTTGTCATTCTCCTTGAATTCAAGACTAGTGGAACCCATTTCTTCGGTGATGATTGCTAAAGATAGAGTTTGTCTTCACCTCGGCTCCGATACCATGTAAAATTTTGTAGATGTTCTATGCTAGGAGCAATTTTACTTTTCTCACAGCAATCATACAAATAGTTAAGCAAAATGCAGATAGAACATATAAGTAGATCTTACAGAAGACAAATCAGAAACAGGAAAAATGTGTGTGTTCGTTACGGCGGTCAACAGGATGCTTCAACTAGCAAAGTCTCCTTGGTCAGCCAGCCCAGCATGTGTCACAACAGACCTCCAATCAGCAAATGAGTCAACCCAAGTCAACTCCCAAAAAGTCAACGCTGTCCTGAAAAAGTCAACGCAGGGCAGCAAGCTAAAAGTCAACGCAGCAGCAAACTGGTCAACCCTTTGACCTCGATTTTTGTGCCAGGTAGCACGGCCTTCCAAAATCGAACTTCCCACAAGTTTTCAGCTTGATTGGACCATGCGTTGACCAAAGTCAACGCTGGTCAAACTTTCTGCGAAACCCTAGCAGCAGAAAATCGTACTTCAACTCAGCCGTACGGTTTGTCCTCTTTCTCCTTCACACGTGTGGCTGAACTCGTCCTCCAGGTAGCTTGTACTATTTCAGATGAGAGAGGAAGATGTGAGTTGTGTTGTGATGAAATGCTCTCCAACTTTTCCTGTATTTATATCCATCATTGGGGCGTGTGACACATCTGCTAGGGGCGTGCAACCTTAAGGCCGACCTGCACATATAATTTATTAAGAATAATAAATTCAAAATAAATGTTCTGCTCATCGGATTAAGACATATTATATATGGATTTTACACCTCTCCGAAAGAGGATTCCAACAAAAATATTAGCTTCTTAATTTGAGCATCATAACATGGAGTTTGGACCTAGTTGTCCAAATTTAACACACCCCCTACTGAAAATCTTCTAGAGATGAATCCCTTGGATCTTTTTGCCTTGGAGAAGCACTTGGGCTAACCTCAGTTGGTCGTAGACGCTGGACCAGTGGGTCATCTTCAAACTACATTGTTGAAGGCATCTCTTGGGAATTTTTGAAAGTTCTTTCCTCCGTGAACTTTACATCCCACCGCACTACAACCTTCCTGCTCCCAAGAATGTAGATTCTGTAAGCCTTATCATTTTCACTGTATCCCACCAGATACCCCTTTTCAGCAGTCCTATCCAACTTCTTCCTCTTTTCTTCAGGTACATGGCAGTATGCCACACTACCAAATATCTTAAAGTGGCTTACCTTTGGCTTCCTTCCAGTAAAGACACTTTATGGAGTGATCTTACCCAATGCATTATGAGGAACCCTGTTCTGAAAATATACCGTTGTATTATAAGCTTCAACCCATAGGAATTTTAGGCACATCTTGATCATACAGCATAGCCCTTGCAGCCTCGACAATAGTTCTATTCTTCCTTTCTGCGATTCCATTCTATTCCGGATTATATGGAGCAGTCCACTCCCTTCTGATGCCTTCCCTTTCGCAGAACTCTGTGAAGTCTTTATCTATGTATTCTCCACCATTGTCTGATTGCAGTGTCTTTATCCGCTTTCCTGTCAAATTCTCAACCAGAGCCTTAAACTCCTTCAATCGATCAAAGACTTCGTCCTTAGTCTTTAGAAAGTAGATCCAAGTCTTCCTAGAGTGGTGATCAATAAAGGTGACGAAATATTCGGCACCACTAAGAGCTCTAGTGGACATTGGTCCACAGATGTCTGAGTGTATTAGTCCTAACACACTCTTAGCCCTATTGTTGCTTCTGGGGTACATTGTCTTGGCATATTTCCCCAATATGCTCCCTCTGCAGATGTCATCTCGTTAGTGCTTAGTTCTGGAACTCTTGTGACGGTCTTCTTGAGAATTCTCAAAGTCCCATGGTGTAAGTGCCCCATTCTCCTGTGCCATAGTTCATTCAAATCCTTCTCATCATTGCTAGCTATCAGTGTTAAAATTGGACAACTAGGTCCAAACTCCGAGTTGTGCTGGTCAGATGACGATCGCAATATCTTTATTGGATTCCTCTTTTGAAGAGGTGTAAGATTGATCTAAAGATCATCTCGATCGGATGAGCAGAACATATACTTTGAATTTATTCCACTTATGTGCTAGGTTAGCCTAGAATAAAATATAGACTTAAATGTCTTAAAGGACATGTCACACACCCCCAAAGATGCCTATATATTGGAGAGACTTAGAGTTCATTTGACACACATTGTTGTGTAGGAATTCTCTCTCTGGATAGCGTTGGAGCTGTGATATATATGGATTGTTCTGGGTTATGTGTGACACGCTTGGCTGAATGACCTATTGGAGACTTTGTTGGTTGAAGCATCCTGCTGATCGCCGTAACGCCACCATTTCTTATCTCTATTTTGGCTTGTCTTCTATCGATCTATTAGTATGTTCTATCTTCTTCAGTATTGTGCCCTAAGCTAAAATGGCATAGAACATGTCCAAAATTTAACATGTTATCAGAGCTAGGAGAAGACAACGCCCAGCTGAAAAAAAAAAGGGTTGTTCATATCTACCTCTGGAATGACGTTGGACTGAGGCTAAAAGAAGAGTTTGGGGAAGGATACTCTTGACGTTTTGGTACAGATATCTTGAAGGAACGGGAATGAGACATTTGAGGTAAGTATGTCGGTGCTAGTTTCGACTATTTACATTTTGGTCTAGGCCGCAGAGCTTGGTGTAACTACTCCAAGGTTGGAGTATCTAGTTCAAGGGCCGAGAGGCCTGGTGTTGGGTTTTCTCTATAAGCACAAGGAGTACACCGTTGCCAAGACAGAGAATGTAACCTTTGAATCATTATTCTTTGTGGAGAAGCTCGATGAACTGTAAAATGGCCCAGGAAAGTATATAGGGTGATGAAACCCTCGGATATTAGAAGGATTTCTGAGCAAAAATTCTAAGGCTAGAAGAATTAGCCCTAACCAGGCCAAAATCAACAACAAAGGAGCAGATCAAACAGCAAGCACAGCTTCATTCGATTCAGAAAATTGGCGTGGCCAGTTAATTCGGCATGCTCTTGGGTTTCCTGTACGCTTCTTAGCTGATGCTCGCAGTCCCCTCTCATTAGTGAGAGACCCGCCATGACCACTGGCTCTTCAAGGGTATTGAATGATTCCATGCTTGTAATATTTGAGGGCCGTAGAATCCGATAGATTCCGGAGGCTGGTCCGAGCACACAATAGCGTGTGAGGCCCCGCAGGTGGGCGTCAGCCCATAAGCGGCCCCTCCAGTCAAATCAGAAAAGCCTACATCTACTATCGCCCGTATTAAACCATCAAAGGCATCATAATCCCCACAATGCATGTTCAAAATCTCCGGAGAAGGATCTGTTTAAAAATGCAGGCAGGAATCCCTCTATCATTACACCGGCAGCATAGTCGGGATTACACGCTGCCAAATCCGTCATGTAGGGCATGTGATAAGAGAGTCTGAAGACTGTTCAGTATATCGTCGACGGGCTATGCGGGCAAAAGTAAGTCCAGGTGGATCGCCAATGGCCTCTGATTGCGTGCTTATATCTATACACCTCCGCGATTGAGTAGAACTCTTGCGAGGGACTGAAATGGCAGCAAAAGTGTTTTGACGAAGAAGAACCATCCAACGCCCAAGGATTTGACGCTTTCCACATGTGGCGAAACCAGGAAGTCGAGTAGTAATTCGCAGCCTACCACAGGAATATCAGAAGAAAGTTTGCATTGCTTCATGAGGAGTGAGAACCAAGATGTCTGATTCCTCAACGCAAATGCGTTCCATACGGCAGTTATCAAATAATGTTGTATGGCATCGCATGGCATTACAGCGGATCTAAATCCTTGTGGTTTACTCTCTGCATATTCGTATGTACATATATACAGTGGACTCATGTCTTGAATATAAAACTGAGTTATGTTCTAAGTCACATGACACGAGGACACGAGACACGGAGGACACGTAAATACAAGTATTCGACACGAGACACCGTGACCTCGAAAACAGGACACGAAGGACACATTTTATTTATATTTAAAAAAAATATATATATATATATATATATATATATATATATATATATATACACAATTATACTTTCTTGAAATTTTAATTTTGAAATTCAAAATTCCCTCTCATTAGTAAATTACAATTATACAAGTTACAAGTTACAAGTTACAACTTCAAGGCTACAAGCACATAAGAAATACTAAATACTAAATAGTCATTAAAACCATGGTCATTAGTCAATAAGTCAATGACTCGTGACTCATGAGTCATTAAAATGGAACTTCATCAAGGATTCGGATCACTGCTTCTGTTGAAGCTAGGAGAGGTTGCATAAGTATCCAACATAGATGTGAAAGTGTCTCATGAAGCTAATGCAGCAAGGTAAATAAATGATCCTCTTGCTAGGGACAAGCAATATTGCTAGCAATCATACACCATGTTTTCTATAGAGCACCTCAGCTTAGACATTAGAGTTGGCATAGCATTTAGACATGTAAAGAGGGCAAAGCCTTGTTCATTTTGATATAATTGATAAACCCAGACATGAATTCTAAATGGGATCCCAGTGAAATAATTTTGACTCAAGGCTGCTATGTGTACTAGTTGGTTTGTTTATTCTTTTGTTCCATTCTCTTGTTTTGGCCATAATCCTGTAAACTGTCTGAAAGCATGGTAAGTGTAATTGTGTAAGGATTCTGTGGCATAACAATGACAGAGTAGGTGTTTTCTATGAAAGTTATGTGATTTCATGAACTTTTACCTCTTGACTTCTGACTGACAAGTTTTACTTATCCTTCCTTGAACAACATTAGGACTTGTAACAGATCCTCCTCAGCCCACGAAGTAGAAGAACTAGCTATACTTCCCACACAAGTCCATTGTCAACATGATGAAGAGATAATCATTCTCAATTAAATAGGTAGTAAGGATAGTGCTGAAGTCTGAAAGCAAATTTCAATGTCTTAGGATCCATTTTTATTAGAAGTTGTCCCTTTAAAAAACTATTCCAGAGAAAATATAGATAAAATAATTTTATTAACATCCATAAATGAGCAAAATGGTAGGTCAATGGGAACCAGATGTATAATTAATAGTAAAAAATTGTAAGAGTGCCTGAGCAACTCCTAAAAGCTAAACGCTAAAAGTAAGGCATAAGCTAAAATAAGTTAACACTTAAACTGCAGAATGAGAGAATTACCAAAATAAAAGGTAGGCCCAGATATACATAGTAATGGTTTTATGGGTGCCCTAAATAGAATTATAGAACCCAAAAGCAGCAGGTAGTGTTTAGCAAAAAACCCAATGATAATGGTGTGTAATGGATTGGGAGTCGGGACTGTGGAATAGAGTCCAAAATAATGCTATAGCCTATCAATGATGTTGACCATTTTTGGCAGTATAGCAAGAGACTGTAAATGAGATTAGTCATGTTGCACTGAGGGATCAAGGCATGCCATCAAACTGTACATGGGACGTCCTAAAACGGAGGACACGAATGCTAAAACGGAGGACACGAATGCTAAAACGGAGGACACGAGTATTCTATTTAAGGACACGAATGCTAAAACGGAGGACACGAATGCTAAAACGGAGGACACGAGTATTCTATTTAAGGACACGAATGCTAAAACGGAGGACACGTATTCGGTTTCGGAGGACACGAAAAAAAACGTATTGGACACGTTTTAGGTCGTATTTCGTGTCCAACACGTAAAATACGGGACACGGGACCCTGGAGGACGTGTCCTGTGACTTAGGTTATGTTATATATGAGATATTATTGCACAATGAAACAGCTAGAGTGGCACTGTTTACCACAGTTCTGTACTGTGGCTCTATATTGACATTTATCTGGCATATTTTATGGATTGTATTCTTGTGACCCTTAATATGAGATTGTAAACAATATGTCAGTGGAGAAAATTGAGATAAATGTTATGGCATTTCCTACTGTAGAGAGTGAGGTCCGAGAAAACAGTGGAGAAAATTGATGTCAGGTCTGATGTTGTACGTCTGAGAAATAAAAATGAAAACAACAGAAATATGGATGCTTCCTCTCCAGATGGTAGTTCATATGCTCAAGGCAGAAGTAATGGCAACAATAAATTAAGAACATATCCATCGAGCAAAGGATCATACAAGCAGCTTTGGGAGAGACAGAAAGCTTATGTGCAACAGTTTATGGCAACTGGAGATGCTTTGAATAAAACTACAGAGGCAAGAAAGGCCAGTGAGAAACTGATAAAACGAATGCATGGTAGTGATGATGGCGATGCAGGTTATGCACTCACTGCATATTTTAAGTCTGTTATTCTGAAGCATACATATCAGAAAGCCAAGACATTATGTTATTGAGGATAATTAGGTTGTCCAAATGATTTATGAATATTACTGAATATCTGGGCATGTAAGTCTACTGCGCTATTATTGAAAGCATTGTAGAGTCTCGAGATGATATTGCTGTTTGATGAAGCAGAGTTGATTGCTCACATTCCGCCAAACCACCCTTCAGAAGAGAGGAGGAATGTTGTTGTGCATTTTGTGCAGAATCTTATTCATAAGTGCTTCAATTACAAGGTTTGTTCCGCTGAAAACTTACTTGCCCGATGGTGACATTAATCTGATAGCATTTAGTATACATCAGAATCTGAAGGATACATGGGCAAAAGCAATATGCAATGTTCTTGAGAGAAAAGTGAATATGCACAGTTTCATGTCAAAGAAGTACACTATATTCAGGCTGAATTGCGACAATTCCTTGACAGTTTCCCCATGACAGTTGTGTTAGTATCTCTATGATGACGATAACAGCTCATGCTGCAGAGGCTGGGTGCATTATTTCTGCAGCCGCAAATTTGAGGAGCTAAGAAAGTAATCTGTGATTCTATGTCACTATCATTACGACAAGTGACATAGACAGGCACCCATGTTTTCGAGATTCATAATAGCGGTAAGCTTGTGACAATATCAAAATTTGAAGTATCAACTGGGAAATTTTTTTTTGCAGCCTTCAGCCACGTTGTTGGAGTCTTGAACCATGATCAGCAAAGCCTGTTTGGATGGCTTTGAATGTGGGACAATAAGACCCCTTTTCAAGTTGGTGTTTGGGATACCCTTACTTAAAATAGATGTCTTCTCTCTCGAGAGAAGCTGATATTAAGAGGCAGAATACATCTGTATATGCTCCTGAGCGAATATCATTGCTGAATGAAAAAAAAAGAAAAAAGAAAGATCCTCTAGGAAGGCAATGATTATTATTATTGCAAAGATCCTATAATCTATTATTTCCCTTGCTGCTACGCAAGGACAAAATCTTCATTAGATGGATGTAAAGACCGTTTTTTTGTGGCATGGTGCGATAAAGAAAGAGGTGTATGAAGAACAACCTCTGGGATTAAAGTCCAGGATCGGGACACTCATGTCTGCAGGTTGGAGAAAGCCCTCTATGGGCTGAAGCAAGCACCCTGAGCTTGGTACGAGAGGATAAATAGCTACCTGATGAAGCTGGGCTTCATTCGTAGTAATGTTGATCCGAACCTTTACTTCAAGGTTGATAGAGAAAAGCCTCTCATATGGGTACTGTATGTGGATGACCTCTTCTTAGCAGGTGTTGACCCTTTCATTCATTAGTGTAAGAGGGAGCTCGCTGCTGAGTTCGAGATGAAAGACCTAGGACTGATGCCTAGGCCTAGAGGTTTGGCAGAAACCTGGCAAGATCTTCCTTTATCAAGGAAAATACATTATGAAGCTTCCGGTATGATGCATTGTAAGTCCGTGTCGACACCGATGGAGCTCAACTTCAAGAAGTTGAGCGGTAGCACTGTTGGACCCATGTTAGCAAATCCTACTGAGTATCGTCAACTCGTAGGGGCTCTGATGTTCTTAGTAAACACCCGGCCGAACGTATGTTGTGCAGTGAACACTTTGAATCAACACATGGTTGATCATAACATTCGCTGGGTTGGTGTCAAGAAACTCTTGAGATATCTCTGAGGCACGATAGACCATGGGCTGACCAGGTGTATGACACTCCATGGATATACTGATGTCGATTGGGCTGGTAGTGTGGTGGATCGCAAGAGCACATCTGGATGCTACTTCACACATAGATCTGCTTCGGGCAGGAAACGAAAGACAGTAGCCTTGAGCACCGCTGAGGTCGAATACATTGTAGCATGTATGACCCGTTGTGAAGTCACTTGGTTGCGAAAGCTCTTCAGTGAGCTGTTCAAGCATGTGCTAGATGCCACCATTATCCTTTGTGATAACCAGAGGGGGATTCATTGGTCATAGAATCCCGAGTTCCACGATCGATCCAAGCATGTTGATGGTTGGTACAACTTTATCCGGGATATGGTACAACGAGGCACTGTAAGGCTTGATCATATAGGAACTAATGAGCAGGTCGCAGATATTCTCACTAAGCCCCTGGGGAAGGTCAAATTCCTAACCTTCCGTGAGAGACTTGGTATCGTGGAACGACCCTATGATGTGGGTCCTGTTGGACGATGAGCTTGAGGAGCTCTGGGGGGCTTTGGGGACAGCTTCTCGGAGCTATGAGAAACCACAAGGCTAGGCTTGCCAAACCTTGTTGGTTTTCTTGGACCCCACCGTTGTGATTATTGAGTTGGTTCACCTCTCATTATCTGTGCCCCATATGCATCCTACCCATTGAGTTCAGGGCTTATGGGAAGTACCTCTCATTTGGCCAATGAGGTGGGAAAAGCTAGAGACTAGTAGCAAAGACTGATGGACGCATCAGAGATTGTCGTACTCTCTATCTAGGATGGCACGGTCCAACCACTTGATCTAGGATCAAGTCTTGTGAGGTCTCGGACCTACGCGACTTCGGGTCGGGATAGACCTTCGGGTTGGTTGGAGACTCTTTGTGAGTCCGAGAGAGGTTTTGACCTCTGGGCTGAATCTGTCAGCCGGGAATGATGTCTTTGTGACTGACCCACTTCTGTTCTGAAATAAAGAAGCCAACAAAGCAAGTTACGGCGGGATGACGCACGATGTTTGGATTACACTAGTTGACGGAGTTCTCCCTAGTTGAGAGGGAGTGTTAAATTTGGACAAGTAGGTCCAAACTCCGGGTTGTGCTGCTCAGATGACGATCGCAATATTTTTATTGGATTCCTCTTTCGGAGAGGTGTAAGATTGATCTAAAGATCATCTCGATCGGATGAGTAGAACATATACTTTGAATTTATTCCACTTATGTGCTAGGTCGGCCTAGAATAAAATATAAACTTAAATGTCTTGAAGGATGTGTCACACACCGCCAAAGATTCCTATATATTGGAGAGACTTAGAGTTCATTTGACACACATTGTTGTGTAGGAATTCTCTCGTTTTGGATAGCGTTGGAGCTGTGATATATATGGACTGTTCTTTGTTTGGGTTGGTCTGGGTTATGTGTGACACGCTTGGCTGAATGACCTATTGGAGACTTTGCTGGTTGAAGCATCCTGTTGATCGTTGTAATGCCACCATTTCTTATCTCTGTTTTGGCTTGTCTTCTATCGATCTATTAGTATGTTCTATCTTCTTCAGTATTGTGCCCTAAGCTGAAATGGCATAGAACATGTCCAAAATTTAACAGTGCCATTAGGGATTCGAGCTGCAACTTATAGAGTTTACACTCCTGACTCAGATTTGTGCCTTCTTCTTCCAACTCGGGTGTTTGACATATACTCTTTTGCCAATGAAGTAAATGTCATAGCCTTTGTTTTGAAGCTGAGACACAGAGAGTAAGTTCATCCTCAAACCAGGCACATGCAGCACATTAGTGGCCCAAAGATTATTATTAACTTTCGTTGAAATACTATAGTTCCTCTTCCCATAGGGGTGCATTTCGCCTTATTTCTCATGGTGATTTGAAAGTTCATCTACTCTTCTCAATAGCTGGAGAAATATTCTCGTACCCCTATCATGTGTGCAAAAACTCCACTATCAATATACCATATCTCTGGAGAAGCAGAGCTTGACACAAGCAAATTCTTCTTCTAGTCTAGATGCTAGTACAAAGATGTCATGATCCATTTGTTCTTTCATGCTTTCCCTTCTCTCTTGAGAGTTGCATGAACCCTTCCGAGTTGCTGTAGCAACAACGTCTGGTCTTTGTTCCTTTGCAGGTTCTCCACTCTTGTTACTCATCTAAAGCTCTGATACCATGTGCAAAATTTCAATCCTGAAATACCACTGCAGTGACAGATTTATTTCTCCTACTTATTCTTCCAATAAGTTATTTACAGAATTCTTCTAGCAAATTTGGAAATAAACACTACTGCAGTAATCACCCAAGTAAATGCAGAGAACATAACAGTAAAGAATACAAGCATAAGAATCAATCACATAAAAAGTTATTTTTGGACAATTGTCCTCAGAAAAACCCTATGTTGCAGGAAACGTGGGTCCCACCCCCATTTCACCCAAAAAACGAAACGAAAACGCGTTTCTGTGTACCGTACGGCTTGGAAATGCATTTCCGGCCATACTGGAAACATTTCCCTTAAGGGAAATGTTGCCAGTACGGCTAGGAACGCGTTTCCAAGCCGTATGACCACGTTTCCTTCCACCTAAAGCGATTTGAGTTGTGTTTTTTCTTTTTTGCATTTGCGAGCGTTTTAATATTATTTTAATTGTTTACTTGTCTTTCGGATGCTTCTAGATGGCTTTCTAAACTCATAAAAAGACAATTCGTCTCATTCTCTCATCACACGAATTGAGCAAGTCATTTCACTTTGAGAAGAGAGATTTTAGCAAGGAGAAAGGAGGAAGAGAGTAGTGCTTCAGCTAGGGTGTTTTCACCAGTGAGCAAAGGAGATTTCAACAACAAGAGAAAGAGATTTCAAAAGCAGATTTGGAGTGCGAAGTTTCCAGCTACGTCATTCTTGTTTTTTGGCTCAGCTACAACCATATTTCTCTTGTTTTTTCTGGCATTTTGGGGTAGCTTCAACTACACAAAATTAATTTGGGTAAGAAGCATTCAATTTCTTGGTTTTTTTGCCATTGTTTCTTTTATTTTTCGAGGGCTTATGCTACCAAAATTATAAAAAACGTTTTTTATTTACAAATTTGTTTCTAATTTTTTTTTTTTTTGTAGCAATGGCTTCCATCCAAGGTTCAATTTCAAACCCCAAGGCCAACCCAAGGGCTGAATATTATCCTCTTTGGAGGCATGTTGAGAAGCTACAAAGATGTGAAGGTGGTGGCTCATGGGAATGGAAATGTAATCTTTGCAGTAATTATTACAAGGGCTCTTACCCAAGAGTGAAGGCACATCTTTTGCATGGAGGAGGACAAGGGATTGTAGGTTGCACAAAAACATCAAACCCTGTGGCGAGAGGGAAGGAGGGAATATCAAAGAGAGAAAGATCAGGTGGATGGACTTAAAAGAAAGCATGACGATCTTAGTCAAGCTACTACTAAAAATCCAACAAACACTGAGCCAAGGATTGTAGTTGAAGCAAGGAAGAGGAGAGCCACTCAACAACTAGAACAACCACCATCGAGAGGGGCATCCGGTACAGTTCAAGATAGCAGAATTTCTAAATTGGTGAATGTGCAAGCAAGAGAAGAAGCCGATTGCAGAGTGGCTAGGTGCATCTATGCATGTGGTATCCCATTCAATATTGTTCGCTCTCTTTATTGGCAAGATATGATAAGGGCAGTTAACAAAGCTCTTTAAGGGTACAAGGGGCCAACTATGAGAAAGCTAGAACTCGGCTTCTCAAAAATGAGAAGGATCTTGTGGAGGATGTCTTATCACCAATTCGTTCTTCTTGGAGTAGCTCTGGGGTTACCATAGTCTCAGATGGATGGATAGATACAAGGCATAGACCATTGATAAATATCATTGCCACTTCACCAAAGGAGCAATGTTTTTAAAGGTGGAAGACTGCTCCGGAGAGGTAAAAGATGCACAATTCATTGCTGATGTTATTATCAAATCTATTGAACAAGTAGGTCCTAACAGGGTGGTGCAAGTTATCACAGATAATACACCAATACGCAAAGCGGCAGGTTTGATTATTGAGGGGAGGTATGACCACATCTTTTGGACATGTTGCATTGTCCATAATCTGAATCTGATCTTAGAGGAGTTCAACAATAAAGTCCCATGGATAAAGGAACTCACAGGGGAAGCAAGGGAGATTGTTAAATTCGTCACCAACCACCACCAGTATCAAGCAATATTTCGAGTTGTTAAAAGTTGTTGAGACAAGATATGAATCAAACTTCATAATGTTGCGCCACCTTGTTGAGGTTAAGCAATCATTAGTGTTTATGGTGGTGAGTCAACTTTGGGTTGAGTGGAGACAGGTAGATTCAGAGCGAGGATATACGGTGTGTAGATTGTGCCTTGGTGAGGATTGGTGGAGCAAGCTAGATTTCTTACTAATGTTCACAACCCCTGCATTTGAGCTTCTTCGGAATGCTGACACTGACCAACCTTTCTTAGGAGAGATATATAATGGCATGGATTCCATGGTTGAGAAAACTATGGGAATCATTTTACAAGAGTCTCCACAGCTTTTTTTTGTAGATGATCATTTTTCTGAATTATTCAAGAAAATCATTGTTGATAGATGGAACAATTTCAACACTCCATCACACAATTTGGCACATGCCTTGAACCCAAAATTTTATGATGAGGAGCTTATTGCTCAAAGCAATGGGAAGAGGAAGGCACCCCATAAGGATAGAAAGGTGGCTAGTGGGGTGAAAAAATCCCTTGTGAGAATTTTTCCAGCTCATCTATGCAGCGAGGTGAAAAAGAATTTGCCAGTTTTGTTGCAGGAATAGATGATTATTCAGATATATCATCTTTGGAGGAGAGAAGCACCATGAATCCAGTTAGGTGGTGGATTTGTCATGGAGCAAATGGTGTACATTTGAAAAACCTTGCCATTCGACTCCTTTCACAAGTGGCAAGCTCTTCATCAACAGAAAGGAATTGGAGCACCTATGGTTTTATTCATTCTGTGAAGCACAACAGGTTGGACTCACAGAAGGTAGAGGATCTTGTTTATGTGCATCAATGGTCCTTCTAAAGAATGGGATGTGGATCTAGCAAATCCTGATTTGGATCCCTCTCTTGCTGCCTTGAATACTGAGGACCAAGATCATAGAAGTGGAATTGGCCAAACATCTTCTTCAACTACACCATCCACTACTGAGCATGCTTTTGCGACTATATTTGATGAGGATTCTGATAATGAGTATTAGTCTTTTGACTTTATTGTACTTGCAGCCTCATATATATATAATAAGGCTGATTTTGAGATTTTGATATATAATAAAGGTTGGTTTTGGATATTCCGATATTGCTATTTTCATTATGTGTCTGTCATCATTCATGAGTAAATGTGTTGTAACTTGTAATAGTTTATGCTTTGAACGTAATAAATTATAATTTATCATGTATGTTTATGATTTCACATAACATTTCTTAAATGTCCTATATATATATATATATATCGTGTTTCCTTGTTTCCAAAATTTGGGGAGGTCGCGTTTCGTATCGCTTCCCGTTTCAGAAACTCGTTTCTGTTTCTCCATTTTGTGCAACTTAGGAAAAACCCAATGTGGGAAAACCAATGTAGTGCCAAATCAACAACGAAACAACTCTCTTTGATTCTCTGATCGATCTGCAGATTTATTTGGCTAGAAACTCTCTGAGAAGCTGATCTCCCCCCGCTCTTTGTCACCTAGTGCTTAGGCTAAATTTTGAATCTTCAGAAATTTGCAGCACTATTTCCATCACAACTGAATCAACACAACTTCACATCTGTGTCACCCTAGCTGGTCTCTGTGTGAGCAGATAGTCCCAACGCTGTCTCTACGCAGTAAGTACGTGGGCCTGTGTGGATATTGCTTCACTCTGGCCTTTGCATGGCTCTACTCCCTCTATTGATGCACTGTCCCTTCAGATCTGGCTTTCTGCGGCTGTTGCTGCTCTCTCTGTTGCTTTCTGTAGCAAGGGTTCTTCAGTCTTCTGCTAGTGACTTTGCTAGAACTGCAATCGCTCTGATACTGTGTGAAAATTTCTGAATATTACTTTATGCAGAAACCCTAATATTAATTATGGTTATACTTCTCCTACTTAAACATGTTATTAATACTGAAATCTTCAAATTAACATCGAAGTAAACACATAAGAGGCTTTCACCGATTTAGATCTAAAACAGAAGTACATGCACATAGGCAAAATGACACACAAGGTTTTCTGGACAACTGTCCCCGGAAAAACCAAATGCGGGAAAACCAGTCTTTTGGTTACTGGAGGGTTTATATTATTAAGTAGTTTCTGAATATATCAAATTTGGGCACCTTACTGGTTAACCCGACAGAGAAAAAATAGATCTGCAACTAACCTGCTGTTATGGAGACTAAAAACTTGACTGATCCACACCCTCAAACGGGATTTACAGGACCTAGCCTTTTCCGGCCTCTAGAAATCCCAGCGCTGCCCCTGAAGCCCCTGCATCAGCCTCTGCGTACCTCTGTGTTGTCCTAGAGAGGGCTGCGTAATCCCAGACTAGGTGATGCAGTCCCTAAGCTGCCCTAGCTGGACCAGCGTAACCCTGGAGGGTCTCCTGCTGCTCAACGCTGCCCTTTTTGGGCCTGCGTAGCAACTGAAGCTCTCTACGCTGCGCAGCTGCTACTGCTCCCTTTGCTCCTATGCGCTGCTCTTCGTTGCTGCCTCTCTGCCTCTTGGTGATTCTTGGCACTGGGATCAGACCATCCCCTTAGCCAATACTACACCTCTCTACAGCGGAAACAATTCTAAAAATTCTTAGCAAACCTTGCCCTAGAATTTCAGCTTAGTCTCAGTGCTCTACCTCCATTTGTGTTCTCCAACTGACCCCAAGCCTTTCCTTTATACTTTCTCGTTGGGAAACCAACGACCATGATCTAACCTTGAATCGATGGCTAAGATTAAAAGAAAGTTTGATCCGTGTGACTTGAGTCATTTCCATCACATGTTTTAATTAATTACCTTTAATATTTTAATTTTCCTAAGTTAAGCTTAGGGTCCTTAATTAAAAATATTAATTAATTAATTATCTCCCAAACTAGATGGAATTTCCCAAATCCCTTTTTGGGTCTTGGAGATCTCATGTACTCTAGTCCCTCCACAAATTTTGGGAGCTAGAGCACATCCGATGCTACCCCAACACTCAAGAAAACTCAACAACAAGTCCTTTGAAGACTATTCTAGAGCAGATCTAAAGATCATTTTGAAAATCTTGAAGAATATTTTGAAGAAGTTTAGACATTGTGAATGAGTGTTAGCACACCTCGGTGAACCATATAGGAGCTCGATTTTGGAAACATAATAAAAGCAAATCTTGAAGCATCCTTTAAGACCATGATTTATGATTGAAACCCTAATGGATTAGCTTTGAAGAAATCTGATTTGGTACCATGAAGAGTTTTGGTGACACTTTCTGAAATTGATAAAGTTGTCATTGATGAGCTAAGAGCTTTGAAGATCGTTTGAGGGCAGTTTTGAAGATGAAGATATTGATACTCATTGTAGAAGATAATGGGAGTCGTGAAGAAACATTGATCTTATCTTGACAAATTGAAACTGTGGGTTGGAGCCCTAGAGGATAAGAGTCCTCAAGTAGACCAAGTTGGTTCCTGTACTGAAGATAGGGTTGGAGCCTCAAAGTGACAAGGTTGGAGCATTGGAAGATAGGGTTGGAGCCCTAGAGGTTGGAGCCTCGTGAAGTCCAAGTTGGTGCTTGGCAAAGTACAAGTTGGAGCCTGAGAGATTGAAGATTGGTGTCTTCATCTAGGGTTGGAGCCCTAAAATATTATTGTACTTGATTCATTGTAAAGAAAAGGATTTAAGTCCTCGCTATATCCGATTAATAAAATCTTATATTCTATATTGTTCATTTTGTTTTCAAATATAAGTGATCTTAACTGGTAAAAATAACAATTGAAAATAAATAATGATTCACCCCCGTCTAAGTATTTCCAACAATTGGAATCAAAGCCAGTACCTTCACTCAAAGCCTAACAGCTTGAAGGTTGATCCTTGGAACACAAATGGCAAAGCAAGGAAGAAAGCCTCCAATCCTTCTAAAGATGTCTCTTCCTCAACCATGAAAACTGAAGACAATCAAATTGGGAAAGTTGCATCGTTCAATGGAAACTTTGAAATGTGGAAGGCACGAATGAATAATTTTTTAATGGCTCAAGGCTTTGAAGTTTGGGAATTAGTGATTACTGAAAGAACGATGGAAGAAGAATCCAAGGAATATAATGCAAGAGCGAGAAAAGCAATCTTGAGTGGGCTACTAGATGCTATAAAGGCCAAAGTGGAAAAATGTTCATCAACAAAAGGTATGTGGGACAAACTTCAATATCTTCACTCAAAAGGAGCATTGGCCATGACCTCTAGTCAAGAAGATGATAGAAAGCAAGAAGGAAATCCAAAACCCATTAAGGAAGCTGAAAATAAGAAAGAAAACATCAAGACCAAAGAAGACCTAGAAGATGAAGAAAATGAAGAGGAGTTCATAGAAGATCTCATGGAAAAACTTGTAGCTTCCCTAGAAGAGATAAGCAGATTGAAAAAGGAAAATGAGGAGCTCAAAAAGAAAGCACAAGATGGTTACCATGACCTAGACAAGAAAAGAAAGGAAGTTAACCTATTCAAGCTTCAGGTACAAGAAAGAGATGAGGAGCTCACCAAGCTAAAGGAGGAATGTCATCAAAACAATAAAAGGCATCATGAAGAAGTCATATCCATGACAAATCAATTGGATAAAGCAAAGAAAAGGGAAGACACTTTGTCAAGCCATCTTGAACAAAGACACAAGGACTTGAACAAACTTGAAGTGAAAATTGGTCAATAAAAGGAAGAAGTTTCCTCCCTTAAATCTCAGCTGGAAGAAGCAAAGAAACAAGCACAAGGAGTTGAAATGGTAATGGAAGCTTTGGCACTCTTACAAGGACAAGTTTATGAAGCTGAAAAAGATAAAAATGCTATGGCATGTCAACTAAAAGAAAAGGGTGAAGAAATTTTCCTAATAAAATCAAATGTCATCTCTCTAAAAATCGAAACACATGAACTAACAAGGATGATGGAAGAAGTGAAGAACCAACTAGTTATGAAAGATGAAGACTCTGAAAAGTTGAAAGGAGAAATTGTCTTTCTTAAAAAGGAAGTTGACTTGCTGAATAAGAACTTGAAGAGCTCTCAAACCCTAGATGACATCTCAAGTCATCGAAGATCCCCCCTTGATAAATTAGGTCTTGGTTATGCAGACGAACCCTCAAGCAAAAATGATGCAAACCCTAATGCTTCAAACAAAAAGGATGTGGAAAATCTTGGAAAAAATGTTGAAGCTCCCATTTCTAGCAAAAGCAAGGAGTAGAGTCAAGATGACATTAGAAGAAACCCTACTCCAAGAAGATATGTAGATGGTATCAAGAATGCAAGAGGCAATAAATTTGATCAAAGGATCCCAAGACAAAATGACTTTGGAAGTACATCAAGGTAATCTCCATCCTCCAGGTACCAAAGTATATTTTATGGTTATTGCTATTCTTGTACAAACTTTGGGCATATGGCAAAGGATTGTAGGGCATACCACAAGGACAAACATAATGGTCCCCATAAACTCCCTAGAAGCAACTTTGCAAGAAGAAGTCATGTTTCCTCTTTGATGAACAAGATGGGGTGCTTCAAATGTCATAACATTGGACATATGGCTTGTGATTGTAACTTGACTTGGGTCCCTAAACAAGCTAAAACCATGACTACCAAGCCAAAAATGAAAGTTACACAAGTATGGATAAGGAAGAAAATTGGATCCAAAAGTCTCTTGAACACTCAAGCCAACAACACATGTTGTTGATTTGATGAATGCATCTTTGGCAAATATGATATTCCAAGTTTTGATGATACAACCTGCCAGAAAGGAGACCATACATACTGTTAGGAGGAGCTTGTGATTCTTGACCATTCTTGCAGAAGTTATCCGTGAAGTTGATGAGTGAGTGCCATGCCAGATCTGTCCATCCATTAGAAACAATGCTAACCCCAGATGTTGGCCATGTTGATTTAATAGGATCAAGCATTTTTTCCACCTCTTTCTTTGCCTTCATCAACAATGTGGTTCTAAGCTTCTTTGACCCATGAGGCACATGCCCTAATGGAGCCCCTTGAGTTAGAGATCGTCACATCTCAATAAATAGAGGTGAGCATGCAATATTGAAGGATATGAAGTTCTGATAGAAAAAAAGGCAATGGCGAGATCAAGCTCTTCTTGTTTCTCTTTCTGGAAAATCTTGCCCATTGGACCAAGTGCAATTGCCTTTGTTTTTGCTGCTTGTCCCCCACTAGAACTCTCAAATGGGAACTTGTTGATGCTTTTCCTCAAGAATGAAAGGAGTCATCATTCTTTTATTTTTATTTTTATTTTTGCAACCACATTTTCCACACCAACATATGCCTTTCTTTCCATTTCTTTCATCTTTGCTAAAGGAACCCGTGTACAAGCTGTAATTCCACAACTTGGTAAAGCCAACAAATGAGATTTCACACGGTAATATGTGCTCATGAAATGATTGTTGCATGTTGAGATTTTGGGTAGCATCGGATGTGTTTTAGCTCCGAAACTTTGTGGAGGGGCTAGAACACATGAGATCTCCAAGACCTAGAAATCGTTTGGAGAAATTCTACCCGGAACCTAAGTTATTCAAAATATTAATTATTATAGTGGAGACCCTAAGTCTAACTCAAGGAAATTAAATAATTAAAGTGAATTAATTTAGACATGTGGGTGAGAATCTTCTAACTAACGTAGATCAAGTTTTTTCTAATCTTAGTCGTCGATTAGAGATTAGGTCACAACCATTGAATGTTCAACGAGAAAAGTATTAAAGGAAGGCTTGGGGTCAGTTGGAGAACACACAAAGAGTGGCAACACTTGAGCTAAGTCGAAATTTTGGGCGCGGTTTGCTGAGAATTTTCGAGTGAGCTTGCAGTTCAGCTACGGGCAGATTGACAGTGCGATTTCAGATCCAAGGCCGAGAATATGTTGGCAGAGAGGCAGATCTGTACCAAAGCAGTGCAGAGACCCAGCAAGGGTGATGCAGGCCAAGCCAAAGCAACGCAGAGGGAGCGTAGGCTCAGCCAGGGTGACACAGGCCAAGCCAGACCTACGCAGAGGCTGTGTAGGCTCAGCCTGGGTGATGTAGAACCAGCCAGTGCTGCGCAGAGGCTCACGCAGGGATGTAGGGATGATGTAGTGCTAGGAGAGGCAACACTGAGGTTCCAGTGGGCCAGAAAGAGCTCGTTTTCAGCAGATCCAGAAGGTGTGAAGCAACCACACTGAAGGGTGACGCAGTGACTGTGTAGGCACCTGCGGGGTAATTCATCCTCAGCTGAATCAACCATATTTTCTATCTTCGAGAGATAGAGGTACATCTGTCGTGATTTTCTCTGTTTGGGCAAACCATGTCTGGTGCCCTTGAATGTATTCAAAATTCTGCATAATAATAAAATCCTCTAAGAGCTACTACACTAGATTTTCCACATTAGGTTTTTCCAGGGACATTTGTCCAAAAAATATTGTGTCCTTTGTCATGTGGGCTTTATTCTTCAGTACTTGATCTATATGTATGTGTTTACTTCAATGTTTTACTGCATATTTCATAGAAATAACTTGTTAATTAAATCATACAAGTAGGAGAAGTAAATCAAAATACTGCATAGGGTTTATGTAATTTGGATTCAGAAGTTTTCACATGGTATCAGAGCTATTGCAGATCAGGAAGAGCTGAAGTCATCAGCGAAATGATGAATATTTTTACTGCAGGAAAGCGGCTAAGACAACCCAGATCCAGAAAGAAGCAGGGAAAAACCTGAGGGACATCGCAAACCTAGCAGGGGTGACGCAGAGCCTGTCTAGCTCATGCAGAGTTGATGCAAAGGTTGACGCAGGCCCCAGAGGATGACACGATCCGAGAGGGGGTGACACTGTGCCAGTTGTCGTGGTTGGAGGTGTAGTTTTTGATCTTCGAAGTTGTTGGTGGGGCATTGTTTCTGTCGGTGCAGAACAATGTCTAGCAGGGTTGACAAAGTAAGGGGAAACAGTTCATCAACATACTTTCTAGCCAAGAAGTCTGAGATCTGATCAGTGGAGTCATTGGAGAAGGTTGATTCGACAGATTGGTGGAGGATTTCTGAGAAGGAAATCATTGGTCAAAGGGAGCATATTCTCTAGAGGGTTTTCTATCGCCAAGAAGCCAATATCTGGACTCTTGCTGAGAGAAGCAACAGAAGAAGGGAGAATAGCATCTGTTTTGACATTTGTTGAGTAGAGATGGTCACACAAGGATTGAGGGATCATGATAGGTTGGATGGAGCATCCAACTTTGTCATCTGGAAGGCCAGGATCCTGGCAGTTCTAAATGATCTTAAACTCTTCGTGATAGATGAGGATGAGTACGTCATGAGTGCTCATGCACCTCTAGAAAAGAGGTGGGGCGACATATATTTGTAGATTGAGCTACAGATGGTGTGTGGGCAGGATCCTCGAGGTGCCCAAACACTTGGATCACATACGAGCTACGAAAGCCCTTAAAGACAATAGCAAGATGATTGGAGTTAGTTGGTGTAGAGGATTATGGAGGCACGATGGTAGTGAGGACGTTGAAGACTGGAGGAGCGCAATGCAGAGGCAGCAACGACGTGGAAGCAGTGGTGCAGAGGTTGATGGGACTTCAGCAAGGCAGAGGAGCAGTGCTTACGCAGTGCAGAGTAGCAGCATCGCAAAGCTTCAGAGGGTCAGCGCAGTTCAGTAGCAGAGGGTGTCTCAGTATCGAGATGCGACGAAACTAACTTGCCTGCCAGTAGTTTGGGTGATGTCATTCAAATGCTATTGGAGGCCCAAATGAGGTCATTCATGGTGACCAAGGGAGAAGACATCGAGCATTTTCTTCTTTAGATTGCAGTCAATCAAGGATCAGTTGACTGCAACGGGTGCAACCGTAGATGATGCAGTGATAGTCAGGACTACCCTCAATACAGTCACGAATGAGTGGGAAACCTTTGTCCAAAGTATCTTGGGTGGAGCGAACCTCCCAAATTGGGACAGATTGTGGTCAATCCTGCGGTAAGAAGAACTACACAGATTCACCAAGAAGCAACATAGCCCTGGGTTGAGCAAAGTAAAGAAGGAAGAGGAGGAAGATGCAGCCTTGGCATCAAAGGAGCAACCAAAGAAGAAGAAGGATATTTCTAAGATCTAGTGCTTCCAGTGTGGCGAAATGGGACATTTTCCCAGCCATTGTCCAAAAAAGAAGAAGGATAAGGAAGCATCTTCTTCCAAAACAGCGATGGCAGATGATGTGGCCATGAGCGCTCATGAACCACGGAGGTGGGGTGACATGGACATGTAGCGGAGCTACATGGAAGTAAGGCAGGATCCTTGAGCAGCTCATCTCTTGGATCACAAGCGAGCTACGACAACCTTAAGATCGTAGCGGACAAGTGGAGCAGTGGGTGCATAGATCACAGATGGGGCATAAGCAGAAGCAAATATGGAGGTTGGGAGGAGCAATGCAGAGCATAGCAGCAGCAACATAGAAGCAATAGCAGCGCAGAGGCTGATGTGACTTTAGCAGCACAGTGCAGTAATGCTTACGCAGTGCAGAGCTGCAGTAGCATAGAGAGCTTTAGAGGGACAACACAATATAGCAGCAATGTGATAGATTTCAGCACAAGGAGTTGATGTGACTTCAATAGTGCAGAGGGAGTCTGATAACGCAGGCAGAGTTGTAGCTATGCATCGTTCTTTAGATGCTAGCACAGATCTATAGCCTATGGAGCTTCAGTGATGAGGATGCAGCCCATCTAACTTGTCTGTCAAAGATTGGGCAGGAGATTCAGTTGTTTCTCTCAACAACTGAAGTTGCAGTGCAGCAGATCAGCAGTGGCAGTGCTATGAGCAACACAGATGCAGCATATTGAGAGGGAGCTGCAATACAGTGGTTGCAGTGGCAGTGGCAGAGTCATGGGCAGCAGTACAGAATGGCAACAGCAGTGCAGAGTTGAGTGGCAGGAGGCCAGGCTTAAGCAGCACAGAACTAGTGACCAAAATCATGTAATGCATGAGTGTGATGTATTGCTAGAGCACACCCTTGATGCTAAGAGGGAGTGTTGAGATTTTGTGTATTTGGGGTAGCATCAGTTGTGCTCTAGCTCCCAAACTTTGTGGAGGGGCTAGAGTACACTGGATCTATAAGACCCAAAAATGGATTTGGGAAATTTCATCTGGTTTAGGAGATATTAAATTAATTAATTATTTTAATGTATTTCCAAGTTAAAACTTAGGAAAATAAAATAATTAAAGTGAATTTAATTAAACGTGTGATGAAATTGTCTTAAGTCACACGGATCAAGCTTTTTTTTAATATTAGCCATTGATTAAAGATTTAATCTTGGCCATTGATTTGTCAACGAGAAAAGTATAAAGGAAAGTCTTGGGATCATTTGTAACATACACAGAGGCAGAGCACTGAAGCTAAGCTAAGATTCTAGGGCGGGGTTGCTAAGAATTCTCAAGTGTTTCACTTGCAGAGGGGAATTGAGACCAAAGGGATGATCTGATCCCGGGGTCTAGAATACACAAGAAGAAGAGAAGAGATCAGGAAAGACAGCGCAGAGGAAGGCAGCAGTAAGCGTCAGCAATAGCAGCAGTAGACGACAACAACAGCAACAACAGACGAAAGTAGCAGCAGCAACAGCAACAGCAGACGACAGTAGCAGCAGCAACAGCAACAAGGGCAGCGTGATTTTTAGTAAACCCTTCAGGGGTTACGCAGAGACCCTTAGGGGTAGCGTATTGACTGCGTCACCTAGTCAAGGTAACGCAGTCCCTTCCAGTGAAAGCGCTGAGCATTTGGAGGCCTTCAGAGGCTGACATAGTGTCTTTCAGGGGCAGATCTGGGGTTTCTAGGCCTAGATCTGGCTGAGTTCTATAAATCCCGTTTGAGGGTGTGAATCAATCAGTATTATTGGTCTTAGATCAGCCAGGTGCTGCAGATATAGAGTTTTCTCTGTAGGGTTTTCAAGATCTAGAACCCAGAGTTGTGTATTTAAAAATATTCTTAATAATAGAGCCCTTCAGCAGCCAAAGACCGGTTTTCCCACATTGGGTTTTTCTGAGGACAATTTGTCCAAAAATAACTGTGTCAGTTTGTCTATGTGTGCATGTACTTATTCTAGATCTGAATTGGTAGAGATTTGTTATGTGTTTTTCTTTGATGTTAACTTGAATTTATTCAGTTGATAACTTGTATAAGTAGGAGAAGCTTAACTGGATTAACAAAAATAATTTTGCATAAGAATTAAGATTTAGAAATTTCTACATTTACTGTGATGTTTTCCTAAATATTTCAGAGAAATAACTTGGTAATTAAATCAAACAAGTAGGAGAGCATTCTCTAGAGGGTTTTCTATCACCAAGAAACCCAGATTCGGTCTCTCGCTAAGAGCAGCAGTAGAAGAAGGGAGAAGAGCATCTGTTTCAACATTTGTTGAGCAGAGATGGCTACACAAGGACTAGGGGATCAGGACAGGTTGGATGGAGCATCCAACTTTGTCATTTGGAAGGCTAGGATCTTGGCAGTTCTGAATGATCTCAAACTCTTCGTGGCAGATGAGGATGAGTACACCATGAGTGCTCAAGCACCTCTAGAAAAGAGGTGGGGCGACATAGATCTGCAGATTGAGCTACAGATAGTGTGTGGGGAGGATCCTTGAGGTGCCAAACTCTTGGATCACATACGAGCTACGAGAGCTCTTAAAGACAGTAGCAGGATGACTGGAGTCAGTTGGTGCAAAGGATTATGGAGGTATGGTGGCAGTGAGTACGTTGAATACTAGAGCAGTGCAGTGCAGAGGCAACAGCAGCATGGAAGCAGCAGCGCAGAGGCTGATGGGACTTCAACAGCGCAGAGGGGCAGTGCTTACATAGTGCTGAGCAATAGCAATGCAGAGCTTCAGAGGGTCAGCGTAGTCCAGCAACGAAGGGTGCTTCATTATCGAGAAGCAAGCAAACTGACTTGTCTGTCAGTATTTTGGGTGATGTCCTTCAGTTGCTTATTTCTCAGCAACTGCGTTGCAGTGCAGCAGTTAGCAGTGGCAGTGCTATGGGTAGCATGATGCAGCATTTGAGAGGGAGTTGCAGTACAAATGAGGCAGTGACTGTGGCAGAGTCATGGGCAGCAGTGCAGAAGGCAGAAACGCATTGGATGAGGGGCAACAGGCTGAGCATCAACAACGCAAGGGACCGATGCCATGGATAAGAGTAATGCTTCTGGAGTGAAGTGTTGCTAGAGCACATTCCTCGCTGAGAGGGGGTGTTGAGATTTTGGGTAGCATCAGATGTGCTCTAGCTCCAAAACTTTGTGGAGGGGCTAGAACACATGAGATCTCCAAGACCCAGAAATCGTTTGGAGAAATTCCTCCCGCAATCTAAGTTATTCTAAATATTAATTATTTTAATGGATACCCTAAGTCTAACTTAGGGAAATTAAATAATTAAAGTGAATTAATTTAGACATGTGGGTGAGAATGTTCTAAGTGACATGGATCAAGTCTTTTCTAATCTTAGCCGTCGATTAGAGATTAGATCATGGTCATTGAATGTTCAATGAGAAAAATATTAAAGGAAGGCTTGGGGTCAGTTGGAGAACAAACACAGAGTGGCAACACTTGAGCTAAGTCAAAATTCTAGTGAGCAATTTGCTGAGAATTTTCAAGTGAGCTTGCATCACAGTAAGGGGCAGATCAGCAGTGGGATTTCAAATCCGAGGCCAAGAATACATTGGCCGAGAGGCAGATCCATACCAGAGCAGCACAAAGACCCAGTAAGGGTGACATAGGCCAAGCCAGAGCAGTGCAGAGGCAGCGTAGGCTCAGCCATGGTGACCTAGGCCAAGCCGGAGATGCGCAGAGGCTGCGTAGGCTCAACCTGGGTGACGTATGCCCAGCCAGTGTTGCGCAGAGACTCACGCAAGGTCATAACGCAGTGCGAAGAGAGGCATCGTTGAGGTTCCAGTGGGCTAGAAAGGGCTCGTTTTCAGTAGATCCAAAAGGTGTGAAGCAGCCACACTGAAGGGTGACACAGTGACTACGTAGGCACCCATGGGGTTCTTCATCCTCAACTGAATCAGCCATATTTTCCATCTCCGAGAGATAGAGGTACATCTGTCGTGATTTTCTCTGTTTGGGCAAACCATGTCTGCTGCCCTTGAATGTATTCAGAATTATGCATAATAATAAAACCCTCTAAGAGTTGTTGCACCGGTTTTCCCACATTGGGTTTTTTCGAGGACATTTGTTCGAAAAATATTGTGTCCTTTGTCATGTGGGCTTTATTCTTCAGTACTTGATCTGTATGTATGTGTAGGTTGCAGTAGTGTTTACTCTGATGTTTTACTGAATATTTTGGTGAAATAACTTGTTAATTAAATCAAACAAGTAGGAGAAGTAAATCAGAATACTACAGTAGGGTTTCTGTAATTTGGATTCATAAATTTTCACATTGCAATAGTTGCATTTCCAAGCAACATTTCCTCCTCCCTTCATCTTGCTACCTAGCCCTTACTCTTTTCTAACATATTTCCACAATGGATATTTGTTATCTTGAGTTTGTTGTCTTTGTTGAAAATTTCTGAATATTAAATTACAAAAACCCTACTATTAAATTCCTGATTTACTTCTCCTACTTACATAAGTTATTAATATGAAATCTTCAGCATTAACATCAAAGTAAATACATTAATAGCCTACACATGCAGATCTAAAATTGAATAACTTGCACATTGACAAAGTGACACACAAGGATTTTCTCGACAACTATCCCCCAAAAAATCCAATGCGGGAAAACCGGTGCTTCTAGCTTCTGGAGGGTTTTTAATATTAAGCATATTCTAAGTACAATAAATCTGGGCATCAAATGTGAAAATTCTACTACAATGTATTGGTTTGTTTTCTCCTACTTGATTTAATTAATACAAGCTATTTCCAAAAATTAGATTCAGAAAATACCGAAAATAAACACAACTACAACCTACACATCCAGATCATTTTTCGACATAAGTCCTCGGAAAAACCCAAAGCAGGAAAACCAGTGCAACCAGATATGAGGGATTATTATTAAGTAGTTCCGAGTACAACAAATCTGGGTTCCAGATCTAGAAAACCTGAAAGAGAATAAAAGAAATCAAATCTGCAGCTAACCTGAAGTTCTAGTGCCAAATGTTAGCCACCTATAATATTTTGTTATACCAAAAGGTGGCTAAGATCTTTTTTTGAGCCTCCAAGGAACAAATTTTATCACTAAAAATTGTTAGCTCTTAAAGTCTCTTTAAGGCCTCATGCCTCTGTCCCAAATCCTCATTTGCTGTCCCATTTTATACTCAGAAAATTCTGCTGATTTCATATAACAAACTGCTGAAGAAACCATCATTTTCTTCCCCTTTTTTCTCCATATTATTCCTCTACTTTTCATAAGTTTCTCCCTCCATCCGTGAAAATCTTCCTGACATGGTTTAAAACTTATTTTTGAGTTGTGCTGAAACCCTCAAATCCATTTAAAACCTTGAAATTTTTCATAAAAAACAAAGTTTTATTGCTATGGACCTAAGCCCCTTGGGCTAAGTCCTAAACCACTTCCCCCACATGCCCATGCGTCGAAACCAAATGCCAAAGCTTGTCGACGCTAAATCGGAAAGATTCAAGTGTGCATGTTTGTGAGCCATTTCAAAATGCCGATTGCGATCAACCCCTTTTTCATAAACCGCAGATCATATTGTTATTTCGTTTAACCCATAGGCCCGCAATCGGGCGCTAAACCATTGAAAAATCCCTCTCTGATCAATTTTTTCCTTTGTAAACCCAAAAACCCACTTTCCGAAGTTTTTAAGTTAAAAACTTAAGAACACGTGATAAATGAAAATGGGTTGATCAAAAAGACCAATCACGCAATTGCGATCGGAGAAATTACAAATGGGTTGATTGAAAGACCGGGCCCGAATGTTCCGATTGCGATTAGCCCTAGTTATATAAAGCCCCGGGCCCATGGTACTCCATACTCCCAGTGGCCCCGCAATCGGGCGCCAACCTATCATATATATTTTCTGCCCGATCCACTCAAAACCTTGGTGTTTATCGAAATTTTCGAGTTTCTCGCAAAGTATAAGGGTCCCGCCGGTGCAAGAAATCAAAGGATCTGGACCGTCGATCTAGACCCGATCCGATGGCTATCGCCAAATCGCAAAGGGCTCAATCGCAAAGTTTCAATCGCATGTTGTTGTGTGACCTCCCCGATTGCGATCCTCCGATTAAATCTGGGCCGTCCATCTCCCTGATGATCGGACGGACAGCGCTCAATCGCATCGCTGCGTTTCAATCGCATCCCCTTTTCTGCCCTCCCCGATCGTGATCCTCCGATTAAATCTGGGCCGTCCATCTCCCTGAGGATCGGACGGGCAGCGCTCAATCGCAAGTTTCTAATCGCAAGTTTCAAATCACATGCGTTTTTGTTGCACTCCCGATTGCCGATCCCCGATCCAATCTGAGCCGTCCATCCTCCCGAAGATCCAACGGTCCTTATTCCCTCCGATCACAAGTCTTGCCTCGTTTCAAAAACCCTCCGATTCACCTTCCGCCATCGATCTGATCTGCAGATCAACGGCCAGCGCTTAATCGCATTGGAAATTTACATCGCATGCACTTGTCTGCCACCCCCGATTGAGATCCTCCGATTAGATCAGGACCGTCCACGTGTCCAGATCGGACGGTCCAAAACCACCCCGCCTTATTTCTTCTCCCCGCTCTCATTTTCCTATTTTTCGCCGATCTCCACTATTAGATATTTTTATCCGACGGCTACGCTCCTCCCCCGCCATCTGAAGCAGTTTAAACCTATTTTTTCGTAGGATTTCTTAATTGTTTTGTGTTTGATGCAGGTGTTCTAAATGGTTTTCCATTGTATAACGAAGAAATGCCAAGGGCTGGGAATGACGATTCTCATGCCCTCGTTTCATTACAGAGAAGCCATCCACGAGGCTCTATTCCATGTTTCGTCAGTACTCTATGAGTATTGATGCCGTAAAGCCCAGTGCGGGTCTGCACATCGACAAGACACTGTTTTAATTCAAACACAGTTAAAGAGTATCAGTTTTGAAGACAGAGCACAGCAGATGAAGATTGAAGACAGTTTTTATGGGGATTACGGCTAAGACAATTATCAAAAGCCTAATCCCCAATCTAAAACACAGTTTAAAGGAAAACCTAAAGTGTTTTATCAGACAGAAAGGTTTCCACCGCTTCAACTGAGGCGAATTGATTCCTTAGCTACTACAAAGAGCCACCTGTCGCCTCAAACCATTCAAAACAGAGGCCGAAGTTATTGATTCAGGAAATATCTGCCTCCAGCACTGCCAAGAAGTTAATTCTGCCAAAGGAGTGTAATAGTAAATAGCTGCAGAGTTGCTCCAGACAGAGCATAGAGCCTCAAAGTCAAATAAAGCTCCCACCGAGCCTTGATATTAATTGTAAAACATTAATACAGTGATCCACCTGTACACTTCTCCATCGAACCCCTCAAGAGGCCGAGAAGTCATTTAATCTGTATTAATGGTTCACGAGATAGTTTTGTTAGTTCTCACCTCCTCATCTTCCTATAAGTACTTCTTCATAAGATGAGAAGGTTGGTTGCTGTTTGATCACAAGTTGTAATATTGAAACTCTCTGAAATAAATATACAAGTCTGTTGAAGTTGAAAATAATTTGGAGTCTTGGATGTCTTGATGATGCCATTGCATGTCTTTTCCTGAGAAGGCTCTATCATTGGATCCATGAGCTTGGCTGTTGGTGAAGTGCTCTGAACTGTTAAATGTTTTTTCCCTTGTTTTCATTATGTTCCATAATTTCTTACTACAGTAGGCTGAAAGTTTTAGGCTAAGAAATGACTCCTGGAAGCACCTTAGACGTGTTCACCCTTCACTGTTTGATGTTTTCTTCTGCTGAAGTATTTTTAGAGGCTTTAAACCTTTCTCTTTAGTCTTCATGCTCGTTTATTTCCTCGATAGCTTAAATAGTTGGTTTCAGCATGTTATGGTTCTCCCTGCTTGTCTGCCATCACTTGAAAGCCGTTATTGAAATCTCCCTTCAAAGTACCATTGTCTTAAGTTAACCAAAGAGGTCGGTTTTGATCTTACCCTTTGCCCCTGCTTAAACAGTTGTTTTGAAGGTCTTTATAGTTGCAAACACAGATGTTATTTAGGTGTTCCCTCTTCTATGAATGCAATTATTGGTGAATCTTTTATGTTTTCTAAATCCTTTAAAATAAGATCTTTGAGGAAATAGGGTGTTCCCCGAATCTTAGATTTCATTTTAGAAGTTGTCTTGAAATCATTATTTGCTTAAAGAATGTTTGTAGAATTTATGGTTAGCCCTGTCTATCAAATATCTCTTTATTGATAAGTTATGTTTCTCAAGTTCCTTTTGTTGAGAATTAAATTTCTTTTTCCAAATCATTAATGTCCATCTCATTCCAAAACAAAGGATCCTGTGGCCAAGTTAGATTTTCCCTTTGATATCCCATATCCCTTGAAGAGTTTGTCATGATCTTATTTTGACTCCATTGCCCAATGAACCGGATATTTCCTCTTTCTGTCTATCTTTCCAAGACCTTTCATATTCTGCTGTATCAACTCAACCCAACCAAACAAACATCTGCACACAATAACTAGTCTAAAATCCATAACCAAAGCAAACAAGATAAACCTTTGCAAACAAATATTTGAGAGATCCCTCTCTGAGAACAGGAGGACTAGATCCTGGAACTCTAAAGATTGGTTCTGATGTTGCCTTGTCTTTTGATTTGCCAAACTGTCAAAACACGGGGAACCAACACCAAATATCAGACTGATTGACACCCTCAAATAGGATTTACAAGACTCAGTCCGGATCTGGCCCTAGAAACCCTCAACGCTGCTTTTGAAGCCTCAGTGTTACCTCTGAAGGTCTGCGCCAGCCTCTGCGTGGCTCTGGGAGGACCTACGTCACCCCTAGAGGGTATACAATGCCCCTGCGCTGCCTTTGCTAGGCCTGCATCAGCCCTGCATGGCCCCAGTTGCCTCTACGCTACCCCTGCTGGACTGCGTGGCTCTGACGCCCCTCTGCACTGCGCTTGTTGATGCTCCTTTGCCTCTTGCTGCCTCTTGGCTCTTGGGATCAGAACATCCCCTCAACCAATACTACCCCTCACTGCAGGAAATTTCTCCGGAAATTCTTAGCAAACCTGCCCTAGAATTCCAGATCTATTCCTCAGTTCTGCAACTGTGTGTCTCCTCCAACTAACCCTCAAGCCTTTCTCTTATACTTTTTCGTTGAACCCTTCAACGGCTGATATTAAATCATCCATCAACGGCTGAGATTAATAGACTACTTGATCCATGTGACTTAAGACAATTTCAGCACATGTGTTAATTAATTCACTTTAATTATTTAATTTTCCGAAGTTTAGACTTGGGAAATCCATTAAAATAATTAATTGTTTAAAGAACTTGAACACCAATTGAAATTTCTCAAATCCCTTTCTGGGTTTTGGAGATCAAGTGCGTCCTAGCCCCTCCACAAAATTTCAGGGCTAAAGCACACCCGATGCTACACCAACTATACAAAATATCAACACCAAACTGGTTAACCTAAGAGAGAAATAAAACTGCAACAATACCTCTATTCTCGAGACAAAAAATTGACTGACTCACACCCTCAAACGAGATTTACAGAACTTAGCCTTTTCCGGCCTCTAGAAACCCTAATGTTACTCTGAATCCCTCTGCGTCAATCCTGCTAGCCTGCATCAGCCTCTACGCTGCTCAGGAAGGGCCTGCGTCACCCCAGAGTGGGTTACATTGCCCTTGCACTGCCCTGGCTGGGACTGCGTCAACCCTCTTGGTGTCCTGCTGCCTCTGCACTGCCCCTGTTGGGCTCTAGGCTGCTCTGCGTAGCTGCTACTTCCTTTGCATTGTGCTGGTCTACTGCTTCTCTGACCTTGTTGTACTCTCGTCCTAGAACTACACCATCCCCCTCGCCAATACTGCCCCTCACTACAGCTGAAACACTTCTGAAATTCTTAGCTAACCATGCCCTAGAATTCCAGCTTAGCTTCAATGCTCTACCAGTGTGTGCGTTCTCCAACTGACCCCAAGCCCTCTTCTTATTCTTTTCTCGTTGAAACTTCAACGACCATGATCTAATCTTGACTCGACGTCTAAGATTAGAAGATGCTTGATCCACGTCACTTAAGTCATTCTCATCACATCTTTAAATTAATTACCTTTAATCTTTTAATTTTCCTAAGTTAGACTTAGGGTCCTTAATTAAAAAGATTAATTAATTATCTCTTTAACAGGATGGAATTTCCCAAAACGCTTTCTGGGTCTTGGAGATGTTATGTACTGTAGTCCCTCCACAAATTTTGGGAGCTAGAGCACATCTGATGCTACTCCAACACCCCAAAATCTCAACAGTCTTCCCTCAACATTTGAAGTTGTTGTTGCAACCCCACTTCCAATAGATGGAACACTTGCAACCCCGATGAAGTTGGAACAAGAGGGGCATCTCCATTGGGGACATTCTTCCCCTTCCCCTTCCTTTGCCCCTTCCATGCTGCCCTTGATTGAGCCACGAATGCTGTAAAAAAATAAACAAAAAATGCACAAATTTGTAAAAGAAATGCACATGCAAACTGAATGCAAAAAACTTGGCATTCCTCCATTTTTTTTTGCAGGCTAGAAACTTGAAACTTGAAATATCATGGCTATATGGCTAGGGATTTTCTTCATGTTGGGTCATTTCTTTGTAATAATGGTGTTGGAGAGTAGAAGAAAGAGGCCCATTAGAAAAGAGGAGGATGAAGAAGTGGTTTATAGTGGATTTGATGAAAATCCTGAAGAGGAGGAGTATGCTAAGGAGAAAGGGGAGAGTGGACAACATGAGGCCATAGAGACCACAACTAGACAATACCAAAGTCAAACACCTTTGTGGAAATATGTTCAGAGGCAGGAAGGAGGGAAAGATGAGAGAACCACTAAATTTCTTTGCCCCCATTGCAATAAAGAATATACAGGTTCATACACCCGTGCCGGAAGGCACCTTTGTGGGAAAATTCCAGGGGATGGAGACAAAAATCTAGGAATCAAAATTTGTGTAAGTGTGCTAGCAACAGAGAGAGAGAAATATAAAAAGGAAGAGGAGGCTGCCCTACAGAGATCTAAAAGATCTAGGGGTTTCATTGATTCTTATACACCATCAAGTCCATCACATCATGGAAAAAGAAGTCCATCAACTTCCACCCATGGCAGTGGATATGGAGGCACACCTAGACCAAACATCTCCTTAACGCGTAGAACCATATCTGATTTCCTTGACGAAGGGTGTAGGAATGATGTGGGTTCAAAAAATTTCTGGTTTCTATATGCATGTGGGGTGTCATTCAATGTTCTTCGCTCACCTTATTGGCATGAAATGGTTTCTGCCATTAATGATGCCCCAAAGGATACAGGAGCCTTGGGTATGACAAGGCCAGAACCGTGGACTTGATCATGAAAAAGCTAAAAAAAACAATTCTTTGGCTAGAATGACAAATTCTTGGAATGAGCATAGGGTGTCCATTGTATCTGATGGATGGACCAATGTAAAAGGAAAGCCATTGATAAGTGTTCTGGCTGTGTCGGTTACTGGTGCAATATACCTTTCAGCATATGATTATTCAGACAAATTCAAGACCAACATTAACATTGCAGAACCATTACTTGAAATAATTGAAAATATTGGGCCATACAATGTCGTCTAAGTCATCACTGATAATGCTGCTAACTGTAAGGCAGCAGGAGCAATTATTGAGGATAAATACCCCAACATATTTTGGTCTAGGTGTTTGGTTCACACAATGAACCTTTTGATGCATGATATCATTAAAAACAAACAACTTCAATTCAAATGGCTTGGTGATTTGTACAGGAGAGGTAAAAAAATGAGAAGATTTATTACAAATCATAGCAATACCCATGGGCTTTTCCGTATTCACTCCAAATTGGAGTTGTTGAAGATAGCAAAGACTAGATTTACTAGCTATTACCTCACCTTCAGGCGCCTTTTGAAGGTAAGAGAGTCATTGGCAGCAATGGTATCAAGCCCACACTAGCAGGTATAAAAGGATAGGGCAGCGACAATAGTTGACATGCAAGGTTTTGAACATGTGGAGGAGACCACCCTTGACCCTTTGTTTTGGGCACGTGTGAGGGAAATTTTGAATTTCACCACACCCATTTATCACATGATTCGTTTTTCAGATACAGATAAACCAGTGATTGGGGAGGTTTATGAGCAGATGAATAGCATGTTGGGCCAAATAAAAGATGTTGTTAAGGATAATGATCCCAACTTGTATGCAATGATTCACGACTGTGTGTGTGCACATTGGAATAAACTCAATGTTCCACTACATGCCTTGGCATATATCCTTATGCCAAAATACTACTCTCCATCTTGGTTGGGCCAACCTGCACCTGGAGGTGGGGTTAGGATCAAACCTCACATAGATCCAGAGGTACAAGAGGGGTACATGAAGGCATTAGACAAGTTGGTCCCCGGCAGGGAGGAGTGTGCTAGATTGCGCCTTGAATTAGGTAGATACTTCAGTTGTACTAGTAACTTTGGTTTTTTCCATGCAATGGGAGACAGAGACAAATTTGATGCTCTCAAATGGTGGGAAGCATATGGCGGCATGGGACTTTTGCCAAAGTTGGCAAAAAAATTTCTCTCACAAGTTGTGAATACTTCTTCTACAGAGAGGTGTTGGAGCACCTACAACTTCATACATAATGTGAGAAGAAACAGGCTAAATGAAAATCGAGCTGAAAGTTTAGTTTATGTGCATTACAACTTGAGATTGTTGAGTCATTATTGTGATCGGGCATATGAGGATCAATCATATAAAGTCTGGGACAACAACCTAGAGGATGATAATTTGGAGGACGACACTGTACATATGGAAGAATTGGAAGCAGAACTTTTGAGGGATGATGATGAAGCATCAGTAGCCATGCCACCGCCACACATAGGGCCAGTCCCACCATCCAGTAGCAGTGCGGGTGCCAGTGCCAGTGCTCGATATCCAACTATTGTACCTTTGCAGATTCAGCCTCCACCTACATCCTCACGTTGCCCTCTGCCTTCTAGTCATGGTTGTAGATGTGGTACTCCTGAGAGTACTAGAAGACAACCATTGCCTCGTGGTTCTCACAAATTAGACATTTCTCATGGGCGTGGCAAGGGGACAGACAATAGATAAAATAGATTTGTTGTTTACTAGTCTTTTCTATTTTATAGTAGTTTTTATCTTTTATAACTGTTGAACAGTTGAAACTTGACTCTTTCATATTTAATGACAATTTAAGTTTGAAGTTTGAATTTAAAAGGTGAAACTTTGAAGTTGGCATTTATAAGTTTATAAGTCATTGTGAATTATGAATATGATGCTTCATGAAAGTTATATGGTGATCAATGAATCAATGATGATAAATGTTATATATCAATGATGAAAAAATGTTATATATTGAATTCTGAAATCAATGAATCAATAATGATAAATGTTATATATTGAAATTTGAAATCAATGAATCAATGATGATAAATGTTATATATCAATGATGATAAATGTTATATATTGAATTTTGTAATCAATGAATCAATGATGATATATTATATATATCAATGATGATAAATCGTATATATTGAAATTTGAAATCAATGATGATAAATGTTATATATTGAATTTTGAAAGCTTGAAACCTTCAGATTGATGATTTGCGAGACTCAAGAGTCAATATGTTGTATGTTTCCAACTTGTGGGCGTGGTTGATGAAGATTATAACTTCTAGATGATTGATGTTATATGATTCAATCTATGTTTTTATGTTTTTTATGTCTAATCCATCATTCTACATGCTTTTGTTGACATATATGCATCAAAATATAATATATATATATATATATATATATAAACGCTCCCCGAAACGCTCCGGACCGGGAGCTTTTGAAAATGGCGCTCCCGCTCCCACTCCCACTCCCAAGCAACCATGGCCCATTCCAAAAGACTAAACATATACACATGAAAATATAATAAAATAGCTCAAACATAAACCAGCAGTCAGTTAAGTCATTTGGTCTTCAGTTGTGGAAGCATTGAACTAAATAAAACACAAGTCTTGGCTCCATTTTTAATGTCAGATTGTTTACTCCACTCCATACTGACATCATAATAGCATTTGTGAGCTCAGCATATTTACATAAATGAATGATTTTAAGCATAATTTTAACACAAAGTAGAACAGATCAAGATACCTGAGTTATCAAGTTTGGGAACCTAGAGAGTGGACGTCTCAATACTGCAAAGAAGGAAATAGATGAAAAGGCTTTTGCAGGTGTCAATTCACCACCAAGCAAAGTATACAGCCAAAAGGCAAGCACAGTAACAATAATTTGAATACTACTCAGAATGAAGCTGTTGCACTGCAAAATAATAACAAGTTATTTAAAAAATCATGAATTATCATGGAAGCGTAAGAGGAATAAATGGATGGAATAAAAAGCATTGTAGACAAAATTTTGATAACATAATTTCTATGAATTAAGAAACAAAGAAAACGATTTCATGACAACAGGTAAAACTAAGGCAATCTGAATCAATACAAATCCCAATAATTTTGCTTTCCTCAACCAGCTGAGTTCATCATTCCTAATAGTCTGGACCTTTGACTGAAAAGTATTTTCCCATGCATAGCATCTGTAGGTATCATAGGAACATCATCAGGACTCCAAACATAGATAAACAATACTTATACAGGGGTCATGGTTTCTTAATCATAAGAACTTACTTGACTGTGTCCATTGCAGCCAGGATTTCATTCATGAGACCAATCCTCTTGTCTGTACGCTGCAATGCTTCCTTCGATAATTTCTTCGTCCTACTAATAATAAATGTCTGACCAAACAGCGAAGTGTAAATACAATGGTGTCCATGTTACATGAATCGACAAAAAAAGTATAGTAGCTTATAAAATTCAAAGAAAGATCATGATAAACAAAGTTTAACAGATAACACCTATATTCAAAGGGCATACATACTATAAGATGAGAAAACGTAATTTTACTAATGTCCAACAAATAACCACAAAAGTAGGCCAATGGGACTGAAGAGTACAACCAATATGAATAGAATGTGGAAGTTTCAACGCAACTCCTAGAAAATGCTAAAAATAATACAAAGAAATAAACCTACATATATGTTAAAACCATGACAAAGGTTGGGTGATATAAAAGACTAAGTCAGTTTGTCCAGGACTGGAAAGGTGGACAACCCAACACAAGAATAACAAAATGGATTTATAAACTATGGGTCAAGAATCAAAAGACAACAGGCATCATATGATAGAACATTTATGCTACAGTTTCCTTTCAGTATTTTTAATATTTTAACCTGTGGGAAATTAGAAATGTTTCTTGGACCATGGCTACCATATCAAAAAATGGGAAATATTTCCAGGTGATGGGAGATGTTTCATACAGCCTTAGTTAGAAGCATCTCACAGTACTGAGATTCAACTAAGACTTGAATCCAAAATGATTCTATTCCAGATATCTAGATCCCAACACCGAGAAATACATAAAATCCATGTGCATCAGACTCTGGGATTGGATCTTGTAAAATTGCACAGAAATATGATGCATGAGGTACCAGACTCACTGACAAGAGTTTTCAAAAATAGAATAAAACATTATTCTACAAGGAAGTTGTCATCTCTAGATAAAGTTAATTTACCAATGCAGTACCACTGCTTTATGCAAGGTGAACTACTGAATTTAAGAAGAATCTGATGCTACTATATACAACATTCTTCACTCCTAGTGCCCACCTTGAATGATCAATAAACATCAACTAAGCCATTCCATGACCTAAAAACTGAATTCAAAGACTGCTTTCAAAATTAAAGCTCTTTTTGGCATTTACTATATATCAGTGTTGCCAGCATCGCAATATAATCACAATTTTTTGGAGTTAGTTGTGAAGCCCTGATTTGGGAAAATTAACTAAGTTTAACAAATTCGATGCTCAGAATCCAGGCAATGATATTTGAAAGCATATTTTACCAATTTAATACGCAGATGCATACCTGGCTGCCACATTTGAAGTCAATCCCAAGCTTTCGTAGCTCCAATTTTTCCTTCGTTACCAAAATGACCAAATCCTCCCTGCCAAACTGAGCACAACCTCAGTGCCCAATTCCAGAAAACTTCACAATTGAAGCACTCCACCCCGGAGCCCAAAACCCCAAGAACAATCAAGACTCATTATTCACTCTCTATTTTTCATTCTCTCCACCATACCTCCTGCATCCCTGAAACTAGAAATTCCTAATCCCCCTTTCATGCCCCTCACCCCAACCCCCCACAAACGGGTCTATTTTTTATATTCCTTCAATGTCCATCACCTCCAAACTAATCACCGCCTTCCATCCTCTGACGTCGGTCTCTTCCTTTGTTTAGAGACGGTTGAATTTTATTAAATGGAATGTTTGGGGATAGTCTTTTAATTATCCGTTTGGGTATAGTCATTTATTTATCTAATTTATAATTTATCATTATCTTGTTTTGATTAAATTACTTATGTGTTGATTAAATCACTTCATTTAAAAGTTAATAAATTACTTTATTTACTCTAGTTAGGTTAAATTATAAATTAATTTCATTTAATTTATAATCCAGTGCATTAATTATATATATAATGGTGGCATACCTATCAAATACCCTACTTGATATATTCATTATATTCTCGTGAGTTAGAAGTTTTCTTTGATAATCATTTTATTACCTTAGACATTTTCCAATGTTAGCCAGTATGTGTACTAGTGCAGTACATGTGATATATGCATATTTCGTAGGCATGCTAACATTTATATGTTCCCTATAACTCGAGGTGGGTCATTACATTAGTGATATTAATGGCCAATAATACCGACAATCTTTTCTACTCCAAAAATATCGTGATAATATTGTAAAAATCACAAAAACATGGTGAAATGATCCCAAAAATTGCCTATCTGCACCCAGGTTTGTTTATAAACTTTATTTTTGGTTTTTTTGCCTCTTTTTCCAAATAGAGTCCAACGGTTATAGAGCAGAGAGGCAAGAAAAAATTTCCTAGGGTTAAGGAGGAGAAAAAGACAATTTTAGGAGCCATCTCAAAAAGATTTGAACTGTGGACCGAGTTTCCTCAATAGGCCGCACACTTGCAGGTATGGGCATCAAATTTGGCCCTGTTTCTTTTTGTTTTTCTTAGTTTTTCCATGGGTTTTCAGTCACCCATTTATTTTCCATGGTTTCAGCTGGGGGAGGGGGTGTATGTTTTTCCATTATCATTTCATTGAGTGGTTCTTGATTGTAAAAATGTTGATTTTTACATTTTAAATTTCTTCTTGTTCCCTAGGTTCAATCTTACATTGAAGAAAAAACATGCCAAGACATTTGGACCCTATGTGAGAATATGGTGAAACCCTATTGTTAAATCTGATTATACTTCTCCTACTTAATCAAGTTATTAATCTAAAATTTCAGCATTAACATCGAAGTAAACACATTAATAGTCTTCACAGATACATATCTAAAATGAATACATACACATAGACAAAGTGACACACAAGATTTTCTAGACAACTATCCCCTGAAAAACACAATGCGGGAAAACCGGTCTTCTGGCTATTGGAGGGTTTTTATTATTAAGTAGAATCTGAGTACAACAAATCTGGGCAGCTTACTAGTTAACCCGACAGAGAAATACAAAATCTACAGCAATACCTTTGTTCTAGAGACAGAAAACTGGACTGATTCAAACCCTCAAACGGGATTTACAGAACTCAGCCCCTTTATGTCTTCAGAAACCTCAGCACTGCTCTGAAGCCCTCTGCGTCAGCTCTGCTAGTCTACTGGTGCCCCTGCGCTGCTCAAGAGAGGCCTGGGTAAGCCCTGATGGCCTCCTGCTGCCTCTGCACTGCCCTTTCTGGGCCTGCGCAGCATTGAAGCCCTCTGCGTTGCGTAGTTGGTGCTTCCCTCTGCACTCCTCTACCTCTTGCTGACTCTTGGCTCTGGGATCAGATCATCCCCTTAGCCAATACTACCCCTCGCTACAGCTGAAACACTTCTAGAAATTCTTAGCAAACCACGCCCTAGAACTCCAGCTTAGTCTGAGTGCTCTGCCACTATGTGTGTGTTCCCCAACTGACCCCAAGCCTTTTCTTTATACTTTTCTCGTTGGGAAACCAACGACTGGGATCTAATCTTGAATCGACGGCTAATATTAAAAGAAAGCTTAATCCGTGTGACTTAAGTCATTTCCATCACATGTTTAAATTAATTACCTTTAATATTTTAATTTTCCTAAGTTAGACTTAGGGTCCTTAATTAAAAATATTAATTAATTAATTTTCTCTTAAACCGAATGGAATTTCTCAAATCCCTTTCTAGGTTTTGGAGATCTCATGTACTCTAGCACCTCCACAAAGTTTGGGAGCTAGAGCACATCTAAAGCTACCACAACACTAAAAATCTCAACACTCCCTCTCTTAGCGAGGAATGTGCTCTAGCACAACACTTCACCCAAAAGTTCCGCACTGATCTCTAGTGTGGGTCTCTGAGCTGATGCTTGGCCTGTTGCGCTTTATCACTGTGCTACTACTGCTCTCCTGTACTGCTGCCCATGAAGTTGCCATTGCCACTGCCACATATGTACTGCAACTCTCTCTCAATCTGCTGCATTGTGCTGCCAATTGTTGCACTGCAACTTAGTTGTTGAGAGAAACAACTGAAAACTCCTTCCCAATCTTTGACAGACAAGTCAGTTGGGCTGCATCCTCATCACTGAAGCTCCATAGGTTGTTGCTCTACATTGTGCTCCTGAAGCCACTGCACTGCTGCAAATCTGCTCTGCGTAAGCCAGCCTACACTGCGTTGCTGAAGTCACATCAACCCCTATGCGTTGCGCTGCTACACTGCTGTTGCATCTGCACTGCGCTGCTCCCTCTCAGCTTCCAGCTCTCCCTCTGCTCCATCTGTGACTCTCTGCACCCACTACTCCACTTGTCCCGCTACTGTCTTAAGGCTCCCGTAGCTTGTATGTGATCCAACAGTTGGGCTACTCAAGGATCCTGCCAACACTCTGTAGTTGCACTACAAATCTCCATGTCATCCCACTTTCGTGGTGTATGAGCACTCATGGACACGTCATCTTCGGAGCCATCGTCCGCCACACCAGCCTTGGAGGTAGAAGCTTCCTTGTGCCTCTTCTTCTAAGAACAATTGCTGGCGAAATGTCCTAGTTCACTGCACTGGAAACACTTGATCTTTGATAGATCACGCTTCTTCCTCCCTTGCTGCCTCTTTGATGCCAAGGCTGCATCTTCTTCCTCTTCCTTCTTCACTTTATGTGATCTGGTGCTGTACTGTCTCTTGGTGAACCGACGAAGTTCTTCTTGATGGAGGATCGCTCACATACTCTCCCAGTTGGGAAGGTTCTCTATGCCCAAGATACTTTGGACAAAAGTTTCCCAGTCCTCTGTGACCGCATTGAGTGCAGTGCTCACCATCACATCATCCTCCACTTTCACTCCCATAGTAGTCAATTGATCCCTGATCGCCTGTAATCTGAAAAGGAAGGGTTCGATCTCTTCTCCCTTGGCCATCATGAATAACCTCATCTGATTTTCTAGAAGCATTCTCCGCTGGATGGATCTTCCTTTATATAGTGAGGTCAAAGCCATCCACATATTATGAGCCGTTGTCTCCCTAGCTATGTGAGGTACTACATGATCTTTGACACTGTCCATGATGAAGCGCTTGGCATGTGTTGTTGCTTCTTCATGATTCTCCAGGAGCTTCACATCGGTTGGCGTGGCCAAGACTTTCTCTGCATGCTCCCTCAGATTGTATGCCTCCATGACTACCAAGATTTTGGCCTTCCAAAGTGCAAAGTTTGACAGGTTGTCCAACCTATCCCGATCATGTAGTCCTTAAGGTGCCATCTGCTCAATAAATCAATCGAAACTAATCCTACTCTCTATGCTAGAGACTCAGATCTAGGGTCCTCAGCGAGAAAGGCACCATTGCTCCCTCTGATAACTACCGTTCTCCCTTGGAAGTTTACCAAATCACAACGAATCAGCTCTCTTCGATCTGCTGATCAAACTGCAGATTTATTTCACTGGAAATCTTCTGAGAAGTTGTTCTCTTCCTACTCTTTGTCAACTAGTGCTTAGGCTAATTTCTGCACCTTCAGAAATTTAATGCCACCAGCAACTACTGAAGCTCTGCAGCACTGCTTCTGACACTCTGAATCAGCAACAACTTCAGGGTTGCGTCACCCTAGTTGGCCTCTACGTGAGCAGATAGTCCCAACACTATCTCTGCGCTGCCTTTGCACAGTAAGTATGTGGGCCTGCGTGGAGACTGCGTCACTCTGGCCTCTACGTGGCTCTGCTTCCCTCTGCTGCTACGTTGTCCTCTCTGGTCTGGCTTTTTGCCACTATTGCTGCTTTCTGCAGCAAGGATTCTTGTCTTCTTGCTGGTGATCCAGCTAAATCTACAATCGCTCTGATACCAAGTAAAAATTTCTAAATATTACTCATGCAGAAACCCTACTGTTAAATCTGGTTATACTTCTCCTACTTAATCAAGTTATGAATATAAAATTTCAGCATTAACATCGAAATAAACACATTAACAGTCTTCATAGATACAGATCTAAACTGAATACATGCACATAGACAAAGTGACACACAAGATTTTCTAGACAACTGTCCCCAGAAAAAACCCAATGCCGGAAAACCGGTCTTCTTTGTGGAGGGTTTTTATTATTAAGTAGAATCTGAGTACAACAAATCTGGGCACCTTACTAGTTAACTCGATAGAGAAATACAAAATCTACAGCAAAACCTTTGTTCCGGAGATAGAAAATTGGATTGATTCACACCCTCAAACGGGATTTATTGAACTCAGTCCCTTTTTGTCTTCAGAAACCCCAACGTTGTTCTAAAGCCCTCTGCGTCAACTCTACTGTCCTGTTGGTGCCCCTGCGCTGCTTAGGAGAGGCTTGCATAACCCCAGACTGGGTCACACAGTCCCTGCGCTACCCTAGTTGGGCCTGCGTAAGCCTTGATAGCCTCCTGCTACCTCTGCACTTCCCTTTCTAGGCCTGCGTAGCACTAAAGTCCTCTGCGCTGCTGCTCCCTCTGTGTTGCTCTCACTACTGCTTCCTTTGCCTCTTGCTGACTCTTGGCTCTAGGATCAAATCATCCCCTTAGCCAATAGTACCCCTCGCTGTAGCTGAAACACTTCTGGAAATTCTTAGCAAACCACGCCCTAAAATTCCAGCATAGTCTCAATGCTCTGCCATTGTGTGTGTTCTTCGACTGACCCCAAGCCTTTCCTTTATACTTTTCTTGTTGGGAAATCAACGACCGTGATGTAATCTTGAATCGACGGCTAAGATTAAAAGAAAGCCTAATCCATGTGACTTAAGTCATTTCCATCACATGTTTAAATTAATTACCTTTAATATTTTAATTTTCCAAAGTTAGACTTAGGGTCCTTAATTCAAAATATTATTAATTAATTTTCTCTTAAACTGGATGGAATTTCTCAAATCCCTTTTTGGGCCTTGGAGATCTCATGTAGTCTAGTACCTCCACAAAGTTTGGGAGCTAGAGCACATCCGAAGCTACCCCAACACTCAAAATCTCAACAGTTCAATAGACAAAATTTGAGTTGCAAATTATGTGAGAAGTGTATGATAGGAGGATTGTTAAAATATGCAATTGCAGTAAAATTCAACTTTGGACAACTCATTTGATGGAGATAATGATTGCATTGAATTCCTCTTTTCGAGAGGACCAAAATCAACCTAAATATTGCTCAAATCAGATAAGTGAAACTGTACTTATGAAGAAAGGCCCACATGTGCATATTTGTCAAGGTTGGCCCTAAAGAAAAGTGGACAGCGCAGTGATTGTTGGGCCAGCGCAAAGGCTATTGAGTCTCATTTTTTCCAGTTGCCGTGGCTGGAAGTGCAGTACAACTTTTGTCTCGAGTTGTTGGTGGGACACTAATTCTATTGGTGCAGAACAGTGTCTAGTGGGGCTGAAGCAAAGAAGAGGGAATCAGTTCCTCATAAGATTTCTTGCCAAGAAGTCTAGATCCAATGCTAAACAAAAGCAAAGAAAGATCAGAGAGGGATTGCTTTGACATTTGTTGGCAGAAGGATTTTCGTGAAGGAAATCAAAATTCAGAGGGAGCTTGTTCCTTAGAGGATTTCTAGCGCCAAAAAATCCAGATCCAAGTTTTGTTGGGGCAGCAACGAAAGAGGGAGAAAGGAACTTCTTCGACATTTAGTTGAGCAGAGATGGTCGTGAGTGGACTGGGGGATTAGGACAAGTTAGATGGAGCATCCAACTTTGTCATCTAGAAGGCCAGGATCCTGGCAATTTCGGATGAACATCGCATCAAGGATCATGCCTTGAACATGATTGTTGTTCCAGCTGATGTTGATCCTCTCAAGAAGTACGAGGAGGCTCAAGCAAAAGCAAAGCGCATGATCATAAATAGAGTCAAGGATCATGTCATCCCACATATTGCTGAGAAGAACACAAGGGAAATGTGGGAGGCCGTGACCACATTGTACAAGGGATCTTCCATTTAGCGGAAGATGTTGCTTGAGAATCAACTGAGATTGTTTCAGATGTAGAAGGGAGAAGAAAGCGATCCCTTCCTTATCAGATTGCAAGGGATCCGAGATCAGCTAGCTTTCGTAGGGACTACACCAGATACTGGATTTATGGTCAGGACTTCCCTAAATGCAGTCACTGAAGACTGGGAAACTTTTGTCCAAAGCATTTTGGGCAGGGATACTCTTCCTAATTGGGAGGAGATGTAGGCAGCTCTTCGACAGGAAGAGATCAGACGGTGGGCCTAGGCGGGAAGCCGCAGTAAAAGGATCAAAGTCAAGGAGGAAGAGGAAGATGTGGCTCTCGCATCAAAGGGACAACAAGGGTAGCAGAGACGGAAGAAAAAGTACCTCTCGAAAGTCAGATGCTTTAGATGTGGAGAAATGGGACATTTCGCCATGCAGTGCCCTCTGAAGAAGAAGGGCAAAGAATAGAAGTCTGACCCGGAGGTTGCTCCAGCTCAGGCTGATGAGGGGGATGCCGATGACTATGCCATGAGTGCTTAGACACCTCTAAAGAAGAGATGGGGTGATATGGAGTTGTAGACTGGAGCTACAAAGAAAAAGGGGCAGGATCCTTGAGGTGCACAGCCTCTTGGATCACATACAGTTACGGGAGCCCTTAATGAGAGTAGCTGAATGACGGAGTCAGTTGGTGCGAGGGATGATGGAGTGATAGTGGAAGAGCTAGAGCGCCAAAGTCTGAAGCAACACAAATAAGAGGCAACAGCAGCAGTGCAGTGCTTACGTACTGCAAAGCAACAACAACGCAGTATTATCAGAGGAAACTTCAGCATCGAGGTGCATCCAGACTGACTAGTATGTCAGGATTTGGGATGTCTTTTAGTTGCTTAACTCTCAGCAACTGAGTTGCAGTGCAGCAGTTAGCAGTGACAGTGTTATGGGCAGCATGATGCGACATTTTAGAGGGAGCTGAACTACAAAGGTAGCAGTGATAGTGGCAGAGTCATGGGCAGCAGTACAGATTGCAGCAACGCAGTGGATGAGGGGCAATAGGTCGAGCATCAACATTGCAATGGACCGATGTTGTGGATTAGGGTGATGCTTCTTGTGAGAAGTATTGTTAGAGCACATTCCTCGCTATGAGGGAGTATTGATTTTTGGGTAGCATCGAATGTGCTCTAGCTCCGAAATTTTGTGGAGGGGCTAGAACACATGAGATCTCCAAGACCCAGAAATCATTTGGTGAAATTCTGCCTAGAATGCATGTTATTAAAATAATTAATTATTTTTAACAAAGCCTAAGTTAAAACTTAGGAAATTAAAACAATTAAAGTGAATTAATGTAAATATCGGTGAGAAGCTTCTAAGTGATGGGGATCAAGTCTGTTTTAATCTTAGCCGTTGATTAAAGATTTGATCACGACCGTTTATCTCTCAATAGGAAAAGTATAAAGGAAGGCTTGAGTGTCAGTTGGAGAACACACACAGTGAGTGAATCTAGAGATCAAGTTCTTCTGACGGAGTAGTGCTCGGACAATGATAATGTCTAAGTGATTCAGCAGAAGTGAGGGGCAGAAGCAGTTATTGGTTGGAGGATCTTCTCTGGGACCAAGAGTACATAGCAGAAAGGCAGCAAAGACCACAGTGGAAGCAGCGCAACCACCAAGAGAGGTGACGCAGTCCCTAGAAGGGGTGATGCAGGCCCATGCAGGGATTGCGCAGTGTTTCCAAGGGATAGTCCAAGTTTTGCTGGAGATTGAGGTTTCTAGGCCTGGAGGGATGAAACTTGATTTTCCGAGAGGCAGATCGATTCAGAGAAGAGGTGACGCAGTTCTCAACCATCCCCACACAGGCCTACGCAATGTGAGGTAAAACTCACTAGTTTTGTATGCCGGGATTTTTCTTTGTTGGGTGAGCCGGATTTGGCACCCTAGTTGTACTCAGAAAACAGTTTCTTAATAATACAAACCCTCAGATCTGCTGCACCGGTTTTCCCACATTGGGTTTTTCCGGGGACGTCTAGTCCAAAAACAAGTGTGCCCTTTGTGTGATTGTCTCATCTTATTTTTCAGTACTTGATCTGTATATTGGTGTAGGCTACAGTGTATTTGCATTAATATTTACTGAAGAATATTGTAAATAACTTGTTAATTAAAAAACACAAGTAGGAAATGCAAATCAGTTAACTACAGTAGGATTTATGTTGGTTTAGATTCATAAATTTTCACAGTGAGCTGATGTTTGGGATGCATCTTCTATGTTGATGGTTGTTGGGTTTGATGGTGTGAAGTCTTTCCTACAAGGAAGGTAAGGCAACGTGTTTTATTCCCTAAGGACTGATATCTTGGAGCAGCCAAAAGAAAATTAGAGGGTTGTTTATGTACAACCAAGGCAGCTCATTTGTAATATCCCCAATAGGAAATAGACAGTAATACACAGCAATACAAGCATACAACAATATAGGAAATGCCTAAAATAGAATATAGAGCAAGTACACATAAAAATGCCAGAAATGCTAAGCCATTTTATTAATCTGAGAATATAATTGAGATACAATGGATAATCAGAATAAATGCACCTATCCTTGCTCAAGGAAAGTGAAGAACCCTCTCAGAAAAACAGGAAATGGCTGATACAAAAGGCATCATTTCTGGGCACGCAAAAGCTATACTGCTTTGAATGAGCCCGAAGCTAAGTTTGATCCCCTTCTTGGGAATGAGGGCGAAAATCGAGACCACACGAACTCACCACCCCGGACAAAACCCAGAAACCATATACAAAATGGACCACCTCCGAAAATCACCCCCAGAAACCCTCCTCCTAGAAAAACGCTGTCCCTCCAGGACCAGCGCAGACACCAACTGAAATAGACTGAAATGGGGCCACGACTCCTCAAGAAACTCACCAAATGATAAACGCTGAACCTCCACACCGGAATAGGCCTGAATCTCCTGCAGAAATCTCTACCACTGAACAGCTCCAACTCAAACTGCGTCCTCCCTCCAAGGACTGCGCAGTCACCCAATGAAGCTCAGCTCCTCAGCAAAACTCCCAACAAAACACCTGCAAATCTCCTGCTAAATACTGAAGAAAAACCTTGCCCGAGCAGGCACTCGAAGTCCCCCGGGGCCAAGGGTGAGATCTTCGACCGGAGACACTCAGTCGCACTAAACAGTGCTGCAGACCGACTAAACAGCCAGCGTGCTCAAGTAGACAGAAGTCTAGCTCAATATCATCAACAATATCAATAATCCCCAAATGAGGAGGCTCCTCCCCCTTTTATAGCATTGGTTTCCCTCCAAAACCAACGTCCTCTCTCTCATTGGCTCCTCCACGTGGTGTGTGGCCCCCCTTGGCTCCCCCCTTAAGTTACAGCGTTGCATCTACTAGGGAAACACTTTATTTTATTTAAGTGAGTTAGACCCCTTTTCTCACTTTTATTTATTAATAAACTATAGTCGGCAAAACTATACAAAAATCAAATATTCCAATTAGCGGTGCTAATTAGGAATATTACAGTCTCCCCTGGCAAAATGTTGCTTGTCCTCAAGCAACTAAAGTGATGGATGCTGCAAAATCTCCTCGCTCTCCCAAGTGGCATCCTCATCCGGCAAAAACTGCTTGTCCTCCGACAATGCCTGAACAAGCCTCCTCCCTAGCCGATGCTCCCCACTAACTCTGCAAAATGTGTCGGGGTCCCAGATGTGCCACTGAACCCTCTCTGACCTCTGCATCACCCTGACATGAAGGGTCCTTTCAATGCCAGGATCCCAAACTGATCTCTCACTGACCGATAGTCCTCTCAACTCACAATGCCACCAGGGCAAATCATCGCCCAAGTCCCACGGCTCAGGCTGCGCACTATCTCTAGCTATAACTGATGCTCTCAGGGGTGAAGACCACCAACTGGCATCAATGCTCTCGGGCTCCTGCTGCGTTGTACCTGTAGCTACATATGCTGCCCCTCCAACTGCATACCAACTCATCACCTCTCTCCAATCCACGTCATGACTCAATCCCATGTTGATCCTGCTCTCCTGAAATTGGGAAGGAGTCTTGAAGTAACGACAACTGGTGCCCTCCTGCCGACTGGGATCTATAACATCTACTATGTCCAAGGGCCCCTACTCTGCTGTGCTCTCTACGAAGAATACCATACCATCAAGAGGGTACCAACTCATGATCTCCCGCCAGTCCATCCTAGAAGAAGAATCTGATGTAGCAACAACAACGGTATATGGAACATGCCTGGGATGTTGCCACCAGTCTGTAATCAACTCCCACTGCCAAACTATCACACTCACCTCCAACATCTCCGCAGGATATGGACCGTAGTTGTCGTCGTGGGCACTCGTGTCCGTGGCATCTCGATTGTTCCACCTCAAAGGATGACCCCAATGCTAGCCACATATCCATCATAGGCTCAATGTGGGCACCTATCCGGACTCTCACCCAAGGAAATGTCATGCCCGATGTCCATAGTATCCTCCTCTGCCGACTCGTGCTCCATCGATGTGTCGCTCAGTCAAGCGCCACAAGTGACTCATCACCCGTAGTATCTCCCATAGCGCCCTCGATCGTCACCTCGCACATCGAATACACCGCAATCTACTATCATCATGCCTGCATGACTGCTCTTGCTCCCCAGGAGCATCCTCAACTGATCCTATGGACTCATATGAAAGAGAGTCCTCACCCTAGCATATAGAAGGAATGCCCTCCTATTCTACCTCAGCCACCTCATCTGCATTGAATATGCCATCCACCCTCTCGATAAAGTGTCTGTACAATGTTTGGAGCCCAGAAACATACTGGGATGCTACCTCTGCTATACCGAGTATCCTCTGATCCTGCATGATCTCGACATGCCCTGAGGGAAAAATGACACATGTCTCCCTCATGACCCGCTTCCCAAGCGTAGGCTCAGCGATGACTGATGTGCCACTTTTGCAGAGGATCATCTCATCCCCTAACCTATGGCTATCAAATAGCACCTTGACCCAGTGCCACTGTTGATAAATCTCTCCCCTAGTGTACTGAGTGTCATCCAAATATATTGGGTGAGCTGCTCATGCCCAAAGTGCCAAAGAAAAACAATAAAATCGGCTGTGCCTATGAGTGATGTAGAAGAGGGTCAGGTGTGTCAGTCCCCACAAATACCATCAAGTATCGCTCATCTATCTCCCCATCGATCTTGGGTGAACTACTCCCAAAGGTAAGCCTGGTGTACCTGTCCGTGAGTCTCCCTAGAGGCAATGCTCTAAGACCCTACTGTGCAGCACCATACGCCCTTGCATACCACTGATAATCCCTATACTCCTCGACATGCCACTGCACACTGAGGCATAACCCTGTATACTTCTGGATACCCTGTGCTACTGTTGTACCACCCTGTACCGTCTCGTGCCCTGACTGTGTCCAGGCATTGGTCTCTCCCTGCGTGCTCTCAATGTGATGTAGGACACCCCTACTCCACCATGCAGTACCACACACTAAAGTACACCACCATGCAACTCCATGTCCACCGATAGTCCACTTCTCAATGCTAGAGGCTCCCACACATCCCTGGATTTGATGACCTAGAGTTGTGCCTCTACATGTCAGACTACCCCCAATCGGTATCATCATCTCCACCGTCGCATCACTATACCCGCCGACGAATGGGTCATCACTCCAAACCCTCCTCGAGGGGTCCGATGTAATATTCTTCCCAATTAGCCTTGCTAATTGGAATATTTCATTTTTGTTTAATTTTGCCGCTTAGTCGAAATAATAAATAAAGTGAGAAATAAGAGGGGTCACCTCACTTTAGTCATCTCACTTTATAAAATAAAGTGCTTTCCTAGTTGATTGACGTTGTAACTTAAAGAGGGGGCCTTGGGGGTCCACACATATATGAGGGGAGGCCTCACGCTGACCCAAGGGTAACTGCAAGGTGAAGGACGCAGTTAAGGTTTTGGAGGGAGTTTAGCATTATAAAAGGAGGGGTTCCCACTTCATTTGGGAGGCATAATTTGATATTGATATTGAGAGCTAGACTTTTGTTTGCTTCAGCACGCCGGTTGTTTAGTCGGTCTGCAGCACTGTTTAGTGCACGAGTGTCTCCGGTCGGAGATCTCACCCTTAGCCTCGAGGGACTTCGAGTGCCTGCCCTGGTAAGGTTATTTCTGGCTTCACCCTTAGCTTCGGGGGACTTCGAGTGCCCGCCCTAGTAAGGTTAATTTCTGAGTTTCGTTCTTCAGTTTCAGTAGCAGTTTCAGGTGGAGATCCGGAGAGGAAGAGGCCCTCTAGTGACTGCGCAGATCTAGCAGGAAAAACGCAGTTTCAGCAGAAGGAAGGACGCAGATCAGTCTTGGAGTGAGGACGCTGTTTCAGCAGGAAGAGGAAGGACGCAGATCTGAAGGCACAGTGGTAGATCCAGCCTTGGAGATTGTAGATCTGAGCAGATATTTGCAGATCTGGTTCTGAGGTTGCAGATCTGGAGGGGTAGCACTAGATCCAGCTTGGGAGATTGCAGATCTGAGGAGATATTGGCAGATCCGGCCTAGATCTGAAGAGATAACATCAGATCCAGCCTTTGAGGTTGCAGATCTGAGGAGATATTGGCAGATCTAGCATAGATCTGAAGAGCTAGCAGCAGATCTAGCCTTGTAGGACACAGATCTGGAGAGATAGTAGCAGATCCAGCCTTGTATGACTCAGATCCAGCAGATCTGGGCAGAGAGGACGCAGATCCAGTCAGGGAGGACGCAGATCTGATGAGTAGGGTCTTTATGTGGGGTTTTGGCAGCGTTTTTCAGTGTTTCCAGCCCTGAGGAGTTGGTTATCTTATCTGGAGGATTTGTGGTCAGATTCAGCCCCTTTTCTCAGCGTGTTCCCTGAGCTTCTGTGCTGTTCCTGAAGGCACAGCGTTTTTGTAGGAGGAGGGTTTCTGGGGGCGATTTTCGGAGGTGGTCCATTTGCTTCACGGTTTCTGGGTATTGTCCGGAGCAGCGAGTATAGGTGATCTGTAGATTTTTAGCTCATTCCGGCAAGGGGATCAGCCCCTAGCTTCAGTTTCTTCCAGCAGCTGGGATGCAGTTTCTGTAGCAGCCATTTCTTATTTTTCTGAGAGGGTCTCCACTTGCCTAGGGAAAGGATAGGTGCACTCATTCTGATTATCTTGTACTCCTCTCTATGTACTTTCAGATTAATAAAATGGCTCAGTTTTCTGGTATTCTATGTGTAATTGTTCCATGATCTGGTTCAACATTGTATTTTCTATATCTGTCTGGTATATTTCTGTTTGTTACTGGTTATCTCCCTTTGGGGATACCTACGGTGGTGTCGAACATAATTAATTCTTCACTGTGGTCTATGACATCGGGAAAGAGATCATACAGAGCAATAGCAGTTGCAATTCCAGAAACGCAGTTGGAAAAAGGGCCAAAATAAAAAAGGTCAAATTTTGAAGTTTGGAATTAGGAAAAACGTTTTCTGGGTTTTTCTGGGTTTTGGACAAGGATTATCTTCCCAAATTCTTGGAATCTTCTGAGTAGTTTTCAGTGGGTAAATCGAAGGTCGAAGTTAAGCGGCAGTATGGTTTTGCAGCAGCCGTGCAGTTTCTGAGGAGCCTGTAGGCACCTAGCAGAAAATGCCAATGGCAGGAGATGTGAGTCCAGCTCAATATGCAGCCGTTTTTGCAGAGTGGCAGAGCCTAGGTCAGGCATTCATGGATGCTTTCCCCTGGGAGCGCTATTTCCAGTTCCGATGTGGTGTCAAATCCCCTGAGCATGAGCAGCACCAGCATAAGGGGCACGGATACCACCGTGATGACCACCGCGCAGCTAGTAGACTTCATTTGCCCAGGTTTGATGGCTCATCAAACAGTTCGGCAAAGTCCTGGGTGGAGAAGCTGGACATCTATGTCCAGCTTAACCAGATGACGCAGTCAGAGGCCATTAAGGTGGCAACATTGCATCTGGATGGTGAGGCCCAGGATTGGTGGTTCCATGGGATGGCGATACTCGGGCATTCTACAGTGACGACATATGCCGAGTTTACACGGAGGGTGGTAGAGCGTTTTGACAGGAGGGATCCGGATCAGTATTTTGTTGAGCTGACCAAGCTCAAACAGACTGGGAGTGCAGAGACATACATTTCAGACTTCAGACTTGATGGTACTCCGATTTATCCGTACTTCGATGGTTTGCATGTCTTCGTGGGGCCGCGTAGCCACTCGTAGCCTAGTACCGGCGAATGCACGGCCACTCCTTCCAGATGCTACCTAGACTCGACTTACAGATGTCTCCACCTGTGAACCCACAATCTTATCCCCGCAGACCTGCCTTCCACCTAAGGTAAGGACACTAGGGCTCCGCCTCCCAAGGCGAACTCGGGACGAGGGCAGATTTGATGCAGGCCAGGAGAGAGCCGAGGGAAGAAGCTGCAAGCCACTCTGTTTGGTTTTGCGCACTGACACAAAGCACAGGAAGGCACACTTCATTGAGGTCTTCTCCGAGAGCAGTGGAGAAGAGGATGAGGAAACACAGGATTGCAGGGAGTTCGAGGATACACCTAGTGAGACACAGGACTCACCATCATTAGAGACCTCCTTGACCGTGTCGGTTGATATCGTAGTGGAGGAGGTAGAGCCTACCTCGGTAGAGCCATCCACTGAGGTGATGACTGGAGCCATGTCCGAGTCTTCGAGTGGTAGCAGCACACGACAGATGGGTGAGGTATCAGGAGATATATCCATTACCGATGAGGCACTAGGAGATACAGAGGTACTGGATGATGGTCGCAGACAGCAGTGTCATCGGCTTCGGACGGACCTTCGAGTTCTGAGGGAGAAGGCCGCGTCAGTTAGGGAGACCATTTTGTTGCAGGACCAGGAGCTGGAGGGTATGAGAGTGATTTGTGCCAAGTCGGCGGCCAAGTTGGTCCACATTGGGGAACAGCTGGATTCCCTGATGGTACAACCCGAGAGCACATTGCAGCATCAGATCATTCCCCTTGAGGTATGCATGGATGGGACTAGCAGAGTTGTTGGGTCATCTCTTCCCATTGGAGAGAGAGAGGCAGAGCCATCTAGTCAGGTCTCAGATGTTGACTTGGATAGTGGTATGAGACGATCAGAGTTGCACAGGGTACAGCAGCCACGTGTTGAGGTTGGATGGCGAGAGGTTTTGAGTTGGTGCTCGGTGGAGCGGGCTATGGATGAAGGGGAGGTCTCAAGGAGAGATCTCGCTATAGATGCACTTCGACACACCATGGGGTGCAATGACTTTCTTCCTTTCTCACAAGAGCAGATAGAAGATGGGGGACATCTTCGGATGGATAACGTCTCTCATGCTTGTGTTGGACATCCCTTGAGCCATACACACCATGATGGGAGGTTTTTGCCCACCACCTATTTGAGTCTTGATAGGGTCTCATTGATCCTTGAGAAGTTTATATTCCAAGATCCCATGCAGTGCAAAATCAGAAATTTGATTTGGGAGGATGGTAACCCTCATGGGAGGAGTACCAGGTTGAGGAGAAGGAGGCATCCACAATGTATTGAGTGGATGTGGTTGATGAGCAAGGAGCTAGGAGGCTATTTGCAGATCTATGACACCAGGCAGCAGGAGGCTTGGCTGCGCTGGTTACTCTTGAAAGAGTTTGGCCATCACTTGGCAAACACTCTTCCTAAGAGTAGGAGGATGGGGAAAAGATGGATGGATACTTGCATTATGGAGCAGCATAGAGTATGGATGCATGGTGTTGATGTGTTACTCATATCATTCATTGTGTCTTCATCACATGAGTTGTTTGATGGAGGTATGGAGAGGCAACACAATGTCTGGTTGCTTGGTTTGTTCCTAGGAGAGCAAGGGCAGATTTGCTCTCACACTTTGTACGATGTTGCGGGAAGAGGGGATGGCACTATCTCCTTGGTCTTTGATGATGACTGGGAAGCACTTCCATCTTGGAAGGAATTCCATATTCATTGCAGCATTATTAGAGGAATCTTTGACAAGGAGCATGTCAAAGAACAGAGTTTTGTATTGACAGGAGCTTATTTGCATGAGCTCACAGCGTTGTCACCTGGGAGCAGAACATTATGGATGAAGTGTGCGCGACAGAGATATGGTGGATCTATAACCCATAGGTCCCAGGATCACTTCACATTTGTTGCACTTACAAGAAGTAATGATGATAGAGACATCTATGGCATATTCTTCTTGACTTGGGTTTCTAGGCATAAGGAGGATTATCTTCTTGCAGCACATGGTTCAGTCTTCTTCATAGCAGGTCAACACTTTATGGAGGACTCATTCATGGACCCATGTACCATCTTACTTCCAGCATATGGTCAGACTTGTATGGGAGGCTTGATTATGAGGGAGACACGTGAGCTGGATGTGTTCGTGAGTGGGAAAAATTCTCACAATTTCAGCACTACATGTTCTAATGGGAGCATGGGAGGAGGCATGGCCACCACTACTATGTATGCGTTCTCTTTTGATGTGGGCCATGAGATTGATATTCATCCATTGTACAGCCATGGGCAAGTGTTTGGCCCTATGTTGTTGTCATATTCAGCCATTTACTATCCATTAGTAGATGTGATGAATCTTGTACATTGCTTGCCATGTGATTTTCTGAGGTTGCAGTGGATGAGACTGTGCTGTATCCTTGTGAGGGATTGTTTGCGTTATGTATCCTCATGTAACACCTTCAGCAAACATCTCATTAGGATGATCCATGAAGCACATGTCCTATTCTTCATGGATGAATTGTTTTGGGCCAGCTTGTTCTTCGTTGTTGGAGGGACCTTCCTTGGAGGATTGTTCTTTACTTTGCCATTGGAGGGCAATGATTTTGCGGCCCAAGATCAGACTTTCAGCCCACCTTCATTACCAGAGCTTGAGGTGGAAGGAGATTTTCAGGAGTTGCCTTGTCGGGAGGTGGCTCATTTGGTTTGGATGATTGCTTGGGGTTGGAAGATCCACATGAGAGAGATGTCCCTCACTTCATGCCTTGAGTGGAGAGAGATGATGAGCTGGTACACAGTCGATGGGACAACTTACACATTCATAGATGCAGAGCAGCAGCAGTCATGGTCTTTAGTCATAGCCGGAGGCAGTGAGCAGTCCGAGTCATGGGACTTGGGCGATTATTGGCCACAGTGGCGATGGGATCCGGGAGGACTATTGATTGGCTGGTACCATGAGAGGCCCGTTTGGGATCCTGGCATTGAGATATCCCTTCATGTCAGGGTGATGCAGGAGACAGAGAGGTTTCAGTGGGACCCAGGCACATTTTGCAGTATCGGCAGGGAGCATCAGCTAGAAAGTAGGCTTGTTCAAGCATTGCTTGAGAACAAGCAATTTTTGCCGGATGCGGATGCCACTTGGGAGAGCGAGCAGACTTTACAGCATCCATCACTTCAGTTGCTTGAGGACAAGCAACGTTTTGCCGGGGGAGACTGTAATATTCCCAATTAGCTTTGCTAGTTGGAATATTTCATTTTTGTTTAATTTTGCCGCTTTAACTAGAAGTAATAAATAAAGTGAGAAATAAGAGGGGTCACCTCACTTTAGTCACCTCACTTTATAAATAAAAAAGTGCTTTCCTAGTTGATTGACGTTGTAACTTGAAGAGGGGGCCTTGGGGGTCCACACGTATATGAGGGGAGGCCTCACGCTGACCCAAGGTAAACTGCGCAGGTCAAAGGAGAGTTAAGTTTTGGAGGGAGTTTGGCATTATAAAAGGAGAGGTTCTCACCTCATTTGGAGCATGCATATTTTGATATTGATATTGAGAGCTAGACTTTGGTCTGCTTCAGCACGCCGGTTGCTTAGTCGGTCTGCAGCACTGTTTAGTGCACGAGTGTCTCCGGTCGGAGATCTCACCCTTAGCCTCGGGGGACTTCGAGTGCCTGCCCTGGTAAGGTTATTTCTGGTTTCACCCTTAGCTTCGGGGGGACTTCGAGTGCCCGCCCTAGTAAGGTTAATTTCTGAGTTCTATCTTTCAGTTGCAGTAGAACGTTCGAGGTGGAGAGTCGAAGGAAAAAGCCCTCTAGTGGAAACACGCAGATCTAACGGGAAAAAACGCGGTTTCCGCGGCGGGGAAGGACGCAGATCGATCTTGGAGTGAGGGCCTTTGACGAGAAGAGAAGAACGAATCGAAGACACGGGTGATAGATCCCGACCTTGGGGTGTAGATCTGGCCGAATATTTGCGAGAGATCTGGATTCTGTGAGTTGCGGTCTGGAGAATTGCTTTCGTCCGGCTGGGAAGTGCAGGTCGAGAGATAGCGGTCCGGCCTAGATGCGAAGAGAACTCGGATTCGGCACAGCCAGAGTTGCGGATACGAGAGGCTGTTAGCGAATCTAGCATAGATCTGAAAGAGCTAGCGACAGATCTAGCCTTGTGGGACGCAGATCTGGAGAGATAGTAGCAGATCCAGCCTTGTATGACTCAGATCCAGCAGATCTGGGCAGAGAGGACGCAGATCCAGTCAGGGAGGACGCAGATCTGATGAGTAGGGTCTTTATGTGAGGTTCTGGCAGCATTTTTCAGTGTTTTCAGCCTTGAGGAGTTGGTCATCTCATCTGGAGGATTTGTGGGTAGATCCAGCCCTTTTGCCAGCATATTTCTTGAGCTTCTGAGCTGTTCCTGAAGGCACAGCGTTTTTGTAGGAGGAGGGTTTCTGGGGGCGATTTTCGGAGGTGGTCCGTTTGGTAAATGGTTTCTGGTTTTTGTCCGGGGCAGTGAGTATAGGTGATCTGTAGATTTTTAGCTCATTCCGGCAAGGGGATCAGCCCCTAGCTTCAGTTTCTTCCAGCAGCTGGGATGCAGTTTCTGTAGCAGCCATTTCCTAATTTTCTGAGAGGATTCTGTACTTGCCTTGAGCAAGGATAGGTGCACTCATTCTGATTTTCTTGTACTCCTCTCTATGTACTTTCAGATTAATAAAATGGCTCGGTTTTTACGGCATTACATGTGTCTTGGTTCCATGATGCGGATTTCGGCATTGTATTTTCTATGTCACATGCAGCATGTTACGTTTATTGCGGTTATTTTCCCTTTGGGGATATTACGAGTTGGTACCTCTCGAAAGACTGTTTGATGCTAATGATGTGGCAGTGAATCAGAAGAAAGCACATCAAGATGAGAATGTGGAAGATTGTAATTTAGGAACTCAATATGAGCCTAAAATGGTCAAATTGTTCAAAGGCGTTCCGAAGGACTATAAACAAAGGTACATAGATCTGTTCAAACAATTTGAGGATGTATTTTCTTGGTCATATGATGATTTGAAGACTTATGATAAGAATATTATTCAGCATAAAATCCCATTGAAAGATGGAGTCAAACCACATAGACAGAAACTCAGACAAATCAATCCATTGTTGTTGGCTCCGATTGAAAAGGAGGTAAAGAAATTGTTGCAGGCTAAAATAATTGTTCCTCTCAGATATTCAGATTGGGTTTCCAATCTTGTACCAATCAGAAAGAAAAATGGAGAGATAAGGCTATGTGTAAATTTCAGGAACTTGAATAGGGCTTCATTGAAAGATAATTATCCTTTGCCGAAAATGGATTTTGTCTTGCAAAAAGTGACTGGAGCTTACAGATTATCTATGGTAGATGGTTTTTCAAGGTATAACCAGGTTGCTGTGGAGAAGGAAGATCAAAAGAAAACTGCTTTCACTACACCCTGGGGAACATTCATGTATGCCAGGATGTCGTTTGGCCTAATGAATGCAGGGGCCACATTCCAAAGAGCAATGGATATTGTATTTGTAAAAGATAAGTTTGTGGTTATTTATCTGGATGATGTCACAATTTTTTCAAACTCTGATGAGGAACATCTACAGCATTTGCAAAAAGCCTTCTTGAAGTGTAGGAAATATGGATTATCGCTTAATCCTAAAAAATCTTTGTTTGCTCTGGAAGAGGGTAAACTGCTGGGCCATATTGTTTCCAAACAAGGAGTGAAGATTGATCCAGCAAGGGTTGAAGAAATACAGATTCCACTGCCCCGAAGTAAGAAAGATATTCAGAGGTTTCTTGGAAAAATTAATTTTCTAAGAAGATTTGTTCCTAATTACGCAGAGATTGTCAAGAAAATAACAGACATGTTGAAAAAGGATGTTGAGGTGAAGTGGGACAAAGAATCAAGGGAATCTTTTCAAAGGATTAAAGAAGCTCTACAGGAAGCACCTGTTCTAATTAGTCCAGATTATTTGAAGCCATTTCAAATTTTCTCATTTGTGTCTTCCTCAACAATTGTTGCTGTGTTATTACAAAGAAATGAAGAAAAGTGTGAACAACCTGTAGCATATTTCAGTAAGGTGCTCCGAGATGCAGAATTAAAATATAATATATTGGAGAAACAAGTATATGCTCTAGTGAAAGCATTGAAAGCATTTAGAACCTATATTCATCATTCCCAAATTTTAGCATATGTTCATAATTCTGTTGTAAAGGATGTTTTAGTACAGAGCGATGTAGAAGGGAAAAGAGGCAAATGGATTTCTAAAATCCAAGAATACGACATGGATGTTAAACCAACAAAATTGATCAAAGGATTGGGACTAGCCAAATTATTAACAGAGTCAAATTTCCAAGCACTGGGAATTAATTTATTGGCACCTGTAGAGGAAGTCAATGGAGAAACAGGTAATATTCAGTCAAATTCAGAAATTAAATATAAATTCCTCTGCTCATATTGGTACAAGGATATTATTCACTATTTATGCTTTCTTTCTTGTCCTCCTTCAATAAATAGAGCTAAATACAGAGCTTTAAAACTCAAGGCTCAACCTTATGTCATAATTGAAGCAAAGCTATATTGGAAAGATCCTGCTAGTGTGTTATTGTTATGTTTGACAGAGGAGGAAGTTTCAGAAGTAATTAAAGAATATCATGAATGTTTGTGCGGGGGTCACTACAGTTGGAAGGTAACTGCTCATAAAGTTCTCAAATCAGGTTTTTATTGGCCCTCTGTATTTGCTGATGTATATAAAACAGTCAGAAGTTGTCAAAAATGTCAAGTGTTCGCAGAAAAGAAAAGGTTAGCCCCTTTACCTCTTCTCCCTGTTTTTGTTGAAGAACCTTTTAGACAATGGGGATTGGATTTCATTGGAGAAATCAATCCACCATCTAGTGGGCAATTTAAGTGGATCCTTACTGATACAGATTATTTTACAAAATGGGTAGAGGCAATCCCTACCAGGAAGGCAAATGATTTGGTTGTTATGAAGTTTTTAGAAGAAAATATCTTTAGCAGATTTGGATGTCCAGTAAAGATTGTGACAGATAATGCCCAAGTTTTCAACTCAATCAGGTTTATTAATTTCTGTCAGACTTATAATGTGATATTGTCTCATTCTACAACTTATCATCCACAAGGAAATGGATTGGCAGAATCTTCTAACAAAACATTAGTAAAAATTTTGAAGAAGACAATAAATGAAAACCAGAAGAATTGGGATTCAAAGCTAGTTTTTGCTCTATGGGCAACAAGGATGACCACTAGGAGATCCACTGGTAAGTCACCTTATGAACTAGTATATGGTACTCAGGCATTGTTTCCCACCCAGTTGGTGAAACCTGTGATTTCTTTCCTTCAATATGCTCAAGAAGAACCTAATGCCATGATTATAAGAATGAATAATGTAATGGAGTTAAGTGAAAGCAGAAATAAAGTTCGAGAGAATTTTCTTACTTACCAGCAAAAAATGAAGACAATATTTGACAGGAAAGCAAAAGAAATCATGTTTCAGAATGGAGATCTGGTATTAAGATGGGATACCCGGAGGGAAGACAAAGGGAAACATGGCAAATTTGATCCTTTGTGGTACGGTCCGTTCAAAATTAGTGAGGCCAGGATGAATAATACCTTCATGCTGGAAAGTCTTGAAGGAGAAGTAATAGATATGCCTATGAATGGGCAATATCTAAAACATTATTTCCAACTCTAAGAGCTGTTTGACCATCATTGTATATATCCGGTTTTATCATTGTACATTTTTCATTTAGCAATTTTTGACTCCATGCCCGAAGTGAAGGCACTGATCTGCAGGTTCTTAGTGTTTCGTGGCAAAAACACTATCCCTAGGTGGAGCCAGATGTTGGGGATCATCTGCATATCCTTTTCTATTTTATTTTGAAAAAAAAAAAAGGCAAAAAAATCTGAAATTCAGAAAAAGTATATGCTATAGTATAATGTTTTTTATACTGTAACATAAAAAAGAAATGTTTCTAAAAGCTCGATGCAAATTAAGTTTATTGTTAAAATTTATTTGGATGTATATTATAGTTTCATGTATAAACGTAGAGCAAGTCTCCGAGCGGAAGTAGCAAGTATTGAAGATTATAACCGAATGATAAAATGCAGAGGCACAAAGAGCTTGTGAGTTATTGAATCAAGTGCCCCCGCAGTTGACCTGTTTGACCGCGGGGTAAACAATGATCAACGGTGTGGATTCATTGCGGGGTGACTAGCCAAAGTTTTCCGCCGTACTCCAGGAGCCTCCATAATGACGTCATGAGGCAAAGTGGAAGATAGCTGGGGAGAATGTTCTACAGGTGTCGACGCAGTTCATTCGCCAAGCGTTTTGTTTCTCTGAAGACGAGTCATCACTTCAATTCTCGGAAGACTCATTGGCAAGTTATTTTGAAAACCTTTCAGGAGAAGAATTTGATCAGTGTATGTTTCATTTGAGACCAAATTCAAAAGAATTTCAACTAGAAGGTGAAGAATTCAATTTGGAGATTTTTGATGCTGAAAATAGACCAGTTCTGAGTTGTATTGCAAAAATTCTGGGCAAAGATAATGACCTTACAGTTGAAAAATCAGTGTTAGGAATGTACGCAATGATGATGAAACCAGGGACAGTTCTGGATATTCCATCTTTCTGGCAAGAGACTGTCAACTCTCAGTTGATGAGATTTTCTCTCATAGGGAGTTTTTATAGTTGGGACCTAGTTGCAGGTTTGGGGATTGGTTTGTGTTTGAGGAATTAGAAGAAATTGGAATAAAGGATAGATATTTCTATGCTGTGGAGGTTAACAAGATGGATAACAGGCATGAAAAGACGCAGATTTTAAAAGGAGAAACAATGTTTAATTTCTTGCAAAGGAATTTCAATTTGTTATGGATGGTGAAGACTCTCTTCACAGAAATACCTACACACAGTCAGATTGTTGCATTCAGGTTGGAATATCATAGTTTCAAGAATTCATCAACAACCCAAAGTGAGATATGGAAAAAGTGCAAAACATTCTCAATGGACTCAGCAAAAGGAATCCCAGCATCTCAACAAAAAGTAGTCGTTGACTCAGCAACCGTATCAGAAGCGGTTGTTCTTATAGATTAGGAATTTTCAATTTCATGTTATGTTATTTTCTCAAAATCATGTAAATTGTAATAGGACCTTTTTGAGGCATGTACCTCCGTAACTGTAAGTAGTTAAAGCAGTTAGAATTAGTTTCATCGCGGGAAATTGTTTTGTTATTTTGTATTTAAAGAAGATTCCAAGAAAGGAAAAGGTTCCGAATTTTGAACCTTGAAGTCAAATTTTTGTACTCAAGAAAGGAAAATTAATGAATGAGTATGCAAGTTTCTATCATTCTGTTTATGCTGAAAAGTTTTCCAGTTTACACAATGTTTTCTTATCTGTGAATAAAATAAAGTAATGAGCAGCAGGTCTCTTTATACATATGTATTTAAGAGTTAAACAAACCTTAACGTGCGCTCCTCTGTTTTAACTTTATCTTTTCTTAATTCTTCAAGGTTTTAAAATGATAGATTCTGTTTGAAACAGCATATCAGATTGAAATCCTCTTCTATTTTTCTTCCGTTCATTCAGTTCAGCATAAGTGAAATATAGCATTGCAGAACATGCATGGATTTGATATTTAAGGGTTACATAATCAATGTTTAAGGGTTTATAAGACAGAGACAGATATATATTCATTTGTGACATAATCAGATAATGTCTTAAGCACTAATTCCTTATCACAGCTAAGGGATTGTCTCTTAAGGTACAACAGGCCCCTCCCACACATTTTCTAGTGGAATGTGTGGAAGTTTCGTCCCTCCTTATGCAAGGTAGGAGATGTGAGTGTAAGCGCAGAAGCCCCAATTGCAAGCAATGTGGGGGTGGTTGGTGTGATTGGGTCACACCACCATACCTAGCATCCCCTAAAATCTAGGTATATGCCCATACATGTAGAACTACATAGTAGTTGTTTGGCTACAATGGGTAGTGTTTGAAGTGCATTGGTGAATACAAAGTATTCATTCAATTATATGTAATAACATTGAAAGAATTGTTATTGGCTGAAATAACATGGTATTTCATGATCTAATTATATATAATTGTATGGGATATATCATTATATATTATTTCATGAATTCAATAATACAAGATGTGAATAGCCTATCCCGGTTTGTGTTAATAGCGACTACTAATAATACTACGTTGTATTCATGTATAATGGTGGAAAAGCTAAAATGTAAAGTGTGAGAAAGCTCATAGTTGATAGTGCAAATTCCTGCTACTATTCATATAACATTGTAGTCCTTTCTATATAATAATATTGAAACTACTAACATAGTAAACGTTTTTGCTTCCGACTATAGGTCCCAATATATATTCTTGTGAATGTGTCCTACTGTACTTATTAGCATGAAAAATTCCTTTGATGGCTGCGACCTTGTGTGTATTGTTGTGAATAAGAGAGATGTACTGTGGTTGGAAGTGTCAATGTGGTGTATGTGTGTGTTAAATACACCCTATAGTAGGGTAGTGTAAGAAGTAGTTGTCTCCTAGTGTTCCCCTCGCATCAAAACATTGGTAAGTGTGTGGGTAAGCGCCAATGAATAGTGGATCCATGGAAAGTTGTGTGTGGGTAATATAGATTCGGGGCATGCATCCCCTAGTCGTGTCATTATATATAAGAAACGTGGGTATGTGTCTATGGACGTGAACTAGCATGGCTAAAAGAAGGAATGTGTTTGGTTTGTCCCATGTGAGTGTATAGAGTGTAAGGGAATTTGTCGATTTTTGGGGTGTCAGGACCTTGGCGATGAATGTAGGGGTGGGCTGCAAATATATATGGAAGGATAATGCATATCTAAGTCACTAGGGTTTGTATGGTTTTGAATATTAGACATGGGGTATAGTGGGATTCGGGCCAAGGCAATGGAATGTCTGATTTAGTTGTGTTTTTTGGGGTATATCTCTCGCAGGTGTAGTATGTGTTGGGCGTGCATCGTGCTTCGTATTGTTCGTAGTTGTGCCTTTCTATAAAAAATATTTTATTATGGGCTGGGCATCAACCCCAATATATATACGGGCATCAACTCCCTCACACCAATAAGTAACTATCACTCGAACGAATATAGATAGTGGCAACATCACTAATATACCCACCCTATCTAAAACTTCCAGTGGCAATATTCCCACACCCATAGATGTGAAAATTTCTTAATATTACTTTATCCAGAAACCCTACTGTTAGATTTGGTTATACTTCTCCTACTTAATCAAGTTATTAATGTTGAAAAATCATATTAATATCGAAGTAGACACATAACAGACTTTCACGATTCAGATCTAAGCAAAACATACATGTACACGGACAAAGTGACACACAATATTTTCTGGACAACTGTCCCCGGAAAAACCCAATGCGGGAAAACCGGTCTTCTGGCTGCTAGAGGGTTTATATTATTAAGTAGTTTCTGAATACAACAAATCTAGGCACCTTACTAGTTAACCCGACAGAGAACAAATAGATCTGCAGCTAACCTGTTGTTCTGGAGACTGAAACATTGACTGATCCACACCCTCAAACAGGATTTACAAGACTCAGCCAAATTCTGCCTTTAGAAACCCCAGCGTTGCCCCTGAAGCCCCTGCATCAACCCTGCTAACCTCTGCGTGCCTCCGCGCTGGCCTGGAGAGGGTTGCGTAACCCCAAACTGGGTGACGCAGTCCTATGCTGCCTAGAAGGCCTCTGTGTAACCCTGGAGAGCCTCCTGCTGCCCTTTCTGGACCTGCATATCACCTACGTAGCGGCTGAAGCTCTCTGTGCTGCGTAGGTTCTGTTGCTACCCTTGCTCCTCTGCGCTGCTCCTGGTTGCTGCCTCTCTGCCTCTTGCTGATGCTTGGCACTGGGATCAGATCATCCCCTTAGCCAATACTACCCCTCTCCGCAGTTGAAACACTTCTAGAAATTCTTAGTGAACCCGCCCTAGAATTCCAGCTTAGTCTCAGTGCTCTGCCTCCGTGTGTGTGTTCTCCAACTGACCCCAAGCCTTTCCTTTATACTTTCTCACAGGGAAAGCAACGGCCATGATCTAATCTTGAATCGATGGCTAATATTAAAAGAAAGCTTGATTTGTGTGACTTAAGTCATTTCCATTGCATGTTTAAATTAATTACCTTTAATATTTTAATTATCCTAAGTTAGACTTAGGGTCCTTAATTAAAAATATTAATTAATTAATTATCTCCCAAATTGGATGAAATTTCCCAAATCTCTTTCTGGGTCTTGGAGATCCCATGTACTCTAGTCACTCCACAAATTTTGAGAGCTAGAGCACATCCGATGCTACCCCAACACTCAAGAAAACTCAACACTCCCTCTTAGCGAGGAATGTGCTCTAGTACAACTCTGCTTCACCCCGAAGCTCTGCACTAATCTCTGGTGTGGGTCTCTCCATTGATGTTGGACTTGCTGCCCTTCATCATTGTGTTGTTGTTGCCTTTCTGTACTGCTGCCCATGACGCTGCCACCGCCACTGCCACATCTGTACTGCAGCTCCCTCTCAATCTGTTGCATCGTGCTGCGATCTGTTGCACTGCAACTTCAGTTACTGAGAGAAACAACTGAAGCTCCTACCCAATCTTTGGCAGACAAGTCAGTTGGGTTGCATCCTCATCACTGAAGCTCCATAGGCTACTAATTTCTGCTGAGATCTGGAGATAGCTGCACAGCGACAGCTCTGCACTGCGTAAGCAGACCTTCACTGTGCTGTTGAAGTCACATCAACCCCTACACTGAAATCTCCCACGTTGTTGTTGTGCTGCACTGTCCTCCTGAAGCCTCTACGTTGTTGCAGCTTTGCTCTACGTAAGCAGCTCTTCTCTACGTTGTTGAAGTCATATCAGCCCCTGCTCTGCGCTGCGTTGCGACGTTGCTGCTACATCTGCACTGCGTTGCTCCCTCTCAGCATCTAGCTCTACCTCTGCTCCATTTGTGATTCTCTGCACCAACTACCCACTTGTCCCGCTACTGTCTTAAGGCTCCCGTAGCACGGATGTGATCCAAGAGCTGAGCTACTCAAGGATCCCGCCACTACTCTGTAGCTGCTCTATAGATCCATGTCGCCCCACTTTCGTGGTTCATGAGCGCTCATGGCTACGTCATCTTTTGAACCATCGTCCGCCACAACAGCCTTGGAAGTAGAAGCTTCCTTGTCCTTTTTTTTTCTGATGACAATTGTTGGCAAAATGTCCTAGTTCGTCGCACTGGAAACACTTGATCTTGGATAGATCACGCTTCTTCTTCCCTTGCTGCCTCTTTGATGCTAAGGCTGCATCTTCTTCCTCTTCCTTCTTCCCCTTACTAGATCCCATGTTGTACAGTGTACTGCCTCTTGGTGAATCGACAGAGTTCTTCTTGACGAAGGATTGCCCATATACTGTCCCAGTTGGGAAGGTCCGCTCTGCCCCAAACACTTTGGACAAAAGTTTCCCAGTCCTCTGTGACTGCATTGAGTGCAGTCCTGACCATCACATCATCCTTCACCTTTGCTCCCATGGCAGACAATTGATCTCTGATCGCCTGTAATCTGAAAAGGAAGGGCTCTATTTCTTCTCCCTTAGCCATCATGGATGACTGCAGCTGATTCTCCAGAAGCATCCTCCTCTGGACGAACTTTCCCTCATATAAGGCAGTTAGGGCCTTCCACATCTCATTAGCCTTTTTCTTTTCGGCTATGTGTGGAACTATATGATCCTTAACCCCATCCATTATGAAGAATTTGGCATGTGCCACAGCTTCGTCATGCTTCTTCAGGATATCTGCATCGTTTGGCGTGGCCAAGACTTTTTCTGCATGGTCCCTTAAACCATATGCCTCTATGACTACTAGGATTTTGGCCTTCCAGACTACAAAGTTGGATAGGCCATCCAACCTATCCTGATCACGTAGTCCGTGAGGTGCCATCTGCTCAGCAAATCTGTCGGAACTCCTCCTCTCTAGTATAGATATTTGGATCTAGGGTCCTTGGCGAAACAGGCACCCTCTGCTCCCTCTGACAACTGACCTCCTCTCTTCGAAGTCTACCAATTCAACAATGAAACAGCTCTCTTCGATCCTTTGATCGATCTATAGATTTCTTTGGCTAGAAACCCTCTAAGAAGTTGATCCCCTCCTACTCTTTGTCACCTAGTGCTTAGGCTAAATTCTAAATCTTCAGAAATTTAACCCCACAAGCAACCTCTAAAGCTCTGCAACACTACTTCCGGCACTCTAAAACAACAACAGCTTAAGATCTGCGTCACCTTAGTTGCCCTCTACATGAGCAGACAGTCCTACTGCTGTCTCTGCGCAATAAGTACATGGGCCTGCATGGAGACTGCATAAGACTGCGTCACTCTGGCCTCTGCGTGCCTCTGCGCCATCTGTTGTTGCGCTTTCCCTTCTAGTCCAGCTTTCTGCGGCTGCTGCTGCTTTCTTTGCTGTTATCTGCAACAAGGATTCTTCAATCCTCTGTTGGTGATCTTGCTAGACCTGCAATCGCTCTAATACCATGTGAAAATTTATGAATATTACTTTATCCAGAAACCCTACTGTTAGATCTGGTTACTCTTCTCCTACTTAATCAAGAGTAAGTACGTGGGCCTGCGTGGAGACTGCGTAAGACTGCATCACTCTGGCCTCTGCATGCCTCTGCTCCATTTGTTGTTGCGCTTTCCCTTCTGGTCCAGCTTTTTGCGACTGCTGCTGCTTTCTTTGCTGTTATCTGCAGAAGGATTCTTTAGTCTTCTGTTGGTGATCTCTTGTCCTAGTGTTGTCTCTGCGCAGTAAGTACGTGGGCCTGTGTGGAGACTGCGTAAGATTGCGTCACTATGGCCTCTGCGTGCCTCTGCTCCATCTGTGGTTGCGCTTTCCCTTCTGGTCCAGCTTTCTGCGGTTACTGCTGCTTTCTTTGCTATTATCTGCAGCAAGGATTCTTCAGTCTTCTGTTGGTGATCTTGCTAGACCTGCAATCGCTCTAATACCATGTGAAAATTTCTGAATATTACTTTATCCAGAAACCCTACTGTTAGATCTGGTTACTCTTCTCCTACTTAATCAAGTTATTAATGCTGAAAAATCAGATTAACATCGAAGTAAACACATAACAGACTTTCACCGATTCAGATCTAAGCAAAAGATACATGTACAAAGACAAAGTGACACACAAGATTTTCTGGACAACTATCCCCGGAAAAACCCAATGCAGGAAAACCGGTCTCTGGCTACTGGAGGGTTTATATTATTAAGTAGTTTCTGAATACAGCAAATCTGGGCACCGTACTAGTTAACCCGACAAAGAAAAAATAGATTTGCAGCTAACCTATTGTTCTGGAGACTGAAACTTTGACTGATCCACACCCTCAAATGGAATTTACAAGACTCAGCCAAATTCTGCCTCTAGAAACACCAGTGTTGCCCCTGAAGCCTCTGCGTCATCCCTGCTAGCCTCTATGTGCCTCTGCGCTGGCCTGGAGAGGGCTGTGTAACCCCAGACTAGGTGACGTAGACCCTATGTTGCCCTAGAAGACCTCTGTGTAACCCTGGAGTGCCTGTTGCAGCTTAGTGCTGCCCTTTCTGGGCCTGCGTAGCACTTGCGTAGCGGCTGAAGCTCTCTGCGCTGTGCAGCTGCTACTGTTGCCCCTGCTCCTCTGCGCCGCTCTTGGTTGTTGCCTCTTTGCCTCTTGATGATTCTTGGCACTAGGATCAGATCATTCCCTTAGCCAATACTACCCGTCTCCGCCGCTGAAACACTTCTGGAAATTCTTAGCAAACCCGCCCTAGAATTCCATCTTAGTCTCAGTGCTCTGCCTCCATGTGTGTGTTCTCCAACTAACCCCAAGCCTTTCCTTTATACTTTCTCGTCGGGAAACCAACGACTATGATCTAATCTTGAATCGCTGGCTAAGATTAAATGAAAGCTTGATCTGTGTGACTTAAGTCATTTCCATCACATGTTTAAATTAATTACCTTTAATTTTAAATTTCCTAAGTTAGACTTTGAGTCCTTAATTAAAAATATTAATTAATTAATTATCTCGCAAACTGGATGGAATTTCCCAAATCCCTTTCTAGGTCTTGTAGATCTCATATACTCTAGTCCCTCCACAAATTTTGGGAGCTAGAGCACATTCGATGCTACCCCAACACTCAAGAAAACTCAACAAAAGATTGGATTAGGAATTCACCTAAACCAAACTTAAGGTAAGGAACAACCCAACCCACAACAAGATTCAATCCTACACCCAACAATTACTCCTCAGACACTGCACCTAATGGTGGACTTGACACAAGATTTTCCCCATGAAACCATAATCTGCAGGACTAATTATAGAATTCCATCATGATTTTCCTACCTTTCAACAAGGTTAAGCCCATGATCGAATCTACAATTGCTAACTCGACAGATTGCTTACCCACAAACTTATTTAGAAACTATTCAATTATTTCCCAACCTTATTGATTGATCTCTTTATTTAGGCCTACCACCCTCATTGGTACTATTCTTGACTGGCTAAATTCAATCGTTAGTTTTAGAATTAAGATCAACGGTAGGCCTAACTGAAGCCAAACTAGGATTAAGATCAAGAAAGCCCAAGGCCAATACTGAAATAATTCGGAACATTAAGCGTTGAAGACAATGACGAAGTCAAACCCTTAAAGGAAGTGCAACCTTCAGGATTAGGATGTGAAATTAGGAGAAGCAAGAGAAAGGGTCAAGATATAGACCGATGAAGAGATAGATACAGTCAATAATGGTGCAATAGCTCCTTAGATTGTGTTATAAAGAACAAAAAGATCATTAGCACAAGGTTTTGGTTTCAGCAAAAGAATTGGTGAAAGACAAGTTTCAAATTGAGGTGGCATAAATTGATTTAGAAACAGATTGATAACTAGTGGTTGTTAGGAAACAAATCCATTAAGTAGTGGATGGCCATGAGGACAAAGTGAGAACTTGCCTACCCTTAATATTGATGGTTAAGGAAATGTTGAAAGACGGGTTGGATACTTATTTGAGGGAAGGTCTGGAGGTCTTGTCCACTAGGGAAAGGAAAATACCTTAAAAACAAGTATACATTGTCTCACAAATCAAGGGGAATAAATGGTTATCCCTATTTATTCATACCGTTAAAGGATCTCTCTAAAGGGAGTTATCCATAAAAGGAAAATAAAATGACAAGGAGCATGTAGTACTTTCCCGTTGAGGGGACGGATTTCTATTTATTTTATATTAAGGGAGGAAAGGTCAAAAAAAGTTGTACCTTGATCCCTTTCTATAGGAAAGACTAAAGACTTGTCCCCTTCTATCTGTGAAAATTTCTTAAACTTAAGAAACCCTACTGTTAAATCTTGATTTACTTCTCCTACTTACATAAGTTATTAATCTGAATATTCAGAGTTAACATCGAAGTAAATACAGTTAACAGCCTACACATAGAGATCAAACACTGAATAACATGCTCATAGAAAAAGTGACACACAAGGATTTTCTGGACAAATATCCTCGGAAAAACCCAATGCGGGAAAAACGGTGCTGCTAGCTTCTGGAGGGTTTTTATTATTATGCGGATTTTAAGTACAACAATCCTGGGCACCAAAACTAGTTAACCCGACAGAGAAATATAAATGGCAGCAATACCTCTATCTCGGAGATAGAAAAAATATAAATGATTCATACCCTCAAACGAGATTTACAGAACTCAATCCCTTTTCGACCTCTGGAAACCCCAGTGCTGCTCTGAAGCCCTCTGCATCAGCCTCTATGTTGCTCAGGAAGTGCCAGCGTAACAGCGTCACCCTAGAAGGGGTTACCCTGCCCCTGCGCTGCCCTAACTGGGCCTCCGTCAGCCTTGCTTGGCTCCTGCTGCCTTTGCACTGCCCCTGTTGGGCTCTTGGATGGACTACGTAGTTGCTACCTTTGTGCTACTTTAGAATGCTCCTTCTTTGCTCTTGTTGTACTCTTGGCCTGGGATCAAACCATCCCGCTTGCCATACTGCCCCTCGCTGCAGCTAAAACACTTCTGAAATTCTTAGCAAACCACACCCTAGAATCTCAGCTTAGCTTCCATGCTCTGCCAGTGTGTGTGTATTCTCTAACTGACCCCAAGCCCTTCTCTAACACTTTTCTCGTTGAAACATCAACGATCGTGATCTAATCTCTAATCGACGGCTAAGATTAGAAGTTTCTTGATCTGTGTCACTTAATTCATTCTCATCACATGTTTAATTTATTTCACTTTAATATTTTAATTTTCCTAAGTTAGACTTTGGGTCCTTAATTAAAAAATTAATTATTTGAATAAAATGGAATTCTTCTAAACGCTTTCCGGGTCTTGGAGATATCATGTACTCCAACTCCGCAAAATTTTGGGAGCTAGATCACATTCGATGCTACCCCAACACCCCAAAATCTCAACACTCCTTCTTAGCGAGGAATGTGCTCTAGCAATACACTTCACCCCGAAGTACTACTCTGATCTCTGGCATTGGTCTCTGCGCTGATGCTTGGCATGCTACACTACATCACTGTGTTGCTGCTGCTCTTCATAATGTTGCCCATGACTCTGCCACCATCACTGTTACATCCGTACTACAGCTCCCTCCCAAATTGTTGCATCGTGTTGCCAACTGTTGCACTGCAACTCAGTTGCTGAGAGAAAGCAACTGAAGGACCCATACCTAAAAGACAGACAAGTCAGTTGGGTTGCATCTCATCACTGAAGCTCCATAGGCTGCTGCTTTGCGCTGTCCTCCTGAAGCTACTGCGTTATTGCAGCTCTGCACTGTGTAAGCATGCCTCCTCTGCATTGTTGCCTCTACGTTGCTACTACATCTGCACTGCGCTGCTCCCACTTCAGCATCTCAGCCTTTGCCTTTTCTTCATCTGTGATTTTTTCACCCACTGCTCCAGTCATTCCTTGCTACTGTCTTAAGGCTCCTGTAGCACGGATGTGATCCAAGAATTGGGCTACTCAAGGATCCTAGCACCACTCTGTAGCTACTCTACAGATAAATATTTCCCCACCTCTGTGGTTCATGAGCGCTCATGGCTATGTCATCGTCGAATCCATCATCTGCTACAGCAGCCTTGGAACTAGAAGCTTCCTTGTCCTTTCCTTTGAGGAAAATTGTTGGAGAAGTGTCCAAGTTCGCCACATTGGAAACATTTGATCTTTGACAGATCATGCTTCTTGTTCCCTTGCTGCTTCTTTGATGCCAGGGTTGGATCTTCCTCTTCCTCCTTCTTCACCTTGCCCACTCCGGTGCTGGTCTACGTCTTGGTCATTCGGTGGATCTCTTGTCGGAGGATAGCCCACATATTGTCCCAGTTAAGAAGGTCCCCTCTGCCCAAAAGGCTTTGGACAAATGTTTCCCAATCCTCTGTGACTGCATTTAGAGCAGTCCTCACCATGACATCATCCTCCACCTTGACTCCCATACTAGTCAGCTGATCCCAGATCGATTGTAATCTGAATAGCGAAGGATCGATTTCCTCTCCCTTGGTCATCATAAATAACCTCAGTTGGTTCTCCAGAAGCATCTTCCTCTGGACAGACTTCCCTTGATCGTTGCTCTGAAGCCCTTTTTGGAAGCCTCTTCGCTGCTTAGGAAGGACCTACATCACCGTAGAAGGGGTTACGCTGCCCCTGCGCAGCCCTAAATGGGCCTGCGTCAGTCTTTCTTGGCTCCTGCTGCCCCTGCTGGGCTCTTGGCTGGACTACGTAGCTGTTGCCTCTGCGCTGCTCTGGAATGCTCCTTCTCTTCCCTCGTTGTACTCTTGGCTTGGGATCAAACCATCCCGCTTGCCAATACTGCCCCTCGCTGCAGCTGAAACACTTCTGAAATTCTTAGCAAACCACGCCCTAGAATCTCAGCTTATAGCTTCAATGCTCTCCCAGTGTGTGTGTGTGTGTGTGTTCTCCAACTGACCCCAAGCCCTTCTCTTATACTTTTCTCATTGAAACATCAACGGCCGTGATCTAATCTCTAATCCACGGTTAAGATTAGAAGCTACTTGATCCGCGTTACTTTAGTCATTCTCATCACATGTTTAATTTAATTCACTTTAATCTTTTAATTTTCCTAAGTTAGACTTGGGGTCCTTGATTAAAAAGATTAATTATTTGAATAAAACTTAAACCTGAGGGAATTCTTCTAAACGCTTTTTGGGCCTTAGAGATGTCATGTACTCCAACTCCTCCCCAAAATTTTGGGAGCTAGAGCACATCTGATGCCACCCCAACACCCCAAAATCTCAACACTATCCTCATTACTTGCCTTCTCAACCTGCTCCCTTACTCTCTTATCTCTAGTGTTAAGCTAATAGATTTGTAATCGCTTTGATCTCAACCTTGCTACCGAGTGGGAAGTAGTACTCGTTTCCCAACTCGTTATTACTCTACCTAAATTCTTACTCTAGGGAGATATATCGACCAAAGGGAAAGCTAGACAGTGTAGTTGGGAAGGTCCCTACATCTTCTCGTTGTAACACTTCCCTGTCAATGGTAATCCAAGTCTAGGCTAGTGGTAGTCTGGCTTTGTTTTATTCTAGGCTAGTAATGGATAGATCTTATTTCTAGATAGATGGGAGGAAGGCACAGCCATACCTCCATGAATAAATGAGATCTCCAGAGAGATCGACTTCGAATAGGCAATAAATCTAGAGGAAAGAGCTATATAACCATTGCCATAGAAATCTCGAGACTAATCAATTCCTAAAGGAGATCGAGCCACAGCGTCGTCTTTCAAAATAAAATAAAAAATCCCTAGAGCCTTCACTAAGTATTACAATTTCCACATAATAGGAAACTGAGTCATAAAACCATAGATCCTTAGAGTAGATCTCCCAATAGCTCTCATTAACTAATGGATATATATAAAGAACTCGACTCAAGGAGATATTTTGAAAGCCTTATCTTTGGTAATAACTGACATAATTGATGTCTAGGTTGTGGGTCAAAAATCTTTTCTGGTAGTTTGTGTTTTTCACAATAAAATATAGTTTTGGGTTCAAATATTTTCATAGAAGTCTCCCAATAAATTCTATTTCCTCTCCTTATTTGTATTTTTCCGTCTGTATCGATATCAGTCTGTATGTCTACGTTGAGTTTCTTCAATAGGCATATTTTTGTCTGATTGTGTTGGTTGCTTCAAATAAATAGTGATGAAATCTCATATATAAATAAATAAATAGTACCCATTGTTATGCTTTGATTACTCGTGGTTGGTGAACCTAGCATGAGCTAACCGAGACGTTGTATATGACATGACACTACTTTGATACTTGATGTCAAATGGATGCATCAAATGATATGTTTAGGTTGGCTTTATTATATTTATGGATAGAGATGCATCTTGATGTTCTGTTGATTCCTATAGGAGTACGTTATGAGATTAGGGTTTCTATGTTGTTTATGGCTTATGTGTAGACATGAACATGCATGAATATAAATTGTGGCTTTGAAACTAGAATTTTTACTTTCTATATGATGGCATGATGTTGCAAGGGATAAACTTGATTTTTGGATATGATGTACATTGCCACAATATTCATGATGAATGAATCCTGATGTATAGCACATGTATGATATGACTGTTTCATTGGATTTGACTATGAGTAAGATAGTCGCAAGGGTTACAATTATTTGGTACATGCGACTGGTGATTTTATACATGTGATTTCAGATTGAATACATGTTATGACTTGATGGCTTGTTGTTATGATGTGAGAAAGAGTTTGATAAGATAGATGCTACATGGACCTAGAGGGCTCGTTTAGAGGTAAATCTCGTGGGAGCCCATACCCCTTAAGGATCTTAGTCAAAATACCATAATATGGGTTGGGGACAGGATATAACGTGATCACTAGTTCTATACTAGCTACTCTATGATCAGATGAAGCATCGGGACATCAAGCCTTGCAAGATGCCTAGACCCAAAGAACTTTTCAGATGCATGGGACCATAGAACCTTGCGAGATGATGAAAGTAATGGCCATAGCCTTGGGGTTGTGATACAACTTCCGATACCTGCATTAGTCATGCATCTGATGAGTTTTAATGCCATACCATGATGATGATTACATATAAAAGAATAGTCCCAATAGAGTAACCTGCCCCATGGTGAGCGAGACCATTCGAGCAACAAGTGTGGTATAACTAGTGGCTATAGCTGGTAGAAAATGTATGAAGTGGTGGTGGGTTGTCTGTGAAATTGCATGGGTAGTTGATTTTATTCCAATTGCATGTACTTGTCTTAATAAAATAAATCACATATATACACCTAGGATGAGGTACTCCATCACAATCAGTCCCTTTGACCATGGCATTTGGCCATGAAGTCTTTCCCCTTCATTCCATCATTATTCACATGGAACCTATAGATTCAAGGGTGGACCAAGGACATGTCACTTCACCTTGGGGGTTGATAACACCTAATAGGATCGTCTATTAAACACTCCTACCTAGGGAGGTAATGCCATTACGTGACTAGGGCCCCAATTTTGGAAGAGAAGCCTTTTATGAAGTGTTAAGTTTCCCATTGTTTTCCAACTTGGCTCACTTAGATGTAATAATTATTAATGAACTTATTGGCGAAAGCCACAACACTACATATTGTGTGTAACTAGAGTCCAGTTCCTCCAAAGGAAAATATTAACACCCACAAGTGATGTGTTGAGAGCCATGGGACTCGAGACAGTTATAGAGCATCATTCATATCCATGGGCACCTTCAGCACCCACAAAGTTCCTGCACTTTTCCCTATATCATTTATGGGATGATGCACCTGGAGCAACATGCCCCCAACCAACTTAGCAGTATTACAGGGTCAGGTATTTGATCCATGACCCAGATGAGGTTTGTCCCATGCCTTGAGACATGGGAGGGCTAGCACCATCTTCAATGCCCTCAACCTTGGAGCAGAATCAGGCATCCACACTACCAAGAGACCCATGAGACCCATTTTTGTGCCCCAAGCCCAAAACTAGGGCTCATAGAAGATTTTATCGAAGATCTAGGGGCCAACCCCTAGAACATGATTAGAGGGCCTCTTCACTCGCCATGGCACTATTGGACCTCAACACAAGCCCTAGAATGGAAATCTACTAGCATGACATCAACAATTACATCACTTCGACTCACAGTTGTGGAGATATTTATGTTTTTATGATAGCTACAAGGTCGACTTGTGACCTTGCTTATATTTTGCCCATTATTTTATTATTTGAGGGACTTATATGCTAAAATAGGCCTTAGTAAGCCTCATATAAGTAGAGACACATGTCATTGTAACTTCTCATCATTACACATTCAAATTTCGACCTCCTTAGAGGAACTCAAAGTTGCTTTCTTGGGGATGTTAGGAGATCTTTCGATGCATTTTGATATTTGGAGTTGATCATGGATATCCTTTAGAGCTATTATTTGGCCTAATGAATGGAAATATCGCATGTTATCTTGTAGGTGCACTTTATTGATGAATATCTATTTCTTGATGTTTAAGTATGGAATTATTGATTCTAGGTTATGCTAAAATTGTGCCCTAATTTGTTGAAAATTAATTAATTTGATATCTATATGAATATTGCATTCATTACTCATACATAACATGTAATGAATTTTTCTAGTGGTGAAATCCTAGTATCTCTCCCATAAAACTCCATTTTTCCTTTGGGTGGGTAAATGCTTGAAATTTGATTGCAAGGGCATCAAATGTTGGCCTCCTTAGGAACAATTTTAGCTAATCTTTGACATCCTTGACTTCATATTCCCAAGGGACAAGCCACTAATCCAATCAATTGGTGATCCTTCTCAAAAATTTATCCATATTTCCTCTCTCTCAATTCTACCCTTTCAAGGCTAAGTTAGGAAACTAGGGCTTGGTGTGAATCCACAAGCAGGAGGAATTTTGATGGTTAGAGAGTCTAAACATCAAGATAATAGTATTCACCACGAAATCTATCCTTTTGGTGGGCATCCACTTCAATTTCATCCATAAATTTCCTTGCCCTAGTTGTTTTCCCAAGAGAGAAACCCTAGTTTTCATGCCTTCAACTTAAGGGTTTCCATGAAGGTTTCATGAGCCTTGGCTTAGTTGGTATACATTGTAAGAAACCTTTTCTCCTAGCCTTAACCTTTGGTTATTCCAACACTCGTCAAATTTACCAAACCCTAGGTATTCTGCCCTTATTTCTAGGTCTCTTCGTAGAAAGTGAATTGCTTCCTTGTGAAGCCTTGAAACTAAATTGTGTCTTTCTTAAAGAGCTACTAGAGAGATCATTTTACAAATTGACCATCGAATATCTATTATAAGTGATCTCTCTCCTATCAGGACTCCTCCCATTGGTGAAAATGCATAAAGAGAATGGGGTTTTGGCTGTGGTGGCAGTGATCCACTACCTCATTTTTGGTTCTTGGTCTAATTTATGCTTTGTATGGTTTCCCTCCCCAAGGCCCGCTAGATTTTGCGACAAGAAGTCCCTCCTCTTCTATTGTTCTACTGGTGTTCAATTCTCGCATAGCCTACCTAACACCTATACAAAAGAACAAGATGTAATGGGATGGGGAGGAGGAAACAATAAACTAAGCTACCCAACGAAATCATAAAGTGTGTCCATATGAGTGAAAAGGGATTGGGGGTCAAGGTCTACGAGGAGTCATGAGTAGCCAAGGAAGATAATGCAACAAAATGCTTTGGGAGAGTGAAGAAGGGCATTGTGCAGTTCATCTCTCCTTTGGAAAATGACAATACCTTTCTTGTAGCAAAGGGGGAAACAATAGGATCTCTATAACCAAGACTAGAAGGCAAGATCATGCTAGAGGGTGTGGTGGAGCTCCCTATGGTGGATTTTGTACTCCTCTTCATACCAACAATTTAAAGGGTAGATCCAGTGAAATGGGGATAAGAGCTAATTGCTACTTCAACAAATGATTGAGGAGAGTATATCTTATTTGGATGAAACTAACTCAACAAACAAGAAATGGGAGAGGCGAGGGAGGAACTAGTGAAGGTGGGAAGAAGAAGAATCTAAATCCCCATCACTGAACAAGATGGTGGTTCAAGAGGGACATTAAGGGGGACGAGGTAGGAGCTAGGGGATGTGGAAGGAGAGAAGAGTATAGACTACTAAATGGATCAAAATAATAGAAAATTGGTAGATACATGGTATCAAGCCATGTAGCTCCCATGTGTTGTCAGTGCAAAATGGCCCTATGCAATCAGTAAAGAGTATCCCTAATGAAAGCTCTTGATTTGACCTTACGTTGTTTGAAATAGGGAATCTATTTAGATTCTGGTCTAGCAACCTTTTACTTGTTTTGACAGGTTCACCAATTATGGCCTTGTTAGCATGTAGGGGTAGCTAGAAGATTAATTCACTTGTGATTTTTATCACAACCAATAGTTCAACAAATGAGATCTATTCTTATGAAAGGATATTTTCCAAAGATTGTTCCCATCATTTGCTCGAATGAACCTCATGATGTTGCACCTTAACCTCTTTTTCTCACACATGATGACATTGTTCTTTAAATGTAGGCCATAGGACATGGTGATTAATGTTGTATTCTATAATGGCTCAGAACACTCTAAATTGTTGTCTCTTACTAGGTAGTAATATGGGGTGCTCATAATTTACCTTATAAGTCAAGTTGTACTACTAGCAACCTAGGTAGGTGTTTCAGGTCATTTTCCCTAGCCATTTTCCAAGCCTTGTGATTCCATTACCATTGCATTTTCATTTTCCCCTTTCTTAATTGACCTATCATACCAATGTAGCAAGGTCCAAAATATAAGTTCCATCTATGAAAAGGCCTATTAAGAAAAAACTACGAGCTAAAATGGTCGAGGTCGAAGAAACTAAAGTTAAATGGTATGCATGAGCCATGCCACCTTGCTATAAAGCTCAATTTCTCCGTCCCATTCTCAAATAAAAAAGGGGAGGGTAACCAAGCAAATAAAAATGAAAAAGAAAGAAAAGCGGTTGCAAGAAAAAGAGAGAAAAAGGGTTGTGACAAGGTCTTACTATACACGTCAAGTAAAATAATAAACCCAACACACGAAACTCTAAGTTGATTGAACATGTGAGTCATGACTGGATCCCACTGTACTCATCAGATTAAATAAGTAAACATGAGACACCAAGCTTTGACCTGATTGAACACATGGGTTATGACTAGGTCATACCATACACATTAAATAAAATAAATGAACCTGACACTCTACATACCATGTAATTCCACTACACATGTCACCTAAAATGAATAAACAAAGGGGAGAGTGGTTTTTGAGAGAAAAACATATTTCAAGTTCAGTCCCCAGTTGCCATGACTCTAATGGATGGAAGCAATAAAGTTCTAGATCTTCATAGAAAAATATGTAGAGAATGACAGTGTAGCCATGGCTGAGGAAGCCAAAGACAAGTTTCAGCTAAAAAAAGCAGTGGCAAGGAAGGATATTAATAAGAAAAAAATGTAACCATCAGGCAGATGTAGCCAGAAAACAGAGGATCAGTGACCGAATCATGGAGAATGATGCTACAATTTAATCATGGATTTGAAAATAAGAAGAAGATACTCCAATTTATTCATTTATCTCATCATTATGTTCTAAGAGTACCCAATCTACCCAAAATTTCCAACATAAATAATCACATTTACAACTGGGAATAGAAACTATCAAATATTTTTTCATTCTAGTTTTTCACCCCATATTATTAAGATTCAGTTATTGACAGAGGAAATGACCGTAGGACTAGTAAGACTAAGTGTGAAACAAGGTAATCTACAACAAGAATAACCCGCTCCCCATTGTTATATATAATTCTCATAAACCCAACTATAATTTACATAAACATATTTTAGTTGAGAATAGATCATAAACCCAACTATAATTTACATGAATATATCTTATTTAAGGATAGAAGTATGTGGGACTAGAATTAGCCAGAATCGGTGGGTTTGTTTCTTGAATTTAAGATTATGTAAATACTAAACACCCTGACATGGAACACTCGTCGTTATGTATTGAGACAATTTGTTTGTCCGAAGTCCCTTTAGAGTCTATATTTCATTATGATTGATTTAGAGAACATTCATAAGCTAACCTAATCCTCATCGCTAGAAATTTAGAATAGCTTTTTCATTTTTAACCCTAAGTAAACGCTAACAACTACAACACAAACCAGCCAGAATATATTGAGAAGCAGTTGCAGAGTACCTTAAAAACATTGCTCCATAGTAGTGGCACTCAATCCTATATCCTCGAAAACATTGCTCCATAGTAGTAGTGGCACTCAATCATGTATCCTCTCTATATCCTAACAAAAACGCTGGAATGAAATATAAATTAAAAAAACAAGTCATACTAGCTCATAGATGTCTGTTTAGAAATATACTAATAAATTACTTAAAAATTGAAAGTGTTCTTGATTGAAAGAAATCAGAGATGATAATAACACCACAAACAAGCACAAACAAGGAAGAGTTGGGAAGGAGCTACTGTGTACCTTGTACACCTTGTGGACAGTATTATTCCGCCTTTTGCACTCAATGGCATGCAAGTTCTCCATATGGTCGAAGAAAAGCTGGAAAAAGGAAATAAATAAACAAACTACAACATTAACGCGTAAAGCCAGAGAATTATGGCAATTGCCGCTGGAAATCAAACTTCCTTCACCTCATCCATTCAGCCAGAAGAGGAATGGACATTGCGATGGCCAGTTTGCTTCAGCTATTGAACGGCCCAGAAATAAATACTTCTGCTTTAAGTATTTTCCCTCTCTGCTCTTGTTCAGGAACTTCTCCCTCCGTGCTCTCCCTCTTAGCTTTCTGACCTCAATGTCACACAACAATAAAAGCATTTGCCACCTACAAGCTAAGACAATATTGTGAAAATTCTCCAAATAATGTTAGAGGAAAAATAATGAAAAGAAATTAGACACTGACCCCCCGAATGCCACTTGGTGATATGAAACAATGGCTGATGGATCAATTAATTAAACAACAAAATCCGCACGAACTAATTCTCCCCTTGCTGCCACCTCTATTTCCTTAACTGCTGCCTCTGCCTATGTTGTCCGCCTTGCTCGGATGTTTTCTCATTCTGTTCCTGGAGGTTTATCGTCTTTGCTCTGAGTAAGAGCTAACGCTGCTTCCATCGCTTCATTGGAACCCGGAAACCCGGAACCAGAGAATCTCAAATTATGCCGCGGGCTTTGCCGGTGGCTTTAAATTTCTTATACTTTAAGAATCCCGCATTGCTGTTCGTGTGAATCCCCTGGGACACCACAGGCTCAAACTAATTTCTACATTATACTTTTTACCTTTAATAATTATTTTCAAAGAATCCTTGTTTGTGAAAGAATTGCCCAAACATGTTAGTGATAATATTTAAAGAGTTTTCATATTTTTTTATAAAGTTAAGTTTATAATTTTATTTTAAATTTATAAAATTATTTTTAAATTATTATTATTTATAATTAATTGAATATCAGGTAATATTATAATCTTATTGGGTTAATATAATTATTTGTTAAGAATAAATTAATAATAAGTAAATATAAAATATCTGTGTAATAAGTAGAAATTAAGATAAATTCATATGAGAATTTTTTTTAAGAAATAAGAAATTAACTAAGATTTTTAATATTATATAATGTGGGGTAAAAATTTTGAAAATTAGAATAAATGTGACTAAGAGTACAACAAGTCAGGAGGAAGTGTTTTTCATCCGAAACTCTCTTATTGTAACTCTTTCTTACTAAATAATTTTGGGAATCCGAAATCCTCTTATTGCAACTCTTTCTTCCTAAATAATTTTGGGAATCAACCAACTCATTTCACATTTTTGGGAATCAACTAACTCATTTCACTTTGAAGCTTTGAGAATTAGCTCTTCGCAATTATTTTTAATATTATGGTTATTCTACAATATGATCTCTTTTACCCTCAATGGTCTAATTAAGACTAGGCATCTTTGTGTCATCCATACTTAAACCTAAGGTAGAGGTTTTGGCTAAAGTATACATATTATTTTATTTATATTTAAGAATAATATATAAATATGATCTCTTTATTTAAAAAATATTTAATGTAACATATAATGTTTTTTTTAATTAGAATAATATTTTTTTGGAGATTCCGTAACTTCTAAAAATTAGCTATCACTATTACACCAAATATAACTATTTTATAAATGTCACCATCTAACAACTCGAGAAACAAATCATTGACAAAATCACTCTAACTAAAATCCTTTAACAATATAAAATATTATTATTATTATTATTATTATTATCATTAATGTTAATACACATTTACTTATAAGTAAATTTGATATTTCAATTAACAATTTAAAAAATATTCCCCCGATGAGGGTGATCAATTGTCTATCCAGTTGTCACATGTGAGGCCATTGGGGCCTGTCCTCTCTCCATGCGCTCATTAAATCCTCACTCATGCACGAACTTGACATTCATTTCTCCTACGCAATGTTTGATCCCGTGCAATCTGTTGATAAATTCGAGGGTCAGCTTGTGTATCGGTTCAATTTGGAAGCTCAGGCAATGAATTTTGGTTGGGAGGAACAACGAGGTGTGTGGGTTCGATTCCATGGCAGCTTCCTAGGGTTTTGGCCTTGGTTGAGAGGTGTACTGGAGGTCAGCGGCACTGTGGCATGGGTCGAGCTCTGCCATCTTCTTTGCCCCTAGGATCCGGGCACTGGAATGGGCGACGAACCGAGTCGTTTCCAAGATTTCGCTCGTTACATGCTCGCACTCCGAAAATCAACTTCTCACGGTATCTAGTCTTCTATGTGAAGTAAAAAAATTGTGTTCTTAAACTCGCATGCATGCCTTTATGATTTAAGGGTTTCCTCTCAGTTTGTTCGTGGTTGCGCTGTCGTTCACTCCTCGTGGGCACTATTTGATCTATACTGGGGTGAGGGTGCCTCTAGTTTCACTGGAGGGTGGTCTGCATGCTCAATATATTGGGTCGACGTCACGAAATTTACCCCTTTGGTCAATTGTGGTTGTGTTGTCTATGTTGGTGGGTGCTTTGGGTGGTGGGCAAGGTCTGCACTCCCTGACCTTCTGGTCTGGACGATTTATTGTCTTTCCTATCTCGGAGCTCAGGTGGTTGGCACTTTGGCACATTCTTTTCTCTGTTGTGGTTTCTTGGTTCAAGTCATTGTATTGTGCATTGTGGGTTTTATATCGGTTCTCCCTTAGGGGCTTGCCACTGCCGACAGGTAGGCTCAGTCACTTCCACTATGCCCCGCCAATGGGGTCATCCACGCCGCGGGGGAGGTTAGCAAGCCCAGGTAGGACGTCTTGAGCCCGGCCATAACTCGTCTTCTGCCAATTCAGTCAACCGAGGCACTAAGGACGCTGAAGCTCTTTCTCCAGTCCGCTCGCATGGTCATGTAGTAGCACCTACTACTATGGAATATATTGTTGGACAGCTCTTAAACATACAAATTAATATGGACATTCTCAGGGACCACAGGTAGGAAGACTGAAACGAAATTATGACCTACTTTAATGAAATTCAATACAACCATTATAAAATTCTGTAGCAATTGGACAGCCTTAGTCACAGTAACCGTCGCACCAACGACTACCTTAGCAGCCTGGAAGTGCGGGTGGAGCACATCGACTTCCATATGCATGATCGTGTTGGTTTCTTTGTAGCTCCCCCCATACTTCCCCCATCCTCCTCCTTGATATGTTTTCGTCAATTATGGTTTCCTTTTTGTTTACTTCAGTTACGCTAAGGCCTAAATATCTTCTGGAAATAATGTTTGTAAAATGTTTACTATGGTATTCTCGAGTCCTCAATCTCAATAAGTTTGATCGAAATGAGAGAGCGAAGATTGTTGAGACAAATTTTGTAGGTTATGCTTTCTTGTAAATCTAATAAATACATTTTTGAAAGAAAAAGAAAAAAAACACATTACTTATTATATAATAATATTTAATAAAATTTATGTAAGTTCTTCTTTTTTAAATCTAATAAAAGCATTTTTGAAACAAAAAAAACATTACTTATTATATAATAATATTTTAATAAAATTTATATTATTACTATGTGATAGCATTTTTATCATATTTAATTATATAAAATTATAGAAATAAAAATATAATAAAAAGAAAATACCAACACACTCCCTTAAAAATATTTTAATAAATATGAAAATTATATTAAATATTATAATTATATTCATTTAATTTATTAATAATATATTGACTTTGAAAAAGAAAATATCAAAATCATTAAGTCTTAACTCCTAAATATAGACTCGAGAGATCAACCTGGCATTAGTAGAGAAACGTAAAAAAAATTATAAAAGGCAATTCAACTCTCAGAGAAAAAAATATAGGGAAACAAAATTATGATTAAAAATAAAAAAATAAAAAACTAAAATAAGATGTTTATAATTTTAATTTAAGTATAGAGTGTATAGAAAATAGATTATAATATAAATTTAATTTAATTTTTTTAATTTGTGATTATAGAAATAAGTTTATATAAGATATTTATAATTTCAGTATAAAGTGTATAAAAATAAGTTATAAATCATTTTAGTTTATTTTGTTGTAATCATGAAATAAGTTTATATAACTTATTTCCAATATACTTCGATTTTTCATAGAATAGATTTCTTTTGAAATTATTTTACTATTATTACATTTATTTATTATTGTATAATCATTACTCTCAATATATTTTAGGTTTAATTCTCTTATAACATTCTTTATATTTTAATGATTAATCAAAATGTAAATAAGTAGTAAAAAGTAATTTATTTTCTTATTTAATATTTTTTATTTAAAATAATAAATAAATTATAGATATATATTATATTTTATTAAAAATTAAAAGAATTATAATTATAAAAACTATTCCAAAATTTATTTAAATGTTTCGTATGTATATTTTTCAGTTACAATTCTCTAAATCCAATTCAATTTAAAATATTATATCTTATTATTCAATATATATATATATATTTTTAATTATAATTTTAAAATTTACATATAATTTAAAAATAAATTCAATATTCAATTCAATTTAAAAATTTATATATAATTTCAAAATAAATTCAATATGTCTAATTTGCGGATGATCCAGAAAAGCAGAACATCGGGAGGAAGAGTCTACCCGGCACTTAGAGCTAAAAGGGCCAAGTTATCAAAATTCCGCAGTTCTTTTCCTCTGCCAACGCTGCGGCCATGCTTGAGGAAGCCAAAAGATCCGAAAATAAGAAGATTAGGGGGAGAAAATGCCGTAGAAAGAAATGCAAACGTCAGGCCAATGTTCCAATTTGTTCATTGATCTGATCATAAATAATCACAGTAAATAATCACATTACTGAGAGTAATTTGGGAATAAAACTATCAAACGCTCTGTCTTTCCCGTACTTCAATCTTCATTATTCAGATTCCATAATTTAGTAGAAGAAATGACTTCAGGAGGAGTAAGACTAAGTGTGAAAGAAGCAATCTCTGCTCTGCTCCTCTGCGATCCTACCTGTAATTCTTATAAACCCGAGGCCCCTGCATATAATTTTGGTAAACCCAGCTCCAATTTAAGTGAATATATTTTATTTGAGGATATCAAAATGCAATTCTGGGTTTAAAATCAATCTAATTGTTTTTCGAATTTCAAGATTATATAAACACCCTAAAATGATCACGCAGAAGTGTTTGTTTGACTTGAATTTTAAGACTGCGTTTTTATTTGAGGATATCAAAATGCAATTCTGGGTTTAAAATCAACCTAATTGTTTTTTGAATTTCAAGATTATACAAACAAACAAACAACAGGCTAAAATAGACCACGCCGAAGTGTTTGTTTGACTTGGGTTTTAAGACCGCATTTCATTATGATTAATTCTGGAGAGGAATAACATGCTAACCTAATCCTATAGCTATTTTTATAATTACCTAGCAAGAAATTTTAGAATAATTTCTGTATTTTTATTTTAACTGTAAATTTTGAAATCTACAAAACAAAATTGCTATCATAAATGATATCAATTGTAACAACACATGCAAGAAGATATTGAGAAGGAACTGCAGGTTACCTTAGCAATATTTCTCCATAGCAGTGATGCTCACTCTGCCCTTTGCACCGTCTTTCTATGTTAGCAGATGCTCTGGAAGCATAAAAAAATAAACAAACAAAGCACCATCAGCCGAGAAAAACCCAGGAATAAACCAATGAATTACTTGCAGATTGCCATTGTTGTTAATTGAAGAAAATGAAATATGAATAACACCACAAATAAGCACAGGGAGGTGCTGGGAAGCTGCAATGTACCCTGTAGAATTATATTCTGCCATTTTCACTTAGAGTTATGCAACTTTTACAGGGCTGAAGAAAAGCTTCAAACAGAGAAACAATAAACAAAAAAAAGCCATTAACCGATAAAGTCCGCAAATAATTGAAGTTATTAAAACAAAAACGAGAGAATTAGATATGTCGATTGCTGTTGATATTAAGAAATTCAAATTAAAAAAATAGACCCAGATATTCCTCACCTCATCCATCCAACTGGAAGAGAAATGATTGTCTCGGCCGATTTTGTTCAGCGAACCAACGTCCCAGAAATAACTTGGCTCTAGTACTCTTGCGGTCCAAAGACTATCCCTTCCCTCGAGAATTTGATTGTGAGCTTTCTCAGATGGTGTGATCCAAGATCGCAGAATTTTGAAATTATTTATCAAGATTTGTTGTCAGCCCTGCAGCAGGAAGGCCTCCTTGCTCCTTTGGAGGGAGATGAAGATATCTATGAAAATGACAATGAAGCCTCTCTGGAGGAACAGTGCCCTATGGTGCTAAATGAAGAAATAGATGAAGGTGAAGCATCCCTAGACTGAGATGTCTTGGCCGTCAATGAAGACAATGTTGTTGAAATTCAAAAAAAAGGCACCAAACAGCCATCCAAGAATTTTGAAGCCCTTATTCATGATGCTAATGATGGTTTTACAAATGAAGCATTAGAAGAAGACTTTCAGGAGCAATTGGAAGAATAGGATAAGGAGTTGTAGGCTGAAAGGGACCTACTGCGCCTTCCTCTCGAAGATTACAGGGCTGTTTTTAAAGAGGTTGCCACAGATCTATCAAGAATAGAACAATTCAAAGAATGATGGCATTGATGCTATGAAAGACAATCCTCTTGAAATCAGTGAGAAGGTTGCTATAAATCTAGCAGAACAATAACAAAAAAACATTAATGAACACATTGAACTAGATTTATTCATTGCACAAAGTTGAGACAAGTCATATTTCCTGTGTTCTGTCTGTCCTCCGGATTTTGAAGAAGAGGTTGGCCGTGACCATAAAGACAAAAAGAATATAAGCCAACATATTGTGAAAATGCGAGTGGCAGAGCATCCACAATGGCGTTGATAAATATTCATATGGACTATGCTTAGAAAAGCCACTAGGCTCTAATGACAGTCATAAAAACAGTATGGTGGCACACATGATCAGGGAAAGAGCTATTCCGATGCCATAAAGGACAAATTTGAACAATCTGATGAATATTGCAGAGTTGGCCAGGAATTGGTTTAATATATCCATTGAGAAAAAAAATTGACATTGCGTTGGCCAGTTAGTTTCAGTTATGGAACGGCCCAGAAATAAATAAATACTTCTTCTTTTGGAATTTTGAAATTTTCCCTCTCTACTTTTCTTCAGGAACTTTTTTCCCTATACCATGCTCTTAATCTCACACAGACACCAGCCATAAACTAAAATTCACAAGCTGAAACAATAATGTGAAAATTTTCCAGGAATTGGTTAAATAGTATAATGATGTACACATCAGACAAAAATAAAGCGACACACCGTAAGTGATTATACGACATCCGATGGTGGGAAGATGTAATAATTTTTCTAAAACTGTGCGTAGAAAATGGCAGTGCGGCCATGTCAGAGGAAGCCAAAGATCCGGAAAAATGAGAAGGTTCGGCAGAATGATGCACCATAAAGAAGGAAAAGCTTTTAATGAGAAAACAAATGTAAATGTGTGGGCAATGCTCTGAAGTCATTATGTTTTAGGAATACTCACAGTACCAAAATTCCGAATAAATAATTACATTTACTAAGGGTAATATGGTAGTAAAAAACTATTAAACACTCACCTTCTAGCGCTTGAATCTTCATTATTCAGACTCCATAATTTTGTGGAAAAAATGAGTTCAGGAGTAAGAAGAATTAGTACGAAGGAAGTAATCTCTGCTCCACTCCGCTCCCGTCTCTCGTAAGCCCTGCTCCCGTTGCACATATAATCCCATATAATTGTCAGAAACCCAGCTCCATTTTAAGTGAATTAAGGTTATTAAAGCAAAAATGACAGAAATTAAATAAATAAAAATACACCATTAACCCAGAAAGTCTGCAAACAATTAAGGTTATTAAAGCAAAAATACAGAATTCGATATGGCAACTGTTGTTGATAATAAGAAACCAAATAAAAAAACAGAGCCACATCTCCCTCACCTCATCCATCCAACCAGAAGAGAAATGGAGATTGTCTTCGCCGGTTTGGTACAGTAATTGAACGGCCAGAAATACTTTTGCCTCTGAATCTTTCCCTCTCTAAGAAAATTTTTCCTCTGTTCTACGCTGTCACTCACCGGTAAAAATAAAAATAACACAAACAAGCAGGCACAAACAAAAAAAGGAGAGAATAAACAGGCAGACAGAAAAATGGGAGCGCTCCAAACCACCAACCATAACACGCCAAACCACCAACGCTTCAGAGAAGATCAGAGAAAAACGAAATATACATCAATGAAATTGTGGATGACTTCTATATATATATATAGTGAATCATGCCATCTTTTTAGGCTTTTCTTAACGGTTAGCTTTTCTGAAATTTTATTTTGAAAGTCAAATTTTCAAGAAAGCATGGCCATTGCTTCCATTCAAAATTTGAAAATTGTTAAAAGGTCTGGCGTCCGCGGTTAATTGGAAACAACTGCTGTACACATCAGGTGAAAACCACCTAATAGCTTTGTCGCTCAATTCTGGTTTTTATGAGCTTCCTCGTAGATCTTCCATTGATAATTATCAGAGCTTCTTTGTACATGTGCTCCATGAATCTCTAGCCAAGGTCTATCGAGTACTTTTTCACCAAAATCATGACACCTGTGTAAAGTTTGGAACATTAAAGTGTTTTTATTTTAAAAATAAACAAGGCTAAGAGGTAGCTACTATCTGTTGCTTAATTTAAATATAGTAATGTTGCAATGTGATCTTGAAAATGTCTATGGGTAGCTATTACATGCTGCTTAATGTAATTATAGAGATATTGCAATTTGAATTTGAGCATGTTTATGAAGATTTGCTTTGAGATAAAGTATAGTTAAAATAAATTAGAAATAATTGTTGCAATTTCAGTTTGAGCATGTATATGAGGATTTTCTTTGTAATAAAAATACTGTATAATTTAGTTTAAATATAATTAAATTAAAGTAAAAATTTAAAATTTATGCACCATATAGTAGTAGTTTAAATCTATCTAAATTAAGGTAAAACAACTTTTGTGTTGATGATGGTAACCAATTGATAATTACTAGAACTACCCATGAGCATATGCATTTGATGTGTAAATTAGATCTGGAACATATATAGCTTATTTTTGGCATCAATATGAGTATGAAACAGTAGACTTTCTTTGTAATAATGTTGCTCAAATCTTTTGACCTAAAAATTAAATGAAGTCTAGGTGCAAATCTTGCATCAAATTTTGCATTCAAAAAAATATTGCAGATATAATATAATAATAACAAAATTACAATATCAATAAAAAAATACATTATCAAAATCAAACCTAAATCCTAAACATATGACAATTTAATATCTAAAACAAATAGCTATATTTAATATCATTCACAAAGCATTACATTAAATAAATGCAACTAAGACGTCGACCAAATAACTATGCTTAGTAATCTTTACAGAGGATTTTACAAAATAAATTAATATAAATTAATTTTACATCAATGACAATAATAATAAACATAATATATATATTGAAAATAATAATAATAAATAAAATTATATATATATATATATATATATATATATATATATATATATAATTGAAATAAATATCGATTTGAAAATCGGCACATAGCATTAATATTTTAATTTGATCATCGGCACATAGCATTATTATTTTCTCTTCAAAAGTCTGGGAAATGATCACCATACCATACGGAAGAAATGACACCTGCAATGACCGTGCGTACTGCACTGCTCTGTGCTTTGTTCATGTCTGAAATCTGCTTGTTGAAGAAACTATGGTCCAGTAAATGTTTGATCATCTGGTACCAAAGATTTCCAGAGAAATCATATTTATTGTAATGTTTTATTATTAAGTAATTGAGTCATTATACATATAATTGGAATTTGGAAGTATGGTTTTTCGTTTATTTTTACCGCCTTTATGAAAAGAATAAAATTATAGTCTCAAATTTCAGTGTCTAAGCAATGTGCCGCTGATGGTAGTCTTGCGAATCATATCCATCAAATTTGACAAGTGTATCTGAGCAGATCAGATCATCAAGTAAAAGTCTATTGAATACTAAATAGACTATAGATCATCAGCGATTAAATTCAGTAGCAGATCATATCTCTTTCATTTAGAGAAGACATTTTCAATTGAAGGAAAACTGTGAATGATCTTATCGAAAATTTTTACAACTATACATATGTAACTAAAATTACTAATATATGAATAGGAGTATATAGAATTCTCAAAGTGAGCATAGATTAATTCCATGACATGCAAGTCAAGTAAATTTACTTCTGAGCATTATAGTTACACCTTAATATTTTGATGAAAAAAAAGTAGCATTGTATTGTCAATATTCACATGTAAGTATTATGGTAACTATGTATAGGAGAACTGTAAATAACTAGTAGGTTCATAGTTGGGAATGAGTATATCCTCAGTATGAAAAACATAACATTATAATGACTATTGAAATGGAATACCAGACAGAATATCAAATAAAATAAATAAATGAATAGATGAATATCTGTGTGCTGAGAGAATTCGGTTAAAAATAAAATAAAATCCAGTCCATATACATAAGCATTGTCTACAGCCATGCTGGACAATTTTAATTAAGTCTCTTTGTAGGCCTGCTTTAGTTAGCCAAGCGGCTAAAAATAAAACCATTAAGAGTTCTAACATTTAATGGCCAATATAATTGTAAAATCCAAACTGAAAATAAGAATATTCTACACATAACGAAGATGTATAAACCGACCTGTGCAAAGAACATTGAGTTAGAGTCAAAGAGTAAAAAGGGTAAAGGAATAGAGTGCAACGACTGAAAAAAGGGGTACGGGTTTATTACCTGCACCATCAACCAGATGAATGATTGGTTAATTTCAAACTCCACATAAGAAAGAAAACAAAACACACTACGTAATATTAAAAGAACGACAATGAAAATTTCTATGGAGTACCATGGTTCAAATCCACTGTAGAAATAATTGAAGTTTTCTAGCTTGATGTTGTATTGAATTGCCTGAGATACGTATCCTCGAAATGCTGGAAGATGCGTAAGACAGGGAGTTCCAATTTTATTAAACGAAAGGTGGAATAGTTGATGAAACATAATTATACAAATTCGAAATGTTAAAAAAGGGTTTTTTCATAAAATTTCAAGAAAATCTAGTTAAACTCACTTGCAGATAGGAAGGGAAGAATACTTACCAGAGGTTCTCAACGAACTAGGACATTCAGTGAATTTCAGAGTAACGATTTAGGAAATTATTCTAAATCTGCCATAGAGGCAGTATGAGTATAATGGAATGGAAAAGAAAAACAAAAAAAAAGGGTCGAATTATCAAACATACAACACACAAGTAAATTTTGATTTAAACTATAGTGCAACGAAACCAAAGTAGGAGCAATAAGCTGTAAAATTTCAAATTTACTAATGAATAGCTACTGTAATTCTTTAACGAAAAATATAGAGGCCCAAAAGAAAACTAAAACGTAAACCTCTAAGTGAAGCGAGGGTTGGAATAGTTACCGATCGAAATTGACGGAGAAAAAAACAGAAGTGAACTTCATAGCAACCTGGAAATGGAATCCTAAAGGAGAAAACAACTTCCAGGAAACCACCGTGGAGAAAATAATTAGGAATGCATTGAGTTTCGTCTTAAAAATCTAAGTGAATTGAGAAAAAAGTCCTAAAAGGGAACCTTCTAGATATATTAAATGGGCATGTGGACTGCACAATGGATGATGCAATGCACAACTCTTCCACTTGTGATGGCATTAATGGGCGTCTGCACAAATCTTAGTAGTGGTATAGGGCATAGAATATTATTAAAAAGAATTTAGTATAGTTCAAAGTATTTGTCTTGTTGAAATAATACTTTCAAAATTGACAGGGTCTAATGGTTTTAGATGTGTATTTTCATAAGAAATTAAGTTGAAAATCAGAAGGAGTGAGTATAGACAGAGTATGTATGCTCTTTCATATGCTTTAAGAGTTAAATTGTTGGGAGGAGATGGGTTTCTTTGTCCCACAAACAAAGAAGGTCTCATACACTAATTTGGTGTCTAGCTTGGCTGTGACCTCAAATTAGATAATATATTGATTAAATATCAACTAATGGATAGTTAAAAGAAAATAGATTGCTAAAGTCTTTTTTAGATGGAGAATGACTCACTTTAAACATTCATTTTTTTCAGTATTCCATGGCCCTTCAACTAAGGTAAATGCACATGAATCTCAATGTAAAGTGGAAAAAGGTATTGATTTATTTAATTTTTATGTCTTCAAATTAGTTAGATAATATTAATGATATTAATATTTAGAAATTTCATTATTCTTGAAAAAGTTGAATTTGCACACTTGTGAAGCAAAATCCCATTTTGTTTCTTTACCACATATATGTTATTAATTAAAAAAAGAAGTTATGATTATAAATTCTTATTTGAACTACAAATAATTATTTATTACTATTGTTTAAGTGATTTTTTAAGTTTTAGCTTAGTTAATTTTTATGTGTTCCACTCAATTGCAATCCGATCCTAGTGTTATTAGTAATTAAAAATCTTATTATTCTTTAAAAATTTGAATTTGCAAATTTGTAAAGGAAACTCTGATTTTGATTATAGACTATTTACAATATATATGTTATTAATTAAAAAAAAATTAAAAAAAAAACATATATGTTGTACAATTTTTTTTGAATTATAAATAAATATTTATTATTTTTGTTTAAATGTTTATTTATGAATAATATTTTATTATTGTTGTATATTTTTATAAAATTTTTAATTACGAAAATAAATATAGAAAATTGAGCTATTTTCCTAACTTTTATTATAAAAAATAGAAATTTAAATACTAACTTATTAATTTTATTTATTTATTTATCTACTTTAATGTATAAGAAAAAATAACAAAATCTAAAAACAAATTCATACCAAATATAGTATACTAGTATACATTAAATATTTAAAAGTCATATTTAATATATAATTTTCTTTTAATCATTATATTTAATATTAATTCAAATATATAAATTAAATGGGTTGTACTCAATCAATAAATAATGCTAATAAGATTGATAGTTATGACAAATGATTTAGCAAAAATTCAATTTTTGTGTTAAAAGTATAAGTGATAGAAAGTCCCCATTTATTAAACAGCTACACATAAACATAATTTTGTTATTACAATGTAATGTGTGTAAAATAACGCATCTATTTAATGTCTTCATACATGTACGTTGGGAATGGACATATATTTTTTAATAGGAGTTGATCAACTTGAATATAGCGTACAACCACTAGGAGAATCTGCACAATTTGATCTCTTTATAAATGCTTATGCTGTTTATTGATTATCCGAAAGAACTTTGATCTTTATAATTTCTTATTGTGTTTATTGATTATCCGAAAGAACTTTGATATCTAAACCCTTTGCAAATTGTAAATTAAATTTCGGATTGTCCATTTAACGACATTGAAAGGTTTCTCTCAACCCAACCTTTGAAATGACTACAAGCCTTCTTTCTAATGAATCACAATTAGATATGACTTTAGGATGAGTTTCATAGTCACATAATTTTGTTTTGAATTTGATATTAAATTTCGAAACTATTTTGGAAGTTAGAATGAAATTTATTAACTATTTTATCTCATTCATATAATATTTTTGAAATTTATATTTAAAATAAAAAATATTATAATAATAAAATCGCATCACTTATGTTGTTTTTTTTATTCAATTATTTCAATGAGAACTAATTAACTATTAGGCTTGTTTTATTCAAATATATTAGCTAGAAAAATTGTGAAAATTCCTAGATCTTACAATTTAATAGTGACTACGTGAGTAGTGCATCACCTTCTCTTCAGGCTAACACGTCATCCCTGCTATGGATCTGATCAAGCTCTAAAATCCTGAGATCTAAGCCTCTAATCTCACCGCCAGTAACCAAAGCTTTTGGATAAGTTTAAGTCAATCAAATATGAAAACCTCTCAACCAACTACGCCAACCTCTGTGTAGTGTTGTGTCTAAATCAACTTGAAACTCTACGTGATTGGCTCTCGCTTACTCTTGCTGGGCGTCTCTGCATATCTTTCTTGATGATTCTGGAAACTTGAAAATATCTCTCTCAAGATGCTATCTTTCCCTCACCACACTAAATCACTTAGATTTGATCTTAGTGAGCACTACTCCTTTAAAATATTTAGATCTCAAAGTTCACCCTCGTGTCTTTTGAAAGCCTTAAACCTTCTTTATAGATCTTCTACTAATTTGAAAATAAACATGGGTTAGATCTCTAATCAATGTCTAAGATTATAGCATGACTTGATTGACACTTTCTAAATCATTCTCTTTCTGTTTTATTAATACCTTTTAATTATTTAATTTCCCTAAGTTAGACTTAAGGTATCCAATAAAATAATTAATTTTTATAATAAAACATGAACCGAGTGGATTTTTTGCAAATGGTTTTTCGGTTCTTTGGAATAATAGTTTCTAATCCTCTACAAAAAATTTGGGGTTTAAAGCGCTTTTGATGCCACCAAAAATCAACACTCCCTCTTAGTGAGGAAATTTCTCTAACAATATGCCTGCTGCATAATGCTCTGACCCTGAAGTATCCTCTGCACTGCCGATGTTCATCAACCACTGTGATGTTATTGCCACTATACTGTCACTGCCACTGCTGCATTTATAGTAAAACTCCCTCTCAAGTGTTGCATCTGTTATGCTCCTAACACTGCCACTACTAACACTGCATTTTCACTCCAACGCAGCTGCTAAGAGAAGCAACTAAAATCACCCAAAGACTGAATAAGTGTTCAATGTATGCACCTCGGTGCTGAAGACTCTGAATGCTAGTGACTACTGCATTGTCCCTCTGATGCACTCCATTTTTACTGCTCCGCACTACGTTGAACTGATATGCACTGCGTTGCTACTACTACGCTGTTACTACTCTGCTCTACGGTGCTCCAGAAATAGGAGATGCTACCTACGGCACTATCGTTTCCATCACTCCTCTGCTCCTACTGAAAAATCCTCCTTCCCGCTAAGGAAAATATGGGCTCTTACAGCAAGGTAATGATCCATGAGGTGGGCTCCTCAAGGATCCTGCCCAACTAAAGTTCAAGATGAACTCAAATTATATTTCACCCCAGTTCTCTCCTTGACAAGCATGGGCACTCAGAGCAATCTCATCCTGCTTGATCTTTGCGGCCGCAACCTTTAGATCATTATTCTTATCCTTCTCCTGTTTCTTCAAAGGAAACTATGATGCAAAGTGGCCCATATCACCACATCTAAAGAATTTAAACTTTGAGACATCTCTCTTTTCTCTTTGTTTCCCTTGCTACCCCTTTGATGCTATGGCGCCATTCTCCTCCTCCTACAGACTCATAGATCTACTTCTGTTGTTACCGTCAAGCTTGAAATTGACTAGATCTCTCCTCAACTCTTCCTCCTAAAGCGTTGAAAACATCTATTCCCAAATAGGAAGCGTAGCCCTAGCCAAAATTTCTTTGGACAAAAAATTGCCACTCCTTCATGACTACGTTAAGGGATAGCCTCACCATATTTTCCAAAGATTGGGTGGATCCTGTGACTGCCAACTGATCTTGAATCTCTTGAAGACTCGTAAGGAATGAAGCAATTCCCTCCCCCAACTGCATCTAGACCAACCAGAGCTTCTGCTCTAGGTACATCTTCCGTCGCTCAGAAATTCCTTCGTAAAACAAGGAAAAGGCCTCCCACATCTCCCTGGAGGTGTTCTTGCTAGCCACATGAGAGACTATGTGATCCTTGACACCATCAAGGAACGTCCTCTTGGATTTTGCAATATCAGAATGATACTTCTTAAGCTGATCCAGATCTAAAATTACAACAACCACATTCGCCACGAACATCTTGAGATTGTATTCATCTATAAGGAATTGAATCCTTTATTTCTAGATTACATAGTTGGAGGAACCCTCCATTGAACTGGTCCTCGTCTCTAAGACCATGACCTTCCATCTCAGTTGAACACTGTCGAACTGCTTCCTCTTTCTTGCCCTCTTTGTAGGCTAGGTAAGCTTATGCACTCTTTCTGGAGCTTGTAGATCTACTGCCTGGATTTAATACTTAGATTTTAGATAAAATGTTGAATTCCTCGAATAGGAACTCACTCAAGAAGAATTCCTCACCATCTGCTCTTCTCTTTCTTCTAACCATGGAAAATTTTAGGGGCTAATATTTGTAGGTGGGCTAGTTTTCCATGTTTTTTTCCAAAAAAAAGATTTGTCAATTTCCATTTTTTCTAAAAATAATTTTCCCAAGTTTTATATTATAAAATTATTTTACCTTAAAGGTTGTCAAAATTATATAGACAATATATATAAAAACATAATAAATTTGAATTCTTTTACAAATATATCACCAAATATTTTATAGTTTTCACATTAGAGACTAGCAAGATTTGTTGAGGTTTCTAAACTTTAAGATAAATTTCCATCTTTAAAATTTTCCCTGATTTTAATGCTTCTCTACCGATAACAACATGCAGAAAAACTTCATCCCTATTGATCTGCGTGAAGTCTTCGTCCTGGTCCCTCTGCCTTGACAAAATCGTGAATCGGAAGTCCCACCTCTTTTTCAACTCACTCAGAGAGAGACAACCTCAGAAAGTTAGCCCTCCTTATGTGGACTGTGCAATCCCCTTGGGAATACGACCTGATGCTACCGAAAAAATTTAGCCTTCTCTTCAAAGTGAGATGTGCTCTTCTTGTTTCACATCAAATGCTCTGATACTGTGTGAAAATTCCTAAATATGATAATCTAAGGAATCCTACTGCATCTATTTGAGTTTCTTCTCCTATTATATAACTTGCATTTACAAAATTAATTTAGAGTGGATTATTGAAATAACTACTGAAGAAACCTACACATAATTAAAATGATTCCGAAAAGGAAACTAAGTAAGAAATCAATCACACATAGGACACCTTTATTTTGGACTAAGTCCCCGGAAAAACCCAATACAGGAAAACTGGCGCAGTAGATCTGAGGGTTTGTATTATTAAGCAATAGTTATTTCTGAATACATATCTAAATACCTTAAGGGTTATTAAGTCATAGAGAGAAATATTGGCTGAAATAATTGTGAGAATACCTCACTCACTTAGTGGAAAATATGGTTGATCAAGACACTGGAAAAGCTGTCCCTAGAGGTGTTTGCGTAGCCTATTCACAGTGACTACATAGGAACTGCATCACCCCAACTGTGGATCGATCTAACTCCTTGAATCAGAGATCATAGTCTCCCAGTCTCACACCCCGACTTCTAGCTTCTAAATCAATTCTGACAATGAAATATTGAAAACCCTCTCAGCCACTATGCAGCCTTTGCATAGACCTACTTGGCTCTATGATGGCTCTACATTAGCTTGAATGTATCTGCACTATTTTTGCTGGATTTATCTTTGCCTCTCTCTGCTGATGATTCTTCGAATGAGAAAGTCTCTCTACGGATGTTATTTATTCTACTCACTAGACTGAATCACTCAGAGAAGATCTTTGTCTGAGCATTGCTCCATCAGAAGAATTCGATCTCAAGATTCAATTTGTGTGTCTTTCCAAGTTACCCTCAAGACTTTCTTTATAGTCTTCCTATTGAGAAATCAATGACCGAGATTAGATATCTAATCAATGGCTAAGATTATAACATGGCTTGATCTTCACTTTCTATATCATTCTTACTCTATTTAATTAATACCTTTTAATTATTTAATTTCCCTAAGTTAGACTTTGGGTCTTCATTAAAATAATTAATTTTTATAGTGAAACATGGATTGAGCGATTTCTTCACAAACATTAGGGGAATTTTGAGGTCTAAAATGGTCCTCCTAAGAAAAATGTACAACAAAAATAAAATTTATAAGAACAAATAGGATTCAATATGATGATGTCAACCATGGGGGATGATTCATCATTTTTGGAGTAAAAAAGTAAAAATATTAAAAAATAATTTAGAAAATACGATTATAAACATAGATAAATATTAAATTATTTTTAATATTTTCAAACACCTATAACATAGATAAACATATTAAAATGCATGTTTATATTCTTTTAAAGAAGATATATTAGAACAAAGTTGCAACTTAGGATAGGGTGATACCTTGCTATGTATGTTATTAAACACACTCTAGTAAATGTTTTAACATGCGAAATTCACACCTCGAGGCCATATTCTTCCAAGACTCATAGAATATAGGAGTAGAAAACTTCTTGTTGGAGAGTGTTGATGGAAACTTTTACACTTGAACCAACAAATTTTATTTTCAGGGCGAGAAACTCACCATATGATCTTGGTGGCCACAAATCATTGCAAAATAATTTCTCATTTGATGTGAGTAACTTGTCCTCCTCGATGGAATTTTTTTCCTCTTGAACAAATTTGACCTTCATTTTATCACTTTTATTGGAGAACTCACAAAGAACTGAAAATGATAGTTGATAGTTAACAATTGCACAAAATTGGGTGGAAAAAACCATAGAGAGCAATGATAGTAATGGAAGTTGCACAAAACTCAATGGTTTCATATAATACGACTAAAATAAAATTTATTTAATTATGCTCCAATGTACATGTCGTGAAGATCGAAATAAGACCTTCAAAATATGAATCAATGGGACGATTATATATATATATATATATATATATATATATATATATATATATATATATATATATATATAGATAATATATTAGTTAAAGCTCAGCAATGAGTAGTCAAAAGCAAATCGATTGTTAGAGTCTTTTGTGGCAGAAATTAATAACAAATAGTGAATATTACAAATGTTGTGAAACTGACTCCAAAAAGAGAAGAAAAGAGATATCAACGCCTTAGAAATAAGCCACTTCGAGGGGGAAACCTCCAATACATTACATGAATGAACAATTCTTGGATTATACAATTTAAAAAACCTCCTTTCTATATAGAGGAGTCCATGGGGCCATAATGTAATCCTAGTGGGCCACAATGTAATCCTAGCCGACCTAACAATAATAATTTAAGGGCACAATAATAACAAAATGGGGGTTACAAGGGTACAATAATAACAATAAGGGGGCCTACACTAACATAATAAGGGGCTATACTATTAATATAGGGACTTAACATGCCCCTCTCCTTCAAACAAGTGTTGTCCTCAACGCTTGATTATTTCTTGATGCTTCTGTATAAAATTCTCATCCTCCCATGTGAAATATTCTACAGGAAAGTTCTTCCACTTGCTGAGATACTCTAAAATTGATCGTACTTCTCGAGTTCTTGTTTCTATGACTGCTTCATAACTTCTTTCGATGTCATGTTGATCTTCCTGTTGTTTCATTAGATTTTGCACCAAAGTTGGGTTATCCTTTGAGAGTTGGAGAACTTGTTGTTGATGCTCGATGTGATCTTCCACTAATTTATCATCCATATTAGCTATTATTTGATCCTTCAAACCATCCAACTTAGCCTCCATTTATGCTTTTAAACCATCTATGTCATCTTCGGTTGCTCTTCGTAAGATCGAAATTTGTTGCACTTGGTACCGTAATTTTGATATCTCATACTGCAATTCTTCCTCTTCATGCATCATAGTATAGCTTTTTGAGGGCTTAATGGGTATGGAATTATTTTTTGGAGGCATTATGGAACCCAATACTGATAAAATTTCTAAAATATTCCCTTGGAATCACTTCAAACTTCTTTTTCAAGCAAATGTTATGCAATTTTAAAAACCAAATACACCTTTTCTTGTAATTTTGAGAGCTCGATATTAAATTTGAATTATCTCTGTGATTTCAGATCTTCAATAGTTGAGAAATTCAGCCATGAGTAGCCTCCTCAAATTTCTTTTCATTCATAGATAGACATGATCTGGATTCTTCAAGAAAAAATTTATGCCCAATATCCCACCATCACCTAATTATGGATGGTTCGATGAGAAAACTTTTATGACTTGCCATGTAAACGTAACCTCGATAGTTAATTCTCACTTGAAGAGCTGTCGTACTTGGTCCCACTTTTACAGAATTGATGATATGGAGAAGTTATGAAGATTTTCCCACGATCACCTCTTTGAGATGAAATTGAGGGAGCACGAAAAGCCTAACTTCCACAGATCATATCTCCGAAAATATTGTGAGCAAGCTCTAAAATTTTGACGATGTTCCTCGGGATTTCGTCTTAGCACTCTAAATATTTCATTTTCTTCATTTTGTAACATACCTCTTTTCCACTATATTTTTTTTTTTCTAGTATTATCTCACTCTTTTATCTTCATTTTGGTAATTTCCAAGTTAATAATATTCTCTTCTAGCTATAGATTACTTTCAACAAGAGCTATACATTACCCTATATTTAAATTTGATTCCACTAGTATCGCCATTACAACACTCAATTTATAACTATAGTGTAACTATTATTTTTCCTCTTAATAAATGTTATACATTTTTCATCTATATCTTATACCAATAGTATAAGCACTACTACACAAATCCTATCATTAATAATTTTAATACTCACTTGACCTAAATTAATTTTATATTGAACTTTCACTTTAATCCATTTACTGACCTCCCCCTTCATCATATATTTGAATAGCTCTTACGTCCTTCGAATTTAATTGTCAAACACTTTGTATTGTATGTTCTTCTTCTATTCTTATGGACCCATGATCCTAACCACGATAATTGGAGAAATACTAATGATGAAATATGGGATTTTAAGTCATCTACATTAGGAGTTTTGATTTGATATGCTTCTTACCTTAGCGTGATCCTCCGTATTGATATTTCGTGTTGAATAGGGATATAATTATCATGCCTACTGACATACGCTACTTCCTTACTTCTCATCGATTTGATTTGTACGTCGGCATTTATTTTCAACTACTGCTATTTTCCTCAAGCCACAAAATCAATCTTTGTTTATTTGTTGATATTATTTAACAGTGATTCGTTTTAATGGCTACAATCTACCATGGTGCATCAACGTTTAATGAAATTAGGTTTTGAATTTGCCTTTCGGCCAGTCTTGATCTACGAGAGAGAAAGCTGATAGATATTTTCCATGTGTAGCGTGGGATGGGCTTAGGGTTTTAAGTCGTCCTTCTCTATTAAACACAATAGAGTCATTGTTTCAATCTTCTCTGGGGTTTTTCCGCCAAGCGAAGCCATCTCTACTCTCCCCAAGCTGATACGTTGTCAATTTCTCATTACGCACAGTGCTCTACTCCTCTGGTGCGAGGACCTTTGTTATGCTACAGGTAAGGAAATTCATTTCTTATCCCTTTTATTATCATTCCGTTTGCAATTTGAGTATACGATGTTCGCTAACATTTTAAATCGTTTTGTTTAGGGAATTGACAGAGAAGCTCTCCCTTACATTTCATTTTTCATTTGAAGTAATAGCCTTCCTTTTAATTCAGTTTAGCTCGTATGAGAGCATAATCCCATGCTTTATGGTGGTCTATCTCTTGTGAGGTTCGTTTTTTTTCTTTTTCTGAGACTTGTCTATGCGTCTCTTAATGGTTTCACTGTCAGTAAATTTGTTTTCGTAATGCATAGTTGGGTACTGATTGTGGAAAAAAAACCACTTGTATTCAATTATTATATGCCTTGGTTTTAGGCTCTTCAAATCGGTTGCATTTTGGACCCTATGAATTTAACTTGGGATCTTTCCTCTTATTGTTAGTACGAGCACAACGTGGTTCCCTCCGTCTTTGCGAATCGGTTCAGGGATGAGGTTCTACCACGATTTTCCCATAGGTAACTTGTGGTGTTTTTTTTTTTTCGTTTTTAAGAAAATGATTCCCCAAAATTTAACTTATTCTCTTCTCTGAAATTTAATTAGTTTCATATGTATTTGTGACTTCAGGTACTCTCTCTCTTTTCTCGACCTTACCTATAACGTCTGGCTCCATTCATTAACGTATTTCAACTAAACGGATTTTTTATTACTCCATCTACAGATTGGTCATGCTACGCTTCCAATACTTGTCGACCTTGAAGACCAAACTGTATTTGATTTAGATTCGATTTTATCATAAAATCTAGCATTCTCTGCTATTGCTCGTTCAAATGTATTTGGACTATAAAGATACTCTCAAAATTTATCGAGAGTTTCTTTTCTTGTGTCCAGACTGTTAAATACATATAATTTTATTTTTTTTTTGAATCTTTTTGACTGAAATTTCTCAGTGCTTTTCAGACGTTTCTGATATATATATATATTGTTATATTGTTATTTATAGTAGAAGACTTGATTTGTTTTATATATATATATGTATTTTAATTCAACCCTCTGTTCTGTCCATTATTTGTCGCAGTATTTTTAATTGTCTTCCTACTATAAATAGAGGAACATTGCTTCTATTTAATTTATGTTACTATTATAAATGTTTATAAACAATTTAATTTAACCATATGTTTATGGTAGTTAGGATATATATATATATATATATATATATATATATATATCTTCTGCAATATTTATGGAAACTCTCTTATTGAGTTAATGTATGCAAATGCGTTTAATATTTCTCCATGGTTTCAGACCATTATCTACTCAAATAATTCTTCTTACTTTCAACCTAATTGTTATCTTACTCAGAATTTACATGTTTTTCAATGTAATATGTTGTAAACTATCTCACCCATAATGAATGTAAAAATCAAGATAGATGTTAACTTATGTGTAGAGTGTTTATGTTTAAATTCAATAGTTTAATAATGACATATCATATTTCTGAACGCCACTGTTCCAATAGATTTTTAACCTTTACAAGATTTTAGAATTTGGTATCAATTTAATGCTACCGTTTGGAAAATTTGCATGAAATAGTTTCTTCTTCATATTTCAGATTGTATCTTTCAATTAACATTTTTATAACAGAGAATGATTTAATCAATTGAATATTCCATACTCCATATAGTGTCTTATTTTGCATGCCATCAATTCTGTCCTCATAATTTCTGTATGCAGCACATTATATATATAATTTATAAATTTGCAATTTATGATATTCTAGTTACTATAACCAAAAATCAAGTTTTATGTTTACTTAATATTAATCTTAAGTTAAGTAACCAGTTTCAGTTGGCTTTATGAAAGTATGTTTTTTTTCTTTCTTGAAATATTTATGCAGAATTTAACATTTCCCACTTAATAAATTCAATTCAATTGTTTTCTAGTCTATAAGATCTATTTTATTTTGTACAGTTTTATATTATAGAAGCAGATTAAAGTTATAAAATTCATTTGTCTAGGGAGTAAGAAATATCTCCAGATCTAGACCAATATCAGGTTTAGAGATTTTGGTTGATATTCTCCCATTAGACTATCTTCCTACAACTATACAGATTTTAGAGAATTATTTATTCTAACAAAATCTGTTAAAGGTAAGGAAACTAAATTCTGTAGCATACCATTTTTCTATTTCTTTCAATCCACATAACCAGTAAAACTTTATACTATCCTTTAGATCAACAATTTGAAACTTAAGTGTGCATACCTCTGCTTCCTTTGACCAGTCCTCCCAACCATAGAATTCTTGTATCTCCAGAATTCACCCTCGCGCTGAGATCTCCTCCCCAGAATAGACCAACCCCCAATCTGTTCTGAAGTAGCTTACTTAAGTTATGCTTTCCCCAAAGCCTGTTTCTAATTTTGCGTCCAGAATTCAGGATGTTTTTCTTCTTGTTTTCCTAGGCTTCCCTTAATGAGGGACTTTAAAGCTACTTTATGCTTTTCCAGCTTTTTACCTCTTCCCAACTACTTTCCTCATCATTGGGGAATTTAGATTTTTCCTCTTAAATCTAAATTAGAAATAATTCCTTTCAAGGCTTTTTGAAAGGTTTTGGGAAAGTCTTAGCCTTATCCATAACCTCATGGATTAGGCTGATGATCTCCAATCTCATCTGGTCATAGTGCACACATAAATATTCCATTTATTTTCATTAATAATTATTTTAAATAAAATCCACACCATAATTATCCATTGAGGTTCACTCCCGTTTGGAGTTTGTTCAAATGTCTATCTAAAAATAAAAACATAGAGACTAGGGGTTTACAATTTTCCCTTCAATTTCAATCACATGCAAACATGTATCTCTTCACCTTCATTTTCTCCTATTTTCCTTTATTTCATAAATAAAATACAAATTATTGCCAATCTTCCTTTACCAATGTATTTTCCAATTTCCATAGCCATAAATTGATCATAATTGATACCCATCACTATGTTTTTCTCAACATTCAACTTGGAATATGTGTCCCATGACCTTGTTTTTAGTTTTTATTTACATTGGAAAATTTGTAACTTCTAATTCAAGAACATTAACACCTATCATCTCAAATGAGAGGGAATCATAATCATGTCATGTGATAAAATCCTTCACAAGTAGGCCACACTACCGCTTGGAGAAATTTGTAATTTCTTTAACATTACACAATTTGAAGCCACAAGTTGAATTTACACTATTACTGCAGTGGAGTTATAGTTTCAATGTGTTTCCCTTGTATGTAGAAATGTAAGATTCTAGATAGGTGATAGGATTGTTGAGTCGTATTTCAGTTTTCTGAGTTATTATTGTCGTAGTTAGGAAAATAGAGGTGGTTTACTATTTTTAGAATGTGAGATCCTTCTTATTGGTATCTATATTGTGTGAGAGATCATGATTGTGTACCAATATATGTAATAGTTTTCAAAGAAATTTAATCAATAATAAGTGTGGTTTCAATTAAATTTTCTTTGTGTGCATCTCTTTGATATTAAAATTTGGTATTAGAGCCATAAGGTTGAGAGCTGAGAGGCCTGGGGTGTTTGAGTATGTACAATCTAGTTTTATCAGATCCAATGCATAACAAATTGTGAGGATTGTAACGACTACGTGAAATTCATATATGAGTAACAAAGGTGCATTTTTTTATTGTCTTATTATTGATTTTTTACCATGTTACTCTCTATAAGCATCCACTATGACCCTGAATGAGAGGTGTTGTTGTAACCTACTACCACTAAGTTGTAAGAAGTGCCTAAATTCCTATCCACCGGAGGATCCACCAAAGCATGATACTGTTAAGAGAAAGAGGTAACCCAAACATGCCGAGGAACATAAAGTTATAGTTGGGTTGTCAATTGTTAATCCCCCTGCACACTATAAAAAAATATTTTTCATTGTGATTTAGGTGCCATAATAAGAAAAATAACTACAAAACTAGTCACTACATCAATTTGTTCCTACAACCAAAAGTTAATTGGAGTGAATAATGTATTTCTTGTAATTTTGGCTAGTCATTTTTTTTTTTTTGAAAAAAAATTCTCTAAAGTGTGCAGTGATATTATCAATATAATTTTAGGTGTAAAAAGTTTTATGAAATTTGATCATGCGATCTCATTGTCAATGTGGGTTTTTTTCTTAATGGTGAAAAGGGTTTGAGTTATTTGATCAGTGAAAAAGGATAAATAAGGAGCTAAAATATTTGTTTTAAAGATGAAAAAGTTAAAACACAAATTTATTTGTTACTTATGTGAAAAAAGAGATATAAGGAATTTAAATGGTATATTTTTTTAAGGTTTTAATTGGATGAACAATTGAAATTTTTTTATTTAGAAGTTGTTGATTGAAGAAATAGAATATTTTTCATCATGCCAAATATTCTAGTCAATTCTTATTTGAATGAATCCACTAAACTTGATGGAAAAAATTATGTGAACTTGAGATTGAAATTGTTGAAAATTTTAGAGGGTTATAATTTGTGCCCAATTGTGATGGGGGGTGAGCCCAAAGCCACTGTTGCAGCATCAATTCCAAATTGGGTGAAATGGGAGATAAAATCACAAATGTTGTTGTGTATATGTCCCTAAAGGACAATATAATTCATCACATTAGATATTGCAAGACATCCAAAGAAACATGGGATGTGCTCAAGGGTTTGTATGAAACAACAAATACAAACTTGATCCTATTTTTGAAGACTATTTTTTTTCTATAAAAATGGAAGCAAATAAAAATATAAGCAATTTCATTTCTGTGTCAAAGATCTAAGTGATAAGTTAGGTGGTGAAAAGGTGTCTAGTACTAACTTGGTCACTATCACATTAAATAACTTAGTGAAAGACTATCATTTTTTTCTTCAATTCGTTTAACCACAGAGAAGCCTTCTATGGTTATCAATTGATGAAGAAGAATCCATATTTTCCACAGTGTCATAGAATATATGTCGATGTTTCGAATCTCCATGGAGATCCATCTTCAGGACGATTGAATCATCTTGAAATGGATATCGATGGAGATTCAAAATATTGATATATATTCTCTGGCACTGTGGAAAATCTGGATTCTTCTTCATCTACAGAGAAGCCCCATACGTTTGATGAATTTCCAAGAATTATTCCACAAGAGGAAGAGAAGATGAAGAGTTTTAATTTTGGCTCTAATAGTTCATATTTGCCATTGGTAGCATGGGATAAGCATCTGTACAGAAACAATATGTGGTACAAAAAATAGAGGAAAGTTTCAATACATAAAGGTGGCGCAATGCAAATTTCCAACTCATGATAAGAGAAATAATGATTGTTATTGTTGTGCAAAACTTGCACATCACTCTAAATATTTATATAAATGAAATTATAATGAGTCTAAACAAAGAAGCAAAATGCATAATGGAAATATTGTTGACAAAGACACCTCAACCATTGATGGATTTAAAAATATTAGATTGTTTGTTTTTTATGTTGCATGTTTGTGGAGACTCATGATGTGAAACTTGATACTTAGTTCATTAATTTGGTGCATCACTTCATATGGCTTGTAATAAGGATTGGTTTGATGAATATTGTGAGAATATTTATAGAACATATGTCTATCTAGGAGATAATAAATAACTTAACTTTCAAGGTTGTGGAATAATAGATGTGAATTTTGCTAATGGACAAAAGAGATAGATCCATAATGTGATGTATGTTCCTAGTATAAAAAAGAATTTAATTTATGTTTCTACTCTTTTTGAAAAATATTTGATGGTGGAATTTGTTAAATCACAGTGTGTTCTTAAAGGCATCCAAGGTTGCTAGAAGGTTATTTCCACATGTACCAGAGTTGGAGGATTGTATAAGTTATATGTAACTAGGATAATTCATCAAGCATTAGCATCTTGAAAAAAATTAACATAAGAGTTATGGAATCAAAGTTATGGGAATTTAAATCAAAATGATTTAGTGCTACTTCAAAATAAAATAATGGTTGAAGGTCTCCATAATACGATGAATGATCATGTTGAATGTGAAGCATGTGCACTTGGCAAGAAGTAGAGAGAGGAATTTCGTCTACATAAAGAGAAATTACAAAGGGAAACACTTGAATTGATTCATATTGATGTATGTGGACCTATGCAAACTATATATCTTAGTGGAGCATCATATTTTATTATTTTTGTTGATCAAATATCTAGGTATACATGGGTTTATCTGATAATAAAGAAGAGTGTTATGTTTTAGTACTTTAAAGAATTAAAAAATATGGTGGGAAAACAAATTGACAAATGCATCAAAACTCTTAGATATGATTAGGGGAGGTGATCCAAAAACTTGAGATCACATAAAAAATTATTAAGAATAGGTTTTAATTGACCATTTGGGCTTATAAGATTAAGTTACAATTTATCCATAAACATGTTAATTTCATCATGAAATTGTAACTTAAAATTAATTAAAAAAAACTTTATCAAACCATGAATAAACAAAACGTGAATCATAAAGGTTGATAACAGAGTTCACCCACTCCTCTGGGCTAGATCTCTGGATTTTCCTCCACAATTCAAATCACTCTTATTTTTTTTCTCTAATGAGGAGTATGTACAATGATAGATTAAAAGGGGTGGCCAAGCCTAGAGTTGTCTTCTACACAAAGGAGTTCAGGAATTTACATAACAAACAATTACTCTAAAACATCTCTTGATTTCTCCAAGCTCTCCAAAGCTTCCTCAAAATGGATCTCTCAAAAAATTCTCAAAAACTCTCTCAAGCTCTCTCCTTCAAAACTTCCCTCTACACAAAGTACATCAGAGGGTTTTATATAGATTTCATGATACCAAAATAAATGATAAGATGTTGCATGAGATTCTTTTGGAGTAAAGCTCTCACATCCACCTATAAAGGAAATTATCCAAAACTCAAGGGATGAGAGAAAATACCTTAGGCCTCTCAAGTTCATTATGAATTTAGAAATTGACTTTGAGGAAAATCCGCTCATAAATAAATTTCCATTTTACATGTAAAAAAATTATAATATGAGCATATTCTCATGGATTATGTAACATTTTACATTCTATATGCTCATAACCTAGGCCTCACTAGGATTTCACTAGGTATGTGTTTCTTTCGAACATGGTATCTAGATATTCTTGGATCATACCTCCACACAAAGGAAGGCTTTTGGTCCACCAAAAGATGAAGGAGTTGAGGTTGATTATGATATTAAGTATAATTCAAAGAATCTTCTCTTGCAACTTTCATTTTTTTTTTAACACTCAACAATAAAAAAATTACCTTAAATACTGCCACAAAGATTTACAATCTGTCACTTACAAGCATGATGGTTCATTTTATCAAAAAAAAAAAAATCTTTACTAATGAACCTCCAATTCTTCCTGCTTGCTAACTATTTTAAATAATGACGTGCAACTTTTCAATTTCTTTGTAACTTCCCGCATATATATGTAATTAAATTGAATCCAGTTATATGATAATTCCTTCAATAAATAGATCATGCATAATTATGAGCTGCATTAGTAGACCTCTACGTACCCTTTGCAACTATTGTGTTAGTTCTTGAATATGAAGAGAAAATTACCACGGCGATCTACGAAGAATTGAACCAATTTTGACCGATAGATGGTGTTGATGATACAATCATAGGAACATTAACCCTTACTGTTGTTGCTGGAGAAATTAACATCACTTAAAGAATTATGAATTGAAGCCACTGATCAATACGCCCACAATTGAGCATATGACAGAAGTTTCTCATCGTGGTTTCTATGTTTACATGAATATTTTAATATCTCTAGAGAGTAGAGACATAACAAAACAGGCAGTTTTTTGTCTAATCCTACCCGAATCCACAAGTATTATATATGATGGCTTGCCCATTTTTATCTTTGAAAAGTTCTTTCAACACTACTATGTCCTGGGCTGGAAGAAATTGCATCTGCCACAGGCCATGACCCTAAAAAACTCCTAAGTGAAAACCATGGCCGAATATTATTAATGGAAAATAAGCATCCATTCTGTGTAATCATCACCACCATGAGATGAATTCTCATGGAATCAGTACATAACAACTAGAGTTTGAATCTTGATTTATGTCATTGACCAATCCTTTGTGCAAACTGTCATACACATTTCATTGTGTTGTCGTTGATTCCCATATAAATATTGGCATGGACATTGTAACCTCTGCCAAAACATGTTTTGAGTCACACTTAACCATAATAATCCATGTCTTGTCGGAACCAAACACTGCAATTTCATTTTTTTGACATTTGTTTATTATTTAATGTTACAAGACAAATTTTATATGTGTATTCTGCGAAAACATGATACTTTCTATTGTGTGCAGAAATCTCTATATTTTTATCATCAACATGGCATAAGCCACATCTTTTCCTAACCCACTGAACACTATGAAATGGAACTTTCATCATATATTATGTTTCAACT